>CM069910.1:86519343-86862464 GCA_036172215.1 Camellia granthamiana
TCAAATGGACCTACTTAGATTAATGGAGGGTCCAAAAGCTCAAAATCCCAAAACCACGTACTTGTGTATGCATGCATTAAGGGCACGTGTGCCTGTAGCTGTGGGCTTAGCCGTACACCTAGCCATACATGATTTGCATGGCTGCGCATAGGTTCACGGCCACACAAGCTGCACGAGTATCTTGTCCGACCTCATAACCTATCGACAGTGCTAAATGAGTTTTAGCTCCAAATTGTTCGAGAGGCACAAGGAGCAAGAGATGGGCAACCCTAGGGCAACCCAAAGCATATCAAAACCTTCTTCCTCAGCCTATATATACCCCCTCTCCTTCCCTCTTTGGAGGAGGTCAACTTTTAGCTAAGTGTTGAGTGTTTTAAGATAGAAGCATCCTTCCTCTTTGCCCAAAAGTTACAAAATTCCTGACCCTAGCAGTAGCTCTTAACAAACCTAAAGTGCATTCTAAGGTCTAAAACAAATAACTAAAGTGAAACTGAAGCCTGAGGGAAGCTTCAAGCAAGGATTCTAAAGTGTTTCTCACATTTTCTTGCTCTCTTCTTGTGTTTTCTGCAAAACAATGAGTAAGTTTTATATTCTTAGTTTATTTCAGTAGTTTAAGTCTCTTGTTTTAGTACTTAATCATGTTAGGGTGTTAGTCTAGCATGTTCGTCATGTAGTTTCTTAGTTTTACATGTTTTTTGCTGTGTTTTGTTTGAGTTATGTAAATAGAATTTTTAGGTTATTATAGTTTTCATATGTCCATGCTTGAGGCCCAGTTTAACATTATGCATATTAGTTTAGCATTGTTTATTTGTTATTTGCCGTATTTGCATTAAATCACATTAGTACCCTTTAACCTGGCCTAGGTTGCATATTTGTATGTTTAATAACATGTTTATGATCATCATATTTTGTGTTAATCATGTCATGCATAGTAAGATACTTGGCGGTAGAATTCAGTGAGTTTTCTCTTCTTTTCTTGGCATGTGCTTGTCTTCGGTGGATTATTTTCAATAATTCAGGTCTATAATTTTCTTTTATGTCAAATTGTGCATTGTGGATGTTTTCATCAATATTGCTTAGTTTAGTTCTTGTTTATGGCCATTGGGAGTTATGAATTTTTTTTGAAGGAAGTGTAATTGTTTTGTGAAAGTATGTGGCTATATTCAATGGATCTAAATTGGGTGGTATTTATTTATTCTATCTTTTAGTTTTAGGTTTAGTAATGGTTTTTATAATGAAGTTTGTGAAACCTTTAATCACTAAAATCACAAAATAGAGAGTTAGTAGAAGCCAATCTTCAGATTGGACAAAAATGGGGCGCTTTTATTCAATGACCTTCCTTTTGTAGCTTAGTTCATGAACCTCGATTTTTTGGTTATGACGGATCATATCTTATACGTAGTTTTCATCATTAAGGGCTTCTTAAATCCCCTTAAAATTAAGTGGCAACTCTTGAATGCAAGTTGATACAACATTGGGTGGAAATGCGCCTTATACCCAAAAGGCACGATGTCCACAATTGGCAACTAAGATCATGTAACATTTTTTTGCCTCCTAGATAGACTGCAAGGTGTGAATGATGGAACCCTTGGAGTTCCTCATCTCTATAAGACTCTGACATGAACAAATGGTCTAAGTATCAGATGCTCAAGTTAGAATGGATACTTAACCCCTTTTCTTCTTTTCCATTGGCAATTCTCTCCCGAATGGTCTATATTTCAAAATCTCTTTGTTATGCTTTTATGACCTGGCTAGTAAGTGTAAGTTGTACAATAACTGTGAACAAAGTAGCATGTTCCTCAGTCTCGCTAAAGTGAAAATCAAACCCACCAATGTCACCCAACATCTCCCATTATTGAATGGCAAGATTAGCCATAGTGCTAACAGATTTCCTACTTAATGCCACTACATTGGTCTTCCCCAGGTAGTAGTGTGGTTCAAAATCATAGTCTTCCATAAAGTCCATTCACCTTCTCTAACTCACGTTCAAGTCCTTCTAAGAAAACAAGTACTTAAGACTCTTGTGATTCGAGAACACATCAAATCTCTCACTATACAAATGATGCCTCCAAAGTTTCAAGGCAAAAATGATAGTGACTAACTCTAGATCGTGAGTCGGATAATTCCTCTCATGAGTTTTTAATTGGTGTGAACCATATGTTGTTACTGTAACACTTACTTCTTGAACCCAAGAGATTTCTTATGACAGTCTTATTATCGTACTTGGGGCCTCCTTGGTTCATTTTGGGATATTGATTAAGGTGGTGTCATGATGATAAAGTATGATTGAACTATAAACTTTAATTCGAATAGTTGTCCTACAAACAATCATCACGCTTTTGCCCCCCATTTTTTTCCCCACACTTTGAATTTGGATGTGAGGCTGGAACCATTGGAAATCTTGTTTCCAGAGCTTTGATTTGGACACATGAACGACCTAAAACAAACTGGACAAGTGAGTTATACCCGTTTGAATTTTGAGTATCTGTGCAGAAAGTAAGTCCACTCAAGTGCAGGAAGTTGTGCTCGAGCAATCTACACGAATTTCAAAGATCCTGGAAATTCTTTTTCTACACTCGAGCTTAGCTTTCTTTGCTCAAGCGACCTGGCCGATATTAGGCATCATAAAATGACTTTTTGGCCTAAAAACTTTATCCTTTCTTCCTCTCTTCTTTTCCAATCCTCTATACTCGAAACCGTAACACTCCAAACTCTTGATTTCTCATTTTTTACCCAAGATTGTTTATGATGAGTAATTGCCTCAATTTCAGAAAAAAGAGAAAAATCCTAATTTTACTCAAACCCTAGTTTTCCAAATTCTTTTATAAAAAGGGATTTTGCTCAGTTGTTTTCAAAAACATGAAATTGAGTGTAATTACTTTGTTTTGAGGTTGAGATTGTAAAACTTTTAGCTTCTCTCTACATATTCCTTTGAAAGATGAAGGTTTGGTGTCAAATCCTTTATTATGGGCATGTGAAGTCGCGAAATTGTTGTGAATAGAAATCATTGTAGGAAAAATGAATTATTAATAAACTCATGCATCATATGCATTATTAATTTCTTTTAGTATTACCTTGGTGCCAACGGTTGAAAGTTAAAAGGGGGGTAAATAGTCTTTTAGTTCGGGTAGTGAGTTGGGTTGGTTTTTGAGTTGTGTAATGTAATTGGTACCCGCACGGGGAGTCAAGGTGCCCAATTGCCCTGTCTGTGCATATCATCGGACGAATGTGGAAAAATATTTTTGGGTGTCCACGAGTCTGCTGTTTCAAGAGTTGGCAAATGTGGAAAAATGGTTTTTGGGTGTCCACGAGACCGCTGTTTCAAGAGCTGAAAAATGTGGAAAAACATGGTTTTTGAAAAATGGTTTTGGGTGTCCGCGCCCCCATTGTTTTTGGAGTCGACAAATGCGGAAGGGAAAAATGTTTTTGGGCCCATCGCCCCGCCGTTTTTGGAGTCGACAAATGTGAGACTATTTTCAATATACAAAACTATATCTATATATGTATGCTTTGATTTTTGGCTCATACTTGAGATGCCATAGTATATTTACCACCCGTGGATAATGTGGAAAGATTGGGCAAAATTTCATGAAGTGCATGTTTCACTCGCATACTGTAGACACCCCATTTTTGACTGTCCTCAAGACTTGAACGTCATCGCTTGCGCACTCGATGATTATGATTGCATGTGCTCATTTTAGTACCCGAAGACCTCGGTAGAATGCCTTGCCTTTGAGCCTTTAAACCTTGTCTATTCTGTGCCTTGTTTTGGACCAAAACCTTAGCGCTTCAAATCTCAAGACCCTGGGACCTGCAGGCCTCCTCTGGTGGGCTGCCGGCCACTAATTATGCCCTGCCGGCCACCCTTATGCCTTGACGGCCAATGGTGTAGCCTGCCGACCATCAGTGTCTTTTTTCAGATATTTTGTTGGCAGTTGTTCCAGCTGTTGGCACAATATGCTTCATCTCCATACAGGTGTATGGATGGATATATCTCAGCCAAATGCATGTTTTTCTATATATAGGGGGTCTCCTCCCCCATTTTTGAGGGTTAAAAATTTTGGAGCAAAAATCTCTCTCTCTTTCTCCCTCTCTACATTTCTCTCTCTCTCTCTCGCTCTTATGCAAATTTGTGCATATTAGTCTACATACACCACACTTTTGCCTACACCTCCTTGACCAAAGTTTATCATCTTTAAGCTGAGGTTCCTTGAGGCCTTCTTGGAGCCCTAGAAGGGGGTTTTGGCTTGAATTATTGCCTAAAGTTGATCTTTGTTCAAAAGGTATAATACTTGCCTGTTTACCTTACTTTGCATACTTGTTTTTTTTAAATCTTTTTCCCACTGCTTTTTGGGCTGTTTTAGTCCATAAAAAACTCTATTTTGGTGGGCTAAAATTTGTGATTTTAGGTCATTTAAGGTTAAGGGGTGGTTCATCCTTCTTTATTCCTTATTTGTAAGGCCTTTCCACCTTTGTTTCCCACTTTCAAACCATCTTTTTTGGGCTTTTGAACACTGAATTTCAGAGTAATTTCAGTGGTAAAAATCATGTCTTGAATTCCAAATTTGGAAGGGTTTGCCTCACATCCTTGTGTCTTATTTTCTAGCCTAGTTAGCTCTATGTGTTAGCTTAATTTTCTAGCCTTTTGTAGCTTCATTCTAGCATGTTTTAGGCTCCATTTTGGACTATTTTAACTTTGTTTTTTTTGCTGGTTGTTGCATTTGAGTTTTGTTTTGCATGCTTCTAGTGTAAGTGTCCTCACAAGCTTGGTGTTTTAGGCTTTTAGCCATCACTTGTTTGAGTTGATTGCATTGTTTTAATGCTTTTCTCACTTAATTTCAGCAAGCATAATCTCTACAACCTCCTTCATTTCTTCACTCTTTGTTTTCTTTGAGGGTTGTTTCAACCTTAGGGTTGTTTAAGCTTGAGGTTGAGGTCCATGCCTAATGGTTTAATCCTCATTTGAGTGTTCATTATCAACGGCATGACACTTCTCTCTTGCCTTAAACTACCCCTTGTTTGACACTTCCTTCTCTTTTAGAGGATTTACTCACCAAGGGACTTAATTGGTTAAAGAATGATTGGTAATCTAAAATAGGTAAATAAAAATGGAAACTAAAATTGTGCAATGATTTGATTGTGTTTTGATGTGTTCAATCAGACTTTAATTGAACACAAGGAAAATTGGGGAATTTCATACTTAAAGTGAAGAAATGTGCCAATTTTTTGTAGGTCACCATTGCCCTTGATCATGCATGATAGGGTGATGGTTTTTGGTCTTGTTTGTGTATTTATTAAACTTGTACATCTTGGTTCCTTAGCCATCATGCAATGAAATTGCTTGATTGATGGTTTGAGGACCAAGTGTATCACTCCTTTGAGATGTTTTGATGATAAGGAGGGATACACAGTACAAACAACCTGTGAGAATACCCTCTCTTTGCCCTGTTGGCTCTCTGTTGCAGCAAGGAATAGTGCATCATCAGTGGCCGGCTGACCAATGTTTCTGGCCGACAGACCATTAGTGTTGGACGACAACCCCTCAATGGTGGCCGGTTAGCCACCACTTTTGGCCTGCCGGCCACCAGTGAATTTTCAGCAGTGTGCTTTTGAAGCAGAGTAGAGTTGATCTGGAGAAGGAAATCAGTGCAAGGGTTGTGCAACAGAGGCTTCCGAGGGTAGACAGTGGATGTTCTTTAGGTGAAAACCGAGCATGCATGGGCCTCCCTCGCTTCTTGAGAATAGTTAATTAGTTTAATTAGCATTTAGCCATTTGTTTGTTGTACTTAATTAGTTGTAGCTAATTAGTTTGTTTTGTACTTAATTAATTAGTTTAGATTGATTAATTAAATTAGTTTGTGTTGTAAATATTTAATTAGCTTAGTCTAATTAAATTCTTAATTAATTAGCTTAGAATAGTTAGTTAATTTAATTAATTCAAGTTTTGTAATAATTAGTTAAGTAGTTTAGCTTAGCTAGTTTATTCATTAGGACCCTCCTGAGTGAGAGCTTCAATGTTGTAATAATGTGTATGTCTTTCAACCCCACGTCTTTCTCCTTTTTATTTATCCGCTTTTGATGGTTAGATTAGGGGCATCACATTTCAATTAGCATATCACATGTTTGCATTCATTCATATGTCTTGCATACATTGAGGCTCGGTTCATCATTCTACTTGCATTGTCATTTATTACCTCGTTAAATACCTGTTTAAACCGCATATTACTAAATTGTTGCTGATAACATGTTAAGTAGCCGAGCCTATTTTAGTTGCATTATTGCATGCGTTGCATTAGCCATCTTGCATAGTTAGGAATCATGTATATTTTTTTCTAACTCTTTTGTTTTATCTTAGCTTGGAGTACTAGGTGAGTTTTTAGTACTTTAGCATACTTGCATGAGTGTGAGTGATTGCCATGACTAGCATACTTTCCATGAGGCTAAGTGTTTACTTGGTAAAATGTTTGAGTGCCTGTGGACGAAAGCTTATTGCTTGAATTGGAATGATTCAATGAATGTATGTTTAAGCCCACTTTGTCAAGTGGCAAATTCACAAACTTTAAGCCCATTTTGTTAAGTGGCAAATTCACACCCTTTTCGAAAAACAAACATGAAATTGAATTGTTCTAATTCGAGAAAACTAGTCTGTATCTTGTATGCGCATCACATAGTAAATGCTAGCCTAATAATTCGGAAAAAAGAGCATATAATGTTGATAAAAATCATATCATGATTAGTAGAGGCCAATCTTTGATCGGGTAAGCGGAGGTGCTCAATTCATGACCTTCCCCTCTCGTACCTAAGTTGCCGAGCCGAGGCAACTTTGGTGATGACGGATACGTGGCCTTTGGCATGAGTCATGGGTTTCCTAAATTTTCCCAAAATAAAATATTTAGGTGGCGACTCTGTATCTGGCAAAGCAGTCCATTTTTTACAATTTGATTCAAAATTGATTTATTTGCCGGATTTGGACTCTTTGGTGATTATCTATTTCACATTGCACTTGTGGAATCAGATTCAGAACTGCGGGAGTCCGAACTGTAGGGCTTATCTTTGAACTTCCGAAAGGGGGCGCGAAAAAGTCGAGCTACACATACATAGACACCTATTTACATCTTCTTTTATATATCTTAAATGTTTGCATTGCATGATCATGCGTTTTTCAATTAATTATATAACTTGTTAAATTCATTATTTATTGAGCTTTTTCTCACCCCAAAGCTAACCAATTTCAGGGATAAGGACTATACATCTCCAATGTGATTTCTTGAGAAGAAGAAAACCCTTTTGGTGCGTGAAAACTTTTGATGGAATCTTTTTGTGTTCTGGACTACGGCTGTATTGTAATTGGATGTCGATTTTATGCTAGTGTAACAAGGAACACATTTTTTAAGGAAGTCGACTTGCGCCTTGTCTTGTTGTATATTTTCTTACTTTTGAACTATTTTGTTTTGTTTATGGATGTAATGAGACGGTATTGTAAATCTTAGGGAATAGTTTAAAAGGCAACAAAATGTAGTGAATGTTATTTCAGTATTATTGTCTCTATCTATATGATGTGTAATGTACGGTGGGAATGTTCAAGTGAGCAGGTTTTGGGAGGTCTTTTCCCAAGGCATTATAGTTACATTGACCCCCTGCATCAAAACACGACCCAAATCTTCCCTAGATGCATCACAATATACGGTATATCCCAAGCCTGTAACACCCCGAATAAATAACACAACCCAGATCATAATCATCACATGCAATTGATCAACAACATTTTATATACTCTTTCATTATATCTTTGATCATTACAAAAGGTGACATGTAATATATATTCACAAATCCTAGATCCTCAATTTATAGCATATGGCATGAATACAAGAGTAAAAAGGTAAGTAGAACCAAGTAATGAAATGCCCTAATGGCTAAAACTTTCCAATACAATGCTTGGGTACAACAAAATGAGTTTAAACTCAATACAAGTAAAGCCTGAGGCTTAAACAAAAATAATTACATCACTGAACAAAAATGAAGTCTTTAGCTCCAAGTCCTCCTAAGCTACGTCCTTGGCGGAGGCATTTCATCTGCACTTGAAAGTTGTTTTCCACATAGGGTGAGCTACAACCCATTAGAGATACTCTAACACAGCATATGAATCTTGGCAAAGTTATAAGGTGAATGCATATGCATACCATTTGTCAAACAATTCCTCATTTTCCATCTCAAAACAACGCAATGCCAGATTATAAATCAATTCATGAAAATAACCATTTTATACAGAAAATACGACAGTGGATACAAAGCGCTCGGAATCTCTAGGTACGTGTCTGCCAGTAGGCTATACAAGCACTACCGAAGCCATTTTACTGATACTAACTAGAAGGATCGGCACCTAACCGCGAAAGCTTCTGGACTTTTACCAAGGACACACAGGCCAACATAATAAAACCATAACCACACCTCCTAACTAGATTCACCATGGTATTCACCCATTTTTCTCAAAAATCAATACATTTACTATGTTCAACATGAAATGATACTTAATGAACAATGTATAAGAAATTAATTTCAATTCAATCTAATCCTTATGCAATGTCCACAACAATCAAGATTAACATCCACCGATAACCCAAAATAGTTATCTATATTCAAAAGATAATTTCTAATAAAAAAATATAATTTCATCAATTATGATGGGAGTGATAGTACATATCCAACTCCTCCATCATTATCAACATAATCATTGTTCCAATTTCACAATACCTAACATCATTTTCATTTCCCTTCAAAATTCCAAATATCCAAAATCTAGGGCAAAACCTCTTTAGTTTTACAAAATGAATTTCAAGAAGAAATATCTACCATTTAACATATCTCACCCATAAATACATCTCCACAACCATTTTCAAAAATCCAGTTAGAAAACCCCTCTTTTGATTTTAAATCCAAACCCTAGGTTTTTTTTTCCAAAATTTCCTAAGTTAATATCATTTTCAAAGAACAAATAACTAAGCTAAAAATCATATAAAAGAGTCAAGGAATCCCTACCTCAAAGTAGAAGACACAAAAAAAATGATGGGTAGAACTTGACGGAGTCGAAAACACAAACTTCACCGATTAGAACAAAGCCCTCAACGTGCTCAATCTTGTACTCCAAAGGACTAGGGTGAGAAAACCGATGGATTGAGAGTATTTGGGGCTAGAAATGAGAACTAGAGAGGGAGTGTGTGTGCAGATCTAGGGTTTTGAAATGTTTAGAGAGAGAAAGAGATGAAAAAGTGACTGAGAACAGCTTCTTCTCGGACTGATATATGCATAGACCGCTCAAGCGCAAAAATGGTCGTTCGAGCAACAGACACAATAAGTGACACCGCTCGAGCGCACAATGACCCCCTCTCGGTAGTTTAGACCTGCAAAAGATCGCTCGAGCTCAAAAAAGACCTCTTGAGCGAAGATATCAAACTCTCAGTAGTTTTGTAGACTGTAAAAGATTGCTCAAGTGTAGGAATGGCCGCTCGAGTGAACAAGCCAAATTTCTGGGCAACAACTCTTTGAAAAACTAACATCCTAACCTATTTCAAGCACAACCAAAACTCCCATAAATAAACTCAACATGCAACAAGATGGAAATGAGATGGACAACAACTAATTACATGGGTTCTCAGATCCAAAAACAACAAATAGGTCGGGTCTAAACCAGAATGGTTATAATCTCCCTCCTTAAGGAATTTCATCCCCGAAATTTAAAATCAACAACATTCATAGAAATAAAATCAACCATATGCCATCCAGACTTGTAACAAGGATACACCGAGTGTTTCAACTTTAATAATTACCATTCAAATCTCTGAAACATATACAATGTTCAATATATATATTACAACATATGTAAAAGTTTCAACACAAGTCTTAAATATCAACAAATAAGATTGGATACTTCTCACAGACTTCTGCCTCAAGCTTCCAAGTCACGTTCTCAACCCCGTTAACCAATGGAATAGTCTTGCCTCGCAAAACTTGGTCCCAAGAGTCTACAAGTCGCACTGGTCTCTCCGTATAGGAGGCGTCCTCATCTACCTCTAACTCAGTCCAATCTAACATATGTAAAGGATTCGGCTCGTACTTCCGGAGCATACAATTATGGAACACGTCATGAACCCCAGACAGTTGGGGTGGTAAGGCCAAACAATAAGCTACCTCCTCATTCCGCTCTAGAATCTCAAAAGGCCCAATAAATCTATAAGACAACTTCCCGCTTTTGCCAAATCTCATTAAACCTTGTTTTAGTGATATCTTTAAGAACACTTGGTCTCCTATCTCAATAGACCTCCTCCTACGGTCGACATAGCTCTTCTGGGAACTCTGAGCCAAAGCCAACCTATTATGGATAAGTGCAACCTTCTCAGTCGTTTCCTAGACTAATTCAGGGCCTAACATAGGTGCGTCACCCACCTCAGCCCAACACACTAGAGATCTACACGGTCGGTGATACAAAGCCTCAAACGGTGCCATACCAATACTCGCTTGAAAGTTGTTATTATAGGCAAACTCTACTAAAGGTAAATGCCTCTTCCATGACCCCTTAAAATCAAGAACACAGCCCCGAAGCATGTCCTCTAAGATCTGAATGGTCCGCTCTAACTGCCCGTCAGTCTGAGGATGATAAGTGGTGCTAAACGTCAATCTAGTGCCCAAGGCACTCTGTAGACTCTATCACAACCGAGCTGTAAATCGTGGATCTCTATCTGAAATAATAGTCACAGGGACTCCATGAAGTTGAACTATGTCCTTAACATAAAGGTCCGCAAGATAATCTACCGAGTCACTTGTACGTATAGGTACAAAGTGTATTAACTTGGTTAACCGGTCGACTATCACCCACACGGCATCATTACCCCGTTGAGTCCTCGGAAGACCCACCACAAAGTCCATCGTGATATGCTCCCACTTCCACTTGGCTATAGGTAAGGGTTGCAACAAACCCGCTGGTCGTTGATGTTCGGCCTTCACTTGCTGACAAGTAAGGCACGTCGAAACAAACAAGGCTACATCTCTCTTTATCTCCCTCCATAAAAACTGGTGGCTAAAGTTGTTATACATCTTCATGCCTCCTGGGTGTACTGCAAGGCGTGAATGGTAAAACTCTCGGAATACCTCCTTTCTACAAGATTTTGGCACGAAAAGACGGTCCAAATACCTCACACTAGAGTCAGAATACACATTCAAGCCATTTTCTACCTTCCCATTGGATATCTTCCCTCAGATAGTCTCTACATCGAGATCACCCCTTTGTGCTTCTATAACTCAGCTCATAAGCGTAGGTTGTGCAACTATAGTAAACAAAACGGTCGACTTAACGGACTCACTATGCAAGTCGAACTTGCCAATAGCACCCAACATATCCCATTCTCGAATGGCAATACTAGCTACGCTGCTTACTGTCTTCCTACTCAAAGCGTCGACCACTACATTGGCATTTCCCGGGTGATAGTGCAACTCAAAACCATAATCTTCCATAAACTCCATCCATCTCTTCTGTATCAAATTCAAATCTTTCTGTGAAAATAGATACTTCAAACTCTTGTGATCGGAGAACACCTTGACCTCTCACCATATAAGTAATGCCTTTAGATTTTTAAGGAAAAAATCACTGCTGCAAGCTGTAAGTCGTGAGTAGGATAATTTCTCTCATGAGTTTTCAATTGTCGGGAACTGTAGGCTACCACATTTCCTTCTTGCATCAACACACCACCTAACCCTTCTCGAGACGCATCACAATAAACTAAATAGCCCAAACCTTTCTCTGGAATAATCAACACTAGAGTAGTGTTGAGTCTAACCTTAAGCTCTTGAAACGACTTTTCACAAGTCTCACTCCACACAAATTTCACCCCTTCCTTATCAATCTAGTCAATGGTAAGGCCAATCTAGAGAAGTCTTTCACAAAACATCGGTAATACCTGACTAAGCCCAAGAAACTCTGGATCTCAAAGGCATTCTTAGGTTATTCCCAATCTTGCACTGCATCTATCTTAGAAGAGTCTATAGCCACTCCTTCCCCGGATACCACATGGGGTAGGAACTTAACGTTTTTTAACGAAAACTTGCACTTTCCAAACTTAACATGAAGACTGTGTGCTTTAAGCAACTCAAATACGACCTGCAAGTGTTTCAACACTATGAGTTGGGTTATTATTTTGGGACGTTAAAATAGTGAGTTTTGGTAGGTGGATTGGAGTTTTGTAGTGAAGAAGAAGATGAAGAAATAACAATTGAAACTTGGGGCAAAAAATGAAAAGACATAAATATACAGAATAAGTATAAGTGATTAGGGTATATACCATGAAAAATATATATTTTTTATTTTAGGGTTTAATGTTTATTATCCTTATTAGTTAATTTACATTAGGTATAATAGGAACTAAAATTTGAAAATTTAGTAAGGCGTACTAAGTTACTAGTTAGGTGGAAATAGAATCACCCAGAGGAGTTTGATAATTGTGGTGTTTATTTATTGGGCGCTCGGCCAATAAATCCAAATTTAAATTTTGTTTGGCCAAAGGTCCAAGCACTGAAATCCTTTGCTTATAAGAACATGCTTAAGTGAAATGACCAAAATACCCATGTATATATATGGTATACACGGTACAAATAACACAAAGTCTCTCTTTTTCTTTCATTTTAAATACCCATGTATATATATGGTATACACGGTACAAATAACACAAAGTCTCTCTTTTTCTTTCATTTTAAATTCTCTCTCTCTCTCTCTCTTTCTCTCTCTCTCTCTCTCTCTCTCTCTCTCTCTCTCTCCCCCCTTATCCCTTTCGCTTTTCTCCTTTTCTCTCGAACTCGCTGTCATCAAACTAGAGTTCTGCCACCCCGCGCTGCCTGAGACGCCAACTACCTCTGCAACGACACAATTTCCCTTCGTAACTCCGCCGCCCTATCAGTGTCAACCCTTCCAGTCGCGGTTGAAGTAGCAGCGTCGTCGTGTATCTCAGATCTCAGTGTTAGATCTCTGATGATCTCAAATCTCATATCGATCAAGATCTCTGAACACACCTCATATTCTCTCTTTACTTTATTTTCCATTCTCTTTTTGTTTTAGTAAGACGTACTGAGTTCCTATTTTGGTGGAAATAGAACCACCCAAATGAGATTGATACTTGTGGTGTTTATTTATTTGGCGCTTAGCTCATAAATCCAAATTTAGATTTTGTTTGGCCAAAGGTCCAAGTACTGAAATACTTTGCCCATAAGAACATGCTTAAGTGAAATAACCAAAATACCTATGTGTATATATATATGGTATACACGGTACAAATAACACAAAGCCTCCATTTTTCTCTCACTTCAAATTCTGTGTGTGTGTGTGTAATGCCCTGAAAATAATAACCATAATTCATCCCATAATATTAATTCAGTAACAACATATGTTGAAATAATTATCTTTCATTCATATGATCCCATTGTACAAAAAGTAACACATGCAATTATACATTCATAAGCCTTAACCTTGAATCTATAGCATGTGTCACAGGTAAGTAATACAAAATAAAAATTAAACTAATAAAGTAATGTTCTATTGGCTACAACTTTCCAAGACGATGCTTGGTTACAACAAAAGTGAGTTTGAAAACTCAATACAAGTAAAGCCTTATGCTTGTACAAAACAATTACAACAATAACAAAAAAGAAGCTCTTGGCTACAAGTCCTCCCAAGCTATGGCCTTGGCAAAGGCATATCATCAGCACCTGAAAATGATTTTCTACATAGAGTGAGCCAAAGACTAGTAAAGATACTCTAACACAATGTATGAATCTTAACAAAGTTACAAGGTGAATGCATGTGCAATGCTCATGCCAAAACTTGTTGAATCGCTTTCCAAAACCATGCAATGTTAGTTTTATATCACAACTCATGAAAACATTTCCTTTACAACAGAAAACAAGGCAGTGGATACAACATTGGGAATCTCTAGGTATGTGTCTGCAAGTAGGCTATACAAGTATTACCAATTTTCATTTTGACCAGTACTAACCGGAAGACTTAACACCTAACTGCGAAAGTTTTTGGACTTTTACTAAGGACACACAAGCCAACAATAATACCACAACCACACCCCTTACCCAAATTCACCAAGGTATTCACCATTTTTTTCAAAACAATATACATTTTCAATGTGTTAAGTATGCACGATGCTTAATGTAAATGGATGAGAAATTAGTTTTAATTCTACTAATTCTCATGCAATTTCTACAACAATTATAGTTATCTTCCACCTATCTCCCAAAACAGATATCTCTAAATAGATAGATAATTTCCAATAAAGATAAACTTTTCAAAATTTCAAGATAGGAGTGATAATGTATATCCAACTCCACCATCATCATCATTATCATCCTAATTCAATAAAACTCAACATCATGTCCATTTCCTCTTTATAAAATCAAGTATTCACATTTTAGGGCAAAATTCACTTTTCATTATAAATCAATTCCAAGGATAAAATCCATCATTTCATCACAACTCAACCACATTTACAAACCCACACTCATTTTCAAGAACCTATTTAAAAAAATCCCTCTTTTGATTTCAAAATCAAAACCCTAAGTTTTATCGAAAATCTCCAAATCACAATCTTGTTTAGAAAAGCAAATAACTAAATTAAAATCTATGTAAAAGTGTGGAGAAATCCCTATCTAAAGTTAGAAGACAAGCAAGAGCAAGGTTGAAACTTCAATGGAGTCGAAAATGGACTTTGCTCCGATCAAATGAAAGCTCTAGGTGAGCTCTACATTTTTATTGAAGGGACTAGGGTGTAGAAATGAATGGATGATAGTGTATTTAAGGGTTGAAGATGAGTTTTAGAGAGAGTGTGTCTAGATTTAGGGTTTTGAAATGTTTAAAGAGAGAGGGATGAAAATGTGATCCAAAAAGTGACTTTTCAGAATTGATATACGCGCAGACTGTTCGAGCGGCCAGACACAACAAGTGAGACCGCTCGAGTGAAGAACACCACCTTCTAGAAGTTTTGCAAACAAAGGCTAATCGCTAGAGCACAAGAAAGATTGTTCGAGCCAAGACTGCTCAAGCGCAAGAAACACTGCTCGAGCCAAGAAAACACCCTTCCAGTACTTTTACAGGCTTCCAAATATACTGGAAGTCCTCAAAGACTGCTTGAGCGACCAAATGACTGCTCGAGCAAACTGACCAAAATTTGGGCAACAGTTCTATTGAAAAACAAACTCTTGACATGTTTCAAATGCAATAATGACATCCAAATAACCAACCTCAATCAAGAATAAGATCTCAATCAAGAATAAGATGAATAAGGATGAGAACAACCAAATAAGCCAAGGAATCCTGATCCAAAACAATAAACAGTTCGAGTCTAAATCGAAATCGTTATACTCTTTCTCTCTTTCTCTCTCTCTCTCTCTCTCTCTCTCCTCCTCTCTCGAACCAGAGCTCTATCGTCGTCAAACCATAGCTCTGTCACCCGCGTCGCCTGAGACGTCAGCCACCTCTGCAATAATGCATTTTCCTTCCGTAACTCCGTCGCCGCTATGAATGCTATCCCTTCCAGTCACGGCTAAAGTAGCGCGTCGTTATATATTTTAGATCTCAAATCTTTCATTAGTGTCAGATCTCCAATGATCGCAAATCTCATATCGATCAAGATCTCCGAACACATCCCGTACTCTCTCTCTCTACTTTATTTCCATTATCTCTTTGTTTTAACAATGCCAAATCTAGGGTTTTGACAAATATATTAATGATGGGGTCGTCGTTGCTGCCAGATCTGGTGACAAAGATCGTGATTTCGATTTGAGTGTGGTCAGAATTGTGTTCTCACTAGTCTAGTGGCTCTTGGTCTCTCCCATCAAGATCTCTGTTAATCGAAACAATTCAACTTCAACAAACAAGAAGAATGGCTATAACAACTACTTGATTGAAGGTAATAGATAATGGCAATGATGAATCAACAAAACTTGCTAGCGTTATCTGTTTTTGGATCATCAATGGAGAATGGTAGTGGTAGTGGGTTTTCTCTAGTCATAACTAGGTTAATTGGCCATAGAAGTCCCCAATCTAAGTTTTTTTTTTAACAGATAAGAAGATTTGTCCTCTCTCTCTCTCTCTCTCTCTCTCTCTCTCTCTCTCTCCCTCCTTCCCTCCTCTCTTTTTATTTTATTTTATTTATTTATTTTGTAGTAGTTATTGTTGATTGTTGATTTTTGATTGTTGTTGTTGTTGTTGTTGATGATGATAAATATTATTAATGATTAAACAGATATGTAATAGAATTGAACAAATTTGTAATGGCTTAGATCTAAACAGATTTGTGGTTGAACAAATCTGTAATAGCATTGAAGAGATAGTTTGGTCTGAATAGACAACTTTGTATTTCGAAAAAAAAAAAGTTCAGTTGAACATATAATTCTGTATTTGAACAGATAGTTTGGTTTTACAAATAATCGTTACACTCTCATCTCTCTAATTTGCACAGATAAAAAAAATTAACAGATATATAAAATAAAAATAAAAAAGAGTAGAGAAATTTGAACAGATAGATTTAATTTGGACACAAAATTTAGCTAGATAAAAATTAAAACAAGAACTTAAACAAATAGAATTTCACACCGACCATATTTCAATAGATAATAAAAATTGGACAAATATTTGAACAAATAAAGGGAAAAAAATTAAACAAATGGTCAAAATAATTCAACAGATAGGTAAGGGATAAAATTAGAAATAGAATATCCTTCAAAACAATAAAATGACTTCTTACCAAATTATTTCACAAATGATGGACCTCTCACCAATAAAAAATATCTATTGGAGCTAATGTCTTCTGCCTTCCTTAGATTGGATTTATCGATAATTTTCTCTTTTTTTATTCTCCAATAATTGTTTGTAATTATTTTTTTTCTTCTCAAATTTAGGCTTGGTGACTGTGTTGGATTTTTCACTATTATTTAGCTAATAGAATTTGGGCTTTTTCAATTATTTGGTTTGGTAGGAACATCTGAGCGAAACGCTTTGGCACGAAAAGGGGTCAGGTTGGCTCCTGCGTTAATGTAACACCCCAAAATAAGAACAACAAACCAACCCATGATTTTCAATGGAAAAACAACAATATATAAATACATATATATAATCAACCTTTCATCAATATTCTATTGCCATGCAAAAGATGACATATTCATATATACACTCATAAATTCTAAATTTTGAATCTATACAATATGACATCTGTAAATGAATTGGAACAAAAAGAAATACAGATAAGTTTATGCCCTAATGGCTACATCTTTTCAAGTCAATGCTTGGGTACAACAAAAGTGAGTTAAACTCAATATATAGAAAGCCCAAGGCTTGCACAAAAATAAATTACACAAAAGAAACAAAAGGAAGCTCTCGACTCCAAGTTCTCCCAAGTTATGTCCTTAGTGGAGATATATCATTAGCACCTGAAAGTTGTTTTCTACGTACTAAAGTCCAGTAAAGATACTCAAACACAACGTATGAAGCTTAACAAAATCATATGGTGAATGGAATGTATGTTATTTGCCAAAACCTTATGCTTTATCTTTTTAAAACAATGCAATGTCTCAGTTATATGTATATCAATTCAATAAATAATCCTTTTCAAATTAGAAAACAGGGCAGTGGATACAAAATACTAAAAATCTCTAGGTACAAGTCTCCTAGTAGGCTATACAAGCACTACCAAAGCCATTTTACTGGTACTAACTGGAAGGATCGGCACCTAACCACGCAAGTTTCTAGATTTTCACCAAGGACACACAGACCAACATAATAAACCACATCCACACCCGTAACCAGATTCACCAAGGTATACATCCCTTTTTCTCAAAACCATATATATTTTCAATGTTTAAGTATGAAACAATGCTCAATGCAAGATATATGAGTAATTAGTTTCAACTAACCTAATCCTCATGCAATTGTTACAACAATGAAAGTTATCCTTCACCAATAGCCCAAACATATATCTCTATTCAACAGATAAATTTCCAACAATAGGTATAATCTCATAAATTTCAAAATGAAAGCAATAATTACAACGGTTTCGGTTTAGACCCGACCGTTTTCATACTATTAGATCCCAGATTTCGTACCTTTAACTATTGTTCATGTCCTTTATCATCTTGTTGATAGTTAGATTAAGTTGTTGGTTGTGTTTGAAACAGGTTGGAAATTAGTTTTTCAAAAGAGCTTATGGGGATCATTATGCGCTCGAGCAACGTTTTTGGTCACTCGAGCGGTGTTACTTATTATATCTAAAGCTCGAGAAGTGGTTTGGTCGCTTGAGTGGTCTGGGCGTATATCAGTTTGGGAAATGAAAATTTTTGTTACTTTTTCGGTCTCTCTCTCTCTCTCTAAAACACTTCAAACCCTAATTTCTTCACCCTCCTTCTTTAGTTCTTGCCTTAAAACCGTAAATAATCCCTAATCCATTGATTTCTTCACCATAGTTCCTTGGAGAAAAAGGTAGAGCTCGTCAAAATCTTTGTTTTAATTAAAGAGGATCTCGTTTTCGGCCTTGTCCAATTTCCACTCTTACTCACTTCCTTTACTACTCTTAAGGTAAGGATTCCTTCAACATTTGGTATAATTTTTAGCTTAGTTATTTGCTCTTTGAAAAAGTTTAGTGATTTGGGGATTTTGGGTTAAACCTAGAGTTTGATTTTGAAATGTAAAAAACTTTTGAAAAAAGTTGTGTGAGTGTATACAATGTTGGGTTGTGTTGAAATATTAGAATTTCCTTACTTAAAAAGTGATTTTGAAAGTAAATGAGAGTTTGTTTGAAAATCATTGATTTTTTATTTATGAAAGAAAAGGAAAGGATGTTGGGTTTGAAAAGATAAGTGGAATGTATCTGATAATGATAAAAGTGGAGTTGGATATGTATTATCACTCTCATTTTGAAAATTATGAGATTGTATCTGTTGTTAGAAAATTATCTGTTGAGTAAAAATATTTGTTTTGGGCTATCGGTGAAGGATAATTTTGATTGTTGTAGAAATTGCATGAGGATTAGGTCAATTGAAACTAATTACTCATACATCTTGCATTGAGCATTGTTTCATACTTAAACATTAAAAATGTATTGTTTTGAGAAAAATAGATATATACATTGGTGAATCTAGTTAGAGGGTGTGGTAATGGTTATTATGTTGGTCTATGTGTCCTTGGTGAAAGTCCAGAAAATCCGCGTGATTAGGTGCTGGTCCTTCCAATTAGTATCGGTAAAATGGCTTTGGTAGTGTTTGTATAACCTACTAGCAGACACGTACGTAGAGATTCCAAGTGTTTTGTATCCACTGCCCTATTTTCTGATATAAAAGTATATTTTTCTTAAATTGAGATATAATATTGGCATTGAATTATTTTGAGATGGAAAAGTATAATGTTTGGTAAATAGTATGCATATGCATTCACCTTATGACTTCGTTAAGTTTCAAACACTGTGTTTGAGTATCTCTACTGGGTTTTAGCTCACTCTTCGTGAAAAAACAACTTTCAGGTGCTGATGATATGTCTCCACTAAGGACATAGCTTGGGAGGACTTGATGTCAAGAGCTTCTTTTGTTTCTTCATGTAATTATTTTTGTACAAGTCTTGGGCTTTGTTTGTATTGAGTTAACCTCACTTTTGTTGTAGCCAGGCATTGACTTGGAAAGATGTAGCCATTAGGGCATGAATTTACTTGTATCTCCTTTTATTTCGATTTCATGTACACACGTCATATGTTATAGATTCAGAATCTAGGATTTATGAATGTATATACGCATATGTCATCTTTTATACTTTAAAGGAATATAAATGAAAGGTTAACATTTCTCAAGCTTGTGTTTTCTATTCAATATCATAAGATGGGTCATTGTTATTATTTTGGGGCGTTACATATATCCAATTCCACTCTTACCATCAACAGATACATTCATCTTATCTTTTCAAATGCAACAGCTTTTTCTTTTCTTTCATAAATCAAACATCAATGATTTTCTAATAAAACATCCTTTATTTTTAAAATCACATTTAAGGAAGAAATTTCCAACATTTCAACACATCTCAACAACATTTCCACTCCCACAACCTTTCTTAAGAACCTATTTGAAAACCCCTATTTTACATTTCAAAAACCAAACCCTAAATCAAAACCCCCATCTTCCAAATCACAATACTTGACAAAGAGCACATAATTAAGTTAAGAATCGTACTAGAAGGTTGAAGAAATCCCTACCTCAAGTTTATAAGAAGAAGAGAGCAAGCCTTAGCTTGAGACGGAGTCAAAATGGAAGTTCTTAAGGATTAAAATGTTCCCTTAACAAGCTTTACCTTTTTCTCCAAAGCACAAGAGCAGTGAGATCAAAGGATTTGGGTGTATTTGAGATATTTAGGCAAGAACTAGAGAGAGAGAGAGAGAGAATTAGGTTTAAAAATGTTTTAGAGAGAGAGAGGAATGAAAAAGTGAATAAAAATCGCTTTCCCCTGATCTGATATATACACAGACCGCTCAAGCGACCAAACCACTACTCGAGCATTAGACACAAGAAACCAAAGCATAGCTCGAGCGCACAATGACCCCCTCCCAGAAGTTCAGACCTACAAGAGATCGCTCAAGCGAAGAAAAAACCGCTTGAGTGAAGATCACTCTACTTCCAACAATTTTGCAATTTTACAGACTTGCAAAAATACTAGAAGATCTCAAAGACCGCTCGAGCGACCAAAGCACCGCTCGAGCAAACAAGAAATGAAATGGACATCAACTCTTTTGAAAAACTAATTCCCAACCTGTTTCAAACATAACCAACAACTCTAAATAACCAAACTCAACTAATAACAAGATGATAAGGGTATAAACAACAATTAAAGGTACGGAATTCCGGATCTAAGAGCATGAAAAGGGTCAGGTCTAAACCGGAACCGTTATCGTGAAGTTGGGGGTAAGTCTTATGCCTTGTGTCGAGTGATGAAGAACTATCAAAAGCAATCACAAATGAAGAGGTTGAAAGCTCGATCTTTCTCAATAACACATGATACGAAGTGGATGTGGACTAGTAAAGGAAGTTAGAAATCCTTATATAAAAACAAAAAAACAAAACAAAACAAAAAGCAAAAAGTTAGGACTAAATTAAGAAAAATAAAGAAATTTTGTGCCCAAGCCCACCTGTCCACCCACCCACCCATCCATCCATTCTGGCATCACGCTTAAAAGTAAAAAAAAAAAAAAAATTTAAATTCCTATAATTTGACCTAGGTAACAAAATAAATCTTAAGTTTTTAATTTTATCAATTTAAATCTTAATCCCTTTATCAATTTTTAATTTAAATCATTCATCTATTTTTGTTAAGTAAAATAAATAGAAAAAGAATATTTTAGCCATTAAACTCAACATATTTGTATATAAAATGTGTACAATATCATTTTCATTGAGTTTAATGACTAAAATATCATATTTTATGTAGGTTTTGTATTACAAAAATATGCAGATGATTTGATTAAAAACAAATCAAAACATTAGAATTTAAATTGAAAAAATTAAAAATTGAAGATATATTTTATTATAAGCATTACCCTAGGGGTTTTTTGTGATTTCCCCAAAGTTTTTTGTCAAGCTCTTTCTTAAAAATTAAAGATAAATTACAGCTAATCTTATATGATGAACTTAATTACCTATAAATCTTGTACACTAATGCACGACTAAGTCTTGAAATTCTTATTTTATTACCATTATTAATGATATGCATATATAATAATGTAAAATCTTTTCTGTATTTATAATTATATACAACAATATTTGTAATAATACATAGAATAATGTGATTTTAGCTTTTCTCAAGCTCAAGCTTGATTAATATTTAATGATCAAGCTCAAACTCATTTGATTGTCTATTCAAACCAAACTCAAGCCTGAATCCGAGTTTAGTTAACAAAATAATCGAACTTAAACAGTGAACTACTGAATTCAGCTAAATTACTTTTTTGCTCTAATAAAGCTGGCATAGCATTTGCACAAGTTTTAATGCCATTAATGACCTAATTGTATTAGCTTAAACAACTCAACTCCACTACATCTCCTAATTATGACCCTTCAATTTCACTTCCAACGATAAGACCTCTATGAAGTGCTTTCACACTCCTCTCTCTATTATCTTTAGCCCCTTCTAATTTTATATAATTGGGAGTAAAATTGAGAGGACAAAATTAAGAAATGAATCATTTTTCTAAAGTATAGGGGTATTCAATTCCCTTATTGATTCATAACCATTGGGCTTATCCGAGCACATATACTAAACTCTTGTTCCTATTTCTATTAATACACATCAACCATGTTAAAGTAACTTTTCAGTTAGATTGCACAATCTTTCCTTTTTTCTTTCTTCTTTTTCATTTATTTTATCTATACTATATATTAAGTAAAAAGAGATATTTAACCCCAAGCCTTGTGAGAGTTCCAATCTTTCAATCTAAATTTCTTGATTTTTTGATTTTAAAAATAAAAAAAAAACTTAGTATTTATTAACTTCTCCCAACCCCCAAGTCTTACTCTCATAATAACACTTTAATGCATTAAAAATAGGCATAAAAAAATCTTTGAAATCCAACACATATGAATTTCTTGAAAAGTCCCAACACATATGATTATTATCCCTCATAATAACACTTTAATGCATTAAGAACAAGCATAAAAAAATTCTTGAAAAGTCCAACACATATGATTATTATCAAAATATTAAACTTTAATATAATATAATAAAAAAAGAAGATATTTAATTCCTTGAAAAGTCCAACACATATGATTATTATCAAAATATTAAATTTTAATATAATATAAAAAAGGAAAAAAAGAGGACATTAAAAAAAAAGAAAAAAAAAAGACATTTAAAAATCGCAATTCACATATATTGATAATTGTAAATATATTAAGGAAAAATGGGGTTTTTAAACCCCGAGCGAGCTCCAATCTCTCAATCTTAATTTTCTAAATTTTTGATTTAAAAAAAAAAACTTCAGCATTTATTGATTTGGTCAAAATTCCCTGATCAGCATTTATTAACTTTTTCCAATCCATATGTCTGCATTTATTGATTTGGTCAAAATCCTTGATTAGCATTTAAAATCCCTTCATACAAATAATTATAGATACAGTCCGTGCATAGTTACTGCAGTAGCCTTTTTAATTTCTCCTATACACTATGGTTAGTGATAAGATTGTTAAATTATTTTTATAAAAAATCTTAAAAAAACATAATTTATATATTAAAAAAAATTAAAACAAATATAAATATCTATAATTATCCCGTGCATAGCACGAGTGATAGGCTAGTTTTTTTAATTGCAATGTGAAATTTAACTTCAAAAGTAGGAGAGAAAACTCACACATAGGGACTGTGGAGGGTAGAAATTTATTCTACATCACCTTATAAAGTATACCATACCTACACACTTTTGAGAGATCTTTTTTAGTTAAGGAAGAATAAAATTGTGCATCTCAGTATAAAGTAAACAATATTTTGGTGTGTGCTTGGGCAGTGAGGCAGTCTGCACAAATGACATCATCTGTGGAATACTTAGCTCCACCACGTGAATCCGCATGCCCGACACACTACAAGAAAAAGCATTTTTGCCGACCATTTTTGGCTACTAAAACCAATTTAGTCGCCAAAAGTCACGGAATTGGTTACCAAAAATAATATTAGTCGGCAAAAGTCAAATTTTTAGCTACTAATTTTTTTTAGTAGGGGAATGTTGATTATTGGCGACTAAAAAAAATTTAGTAGCTAACAATATTACAATTGGCGACTAAAAAAATTTTTAGTATCTAAACATATCACAATTGGCGACTAAAAGAAAATTTAGTAGCCGTAGAGGTACCTTTAGCTACTAAATTGTTTGGTAGCCGAATGAAAATAAAAAAATTAATTTTTAATCTTTGCCGACCAAAATTTTGGTCGCCAAATGTTAAGTTTCGGCGACAAAATGAGGTTTAGTCGCTGTAGACCTACTTTTGGCTACTAAATTTTTTGGTAGCCGAATGAAAATAAAAAAATTAATTTTTAATCTTTGCCGACCAAAATTTTGGTCGCCAAATGTTAAGTTTCGGCGACAAAATGAGTTTTAGTCGCTGTAGACCTACTTTTGGCTACGAAATTATTTGGTAGCCGAATGAAAATAAAAAAATAATAATTTTTAATCGTTGCCGACCACAAGTTTGGTCGCCAAATGTGAAGTTTCGGCGACAAAATGAGTTTTAGTCGCTGTAGACCTACTTTTGGCTACTAAATTTTTTGGTAGCCGAATGAAAATAAAAAAATTAACAAAATAGTTATTTTATTTTATTAACAACAATACCATTAGTCTCCACTTGAAAATTTGACTAAACAAAATAGTTATTTTATTTTATTTTATTTTTATTTTTATGAAGAGGTTGTACACCCACCATCCAAAAATATTAATATCTTATTTTATTTTTTATTATCTCAAAATATTAATTTAAAAAAAAATTAATTATTAAAATAATATGAATTTCTTATTTTGTCCTTTTTTAAATCCATTAATAATACAAAAAGTACAATTATGACAATTGATATTTCTAAAAAAATATACTATCAAAAGGTAATTTTGATAAATTAATATTTTTAAAATATAATAATTGTATTATAAAAAGAAATTAAATTCTGAAAATAGACTATTATTTTGAGATGAAAAGTACAATTAAACTATTTATACTTTTTACATCATCATATTTCAATAACACTAATAAATTAAGAATAAATCAAAATTCACAAATAAAGACAAAATATCCCAATTATTTATCATTTCAATAAATTTTTCAATATTATTACCAGTACTAATAAAAGACAAAATATTCCAATTATTTGTAAGACTTATTGATATTATTTCAGATTTTAAAATTTTTCTTAATTTTTTAATAATTAATTTTTCCAACTTTTTAAAATTATTTTTACGTTATACACGGTTAACAATAATCAAACACTATTGTTAATTTAAATTTGGAGGGAGACATTTCTAATTTAAATTTGAGGGATTTATAAAAGTAATTGACTACTAAAAAAACACGGGTTGAGCTGGCTCAGAATGTTTTTTAAAAAAAAATTTCCTTCTTTTTTTTTTATTTTCTTTCTTTCTTTTCTTTCTTATTATATATATATATATATAAGAATATAAGAATATAAAATTTTAAAATATATTATTATATTTTTCAATAAAAAAAATATTATGACAAATATTTAAGATAATTTAATATTTGTAATTTGTAATTTTATTACTTATATTTTTATTTAAATATAATTTTAATATATTTGTTACTTTTATTTAAAAAAAATTTAAATAATGAATTTTTTTTGTTACTTTTAATATATTTTTTTAATTCATTATTTACCGACTAAATTTTAGTCAGTGATTAGTCTTACAAAATTTAAAAATTGTGCTTCAGACTTCGGAGGGAAACTTCAGAGGGAAATTTTAATATATTTTCTAGGTTGTATTTTCTTGATTTTGTATATTGAGAGAGAGAGAAAGAGAGAGACTGGAGATGGGAGTGGCAAGCAAAGCAAGGTACTGGGCATTCAAGGCCTTCACGGCGGGCCTCGGCGTCGCCACCATCTATCTCGCTGCCACCTTCTTCGTCATTGTCTACCGCGGCCTCTCTTGGCATAATGCCCAATCGGTCTCTCTCTCTCTCTCTCTCTCTCTCTCTCTCTCTCTCTCACGCACACACACACACACACACACACACACACACACACACACACAACCTTATGATATTTGTCTGTAACTCTTGTTGGTGATGCTTTGTGATGATTATGCCTAATTTTGTGAGTTTGTTCTTCTTTTGAATTTGGGAAAATTACTACATGAATCGATTTGGATTTGAAATTTTATTTCTTTATTTCTCAAGTATATTCGTTATAGAATATGATTAGTCAACATTAAATTCGTGATTAATAGGTATAAACTTCACTAAAATTATAAACAGTTTTGGGAGTTTGAGTGCTTTGGCTCTGAAATGGAGGTCCTTGGAGTGCTTTAACTTGAACTACCTGACATATTATTTCTTTCCTTTCCATTGCACCTGTGTTACATGGACCATTATCCCTTGGTGGACAGGTATATATATATCTATTGTGTTGCTCTTATATAATAACCTTGGTGGACAGGGTGTTTGATGAAATGCCTCAAAGAAGAATTCATCTTAATTGCAAATCAACTTTACACAATGTTAGTATGATTTGACATCAAACCTTCTAGATTAGAGTCAGTCCATTAGATCATGTCAAATATTTGGGACACTAAACAAGCTTAGTTATAGATTAATTGAGAGAGAGAGAGAGAGAGAGAGAGAGAGAGAGAGAGAGCATGGCTTCAAACTTGGTCTTTTGTTTTAATTAATGTTTTTAGAGTCTGCTTCTAGGTTTCCATATATTCTTGGATTTTTTGCATTTATGATTGTCATTATGTTGCTATGCCTCCATGGTTATTTGCATTATTTTGAAATGTATTTACTTCGCTGAATTGTTATGCTCATGGGTCATGGCATTGGTATAGTTATTTTGAATTGCTTTGTATAATCTCTTTCATGGTTAGTCAATTATTGTTATTATTATTATTATTTGTAGTTCATTTGCATCTGTTCAGGTTTTCCTTAATTTCTTTTCCCCTGTCTTTCATTTGCATCTGTAATTAATGACCTTAATAAATAAAGGTTCCAATTTAATTGCATCTGTTATCAAGAGTGTTTGGATGAGGACAACTGAATGTCTCAGTATATTAATGTTGCAACTTGTTTATTTTGTTTTTAGGAGTATGAATTAGATGGAATTGATTGGACAAAAGTAGATTTTGAAGACAACCAAGAGTGTTTGGATCTCTTTGAGAAGGTAGTTCTGTTTTTAACACAAACACACACACGCACACACACTCACATGTTCATTGTCGAGTTTTTCAGAGTTCCTTGTGCTGATCTATGTGAGCATTGGACTATATTTCATATACATATGATGCCATACCACATAGGTCTTCCTAGGTCTCTGACTATTTTTGTTAGCCTTTCATGCATAATTCAAACCATGTTCTTATTGTAATATTGTTTCTTATAAACTGAAGTTGTAAAGAAGATAAAAGATTGAATATATTGCTTCCTAAGCATAATTATACACCAAGTTCTCATCTTTTTGATCATACCATGTTATATGAAACCTAATTATAGGTTTTCATATTTAAATTCACTCCTTCATGTGTGGTAGATTGTGTGTTAATGGCTTCACTGCTATGCATTTTGCAGAAACCTATAGGGCTAATATCTTTGTTGGATGAAGATTCAAATTTCCCCAAGGCCACTGATTTGACCTTTGCTAATAAGCTTAAGCAACACTTGAGTGGTAATCCTTGCTTTAAAGGAGAAAGAGGTGGAGCTTTTGGTATTTGCCATTATGCGGAGAGGTATGTTGTTAGATGGTGTAGCTGGCATTAACTAGAAATTTACAGCTCAAATTGGTGAATCTTTTGACTACACTGCGATGTGTACTGTTTCCAAAATAATAAAGACGAAATAACTAACAAATATAGGACAATTTAAGATGTTATGTTAAGACAACTTGCATTAATAGCATCCATTTATGTCTGCATGTGTCAAGAGAGATGGGAAGAAATTTTAACACTAGTCTCAAATTTGAAGTGCATAGATCCTTTTCTCTGGCACTATTCTCATTCCATGTCAAGTTCTAATAACTCATGATTTAACTTGTAATGGAAGTGAAAATCTATGGATCAGTAAAAATGTAAGTAACTGCAAACTTGAGAAGAATTAAATTTTGGATTTGACCTCAGGATCTCTCATTTTTTATCTTCTTTTTGCCTTTGCGGATCTTGTTCTAGCAAAAAAAAAATTTGTTGATATTACTTGGAAATTTTGATCCACTCGTTCCAAGAGCTTTGCAATCATACGTATGGTTATGTTTTCAGATATTGGGTAATTTGAAAGGGTGAACAACTTTGTCTTCAATTTCAAATATTGGAATCTTAAAATGACCAAGTTGGCATTGTATACTGGAAACACACAAATTGATGAAGTTTTGTTGACTTATATTTTTTCAATTAGAATGTAAAACTTAAAAAAAAAAAAAAAAAAAAAAAAAAAATTACCAATGGGTGGGAAAAGCAATTAAGACAACTATAAAGGTGATACTCAGAATTAGACCACCTGCCGTGGTGTCCATAATATGAATTGGATAACAAAAGTGCTTTTCTGTTATCATCAATTTAATTATCTTTCTATTTAAGTTGTTTAATTATCTATACTTATTTGCTAAATGCTTCCGTTGATTGGGAGGTTGATTATTATTTTGCAGTTGGTGTCTTCAGAAAGAAAGGTACCAAACTATATGAAGCGAGCTTGAAGGATGAGAAGCCTTTAGATCAATGGCTTCATTGTTAAATTAAGCAAGTGTTTTAGTAAATAAATTTAATTTTCCCATCATGTTTACACCTTCAAAATATTCTGTAAATGACATTTGATGTAGAATTTTTTGTACAGAGGACATCTTTTTTGTATGATTTTGTGTTTGTATGGAATTATTATTTTGGGATGGATTGTATGTGATTTGTATAGAATTTGATGTTAATTGATCAAATTTTTGTATTGTTGAAACGAAATAGAAATAGATATATGTATAATTATTGTTTAAATATAGGGTGTAGGTTGCACAAAATAAATACAGGTTGTGAAGAAATTAATTATAATAAAAAAAACACTAAATAAAGTTTTTGGCAATTAAATGTTTAGTAGCGAAAAAAAAAGAAGTGAATTTGTTAGTGACTAACCAATTGGTAGTGAAAAAGGAAATCAATATTTTTAGTGATTAAATATTTGGTAGCCATAAAGAATCCAAAGATTTTTGGTGACTAAAAATTTAGTAGTTAAAAATAAATGAAGACTTTTGGCTACCAAATGGTTAGTAGCCAAAAGTTTAATAAAATGAAAAATAATATTTTTGGCGACTAAATTCTTTAGTCCCTAAATGTAGTAATGTTGTGACTAAAACTTATTCCCGACAAAAAGTTTTAGTCGCTGAAAATTTAATTGATTTTATTTGAACACTTTTGGAGACTAAATATTTAGTCACCAAAATATACCCTTTCTCGACTACTCAGAGTTTGGTAGCCAAATGTTCACTTTTGGCGACTAATATTTCAGTCGCCAAAAGATAACCTTTGTCGACAAACTAGAGTTTAGTAGCCAAAACGTTCACTTTCAACGATCAAAAATAGTTTAGTCGCCAATACTATCGCCGACAGGCTATAGGCGATGACTTTGGCGACAAAAAATATTAGTCGCTAATTTGTTTCGGCGACCAAAAAGTGGCATTTCCTGTAGTGACAGGCTAACGTGCAAGGTAGAAATCAGTTTCACATCAATTTTCTCTACTTTATAAAGTGTGTCATATTTACAAACCTACAATACAAGAGGTCTCTTTTCCAATCAAGGAAGAACAAAATACAAAATCATGCGTACCCCGTGGTGTAAAGTGGATAATATCTTAGTGTGTGCTCTGGCATTGGGTCCTAGTGGACCAAATATCAATTGTATTTGTAATATCATCTGACATTGTATGTGATTAATTGACCCATTATTTATTGGATTTGTTTTTTTTTTTTTTTCGAGAAACTAAATTTTATCTTTCTCTAAAATGGGAAGAGTAGGAAATAAAACTTGGACTGTGGGCATGTACTCTCGATCAATTGTAGTGCTATATCAACATTTGGCAATTCGCATTAGAGGCAGATTATATTCATAATATTAAATTTATATGATGGCACAAGATTTTCCTATCTTAAAAAGTGCTTTTGTGCTTAGAGTCTAAAAAAACAAACTCATGTTAGGTTGAATCATAAGAGACGTAGGTCTAACATCAACCTTGTCAATGCGTAGATATTATGCCAGGAGGCACTACAATAGCCACTACAAGATGATTGTTGGTGATTTGTACAGAGAATTGAAACACATTAAAATCTTTTAAAAAAAGAGTTGATCTGCTTTTGTTCTTTTTTACTTCTTGTCTCCCCTTTTGGTAGATAGAAAGTTCACTTATTGGTTGTGACACATTAAGCACTTCAATAATTGTTTTAGTTTTTGTATTCATCGTGCCTTCCAAAGAAAGAGAGATTCAAATAAAAAAACATGGATATATACCACAATTGTTTGGTAGAATTTATTGTAATGTAAAATTTAATTATTACAAGTAGAAGGTAAAAGCATTCATTTTTTTAGATTTCTGATAAGGAGGAGGATTCACTCCAATCTAAAATTTGGACTGGATGGGGCAGTTTAGGCCCGTGTAGTTCACCACAGGCCCCATTGATCCGAACTGTTTATTTTGTTGGATATTTCGTATATTTCATTTACAACAAAATTAGATCGATCCGATAACTGTAACTTGTTCAATTTATCATGTTTTTCACTAAAAATAATAGACGACAATTGTGTTTTTAAAAAATGAACTATACTTTTTTTATGATAAAAATAATAAATTGAACAACTTACAATTATCAGATCGATTTATTTTTTTGTAGCTAAAATTCACAAAGTGTCAAATAAAATAAACAATGTAGATCATCGAAACAAGACCCGTGATAGACCCCACAGACCCAAACAACCCCCTCCAGTGCCAGTGGACTAGAGGGAATCCTCCTCCTTCTGATAATTAGTTTTTTCTTTTTTTTTCAACTTATTTAAATTATTTCTATCTAACGAGTTGTAAGCAAAAATTGCATCAAACAATATAGTATAGATTCTTAGAATAAACTATACCAAACAAACCTACCGACTGTGTTTTCAATTTACACTAATGTTGCTTTTGGTTCATTAGATAAAATGATCATTCATTAGTCTCCCAATGAAAGGATCATTTTCTTATAATAATAAATAATAAATTCAATTGTAATACATGTATTATTATTTTAATAAATTAAATGTGAAAATCAACATTAAAGTGATCATTTCATTCTACATTTTCATTCATAAACTATCCTTTATTTGGAGCACAAACTCAATCATAGATACTAAAATGAAAACTAAATTTGTTTCACATTACGCGAGAGAGAATGAATAAATGAAATTTTGTTTTAAAAATAAGTGAAAATATATTTTTATATTTATAAAATGAAAACTAAATTTGTTTCACATTAAATTTGTTTAGAGTCTATTTTTGTTTTCAAAAAAATACAAATAGTTTCAAAAAATTTATTAAATTTTTAAATATAAATATATATTTTCACTTATTTTTAAAACAAAATATCATTTATTCATTCTCTCTCGTGTTCCTTTGGTCACAATCACTGCTAATTGTTAAAATTGTCATTGTTATACTTTGAACGATCAAATTAGACATTTAGTAATGAATTATTATTATGTAAGTTATTATTTATCTCTCAACTACTTAACAAAGATAAGTCAGCAGTTTTTTTCCCTAAATAATTTATTTAGAATACCATGTAACCATTACCACTTGATACTATGATCCTCACAAAGAGTTGTTAAGTGTGAATTGGTCGGCAATGAAATGAATGTTTTGCTGATTTGTTTGGTTTTGGAAATTTTAAGATAATATTTGAGTTTTCAATTTTATTTTTTAATTTTTAGTGAATTTTTAAAATATTTTAATTTTTTTTTTTACTCTTTAAAACCACTTAATTTAAATACATTTAAAAAATATAAAATTTGTGCAGAAAATTTTAAAAATTATTGCATACTAATAAATAAAAAATACAAAATGTATTATTTTTTTAAGGATTTATTCATAAATATTTTATATTTTAAGTAAATCTAAATTAAGTATATTTAAAAAATTAAACAAAATATTAAAAAAATTACTAAAAATATAAAAATATAAAATCAAAAATAATTTTTTTTTTAAAAATTCAAAACCAAACAATCGTAAGGAGGGAACTAATTAAGTGATGGCCAGTGGTAGCTAGGTGGGCCGAAATTGACTTGATTCGGTGTCTTGACATGAATTTCACCTTCCACAAGCTCCAATTATTGACGGTGTTTGGCGGGAATTATGGAAGTAAATTATAACTTATTTTAATATGGAAGTTTGTGATAGATTATTGGTATAATTTTTGTTTATAATTTATTAAGTAGAAATAACTTAAATAAGTTGAAAAAAAAATAATTTTTCAAGAGTTGGTTAAAGGGTAGTTTTAGTTTTTACTTTTAAATTATCAATTTTTAATTTAAAATAATCTCCATTTAAAAGAAATAGTTGCTCAAGAGTCAAAACTCAAAGGTAATCTTAATTATGAAATTCAAATTGTTTGTGGTTAAATTACAAATTTTATTTATAATATATATATATATTAAGGAATCCAATGAAAATGAAATATTAATAGTTTCTTTAACAAATCAGATTTTTTTTTTAATTTTTATTTTCATCCTATAAAATTTAAGATTCAAATATAACTTTAATTGTAAAACAAAAAAATATATCACACAACATGGGAATGCACACATGAACCAATAAAATGGATGTCAACTAATCTAGACTCTATTTATATTTCAAGGGATTTTAAGTCTCTTACGTTGGCAATTTAATTTAAGACGTTTGAGTTTAGTAGATTCATTTTAGAATTAATTTTAGTAATTCAAATCGTTTATTTTTTTAGACTCGTTACGTACAATATTGATTCAAAAAATCAAAATGATTAGATATTGGTAGTTGTATATTTGAATTATATTTGTTTTTAAAAAAGTGGATGAGAAATATAATTGCAAAAATAATCATCTATTTTTTTGTAATATAAATTTGATTCAAACATATAGTTACCGATATTCGATCATTTTAATTTTTTCCATGAATATTTTACTCAACGAGTCCTAAAAAGTAAACGGTTTGAATTATCGAAACGAGATCTATAGTGGGATCTACGACTCCCTCAAATTCTCTCCTATTGAAATGTGAATATGAGAGAAACCTAATCTTTAAAGAAATGATAAATTACATAGACACTCCTAAGATTTGAGTTTAATACAGACTTTCCCTTCACTTTTCAAAAATTACATTGCACTCTTGTCATTTTTAAATTAATTAATAAAAAATATATATAAAATTACCATATTACACTTATATCCTAAAATTAAATTACAAAATTATCATTACCACTCCCATTGAACTACTACCCCATTTGTACCACTCCCACCAAACCATCACCACCAAATCAATGTTCAAATCCCACCACATCACCGTACTTGTCTCTCTCCAACCATCAAATTCGTCCAAAATCTCGAACTCTAAATCCATAATCGATGGCAAACTCCAAGTTGGAGAAGGTAAAGAGCAGGTCACAGACCATTTTCACTTTTATTATAGAAAACCTGCAATGATGTTATTGTGTATTTTATCATAACAAAATAGGTTAGTAAAACACATAATTCAAAAGCTTAAGTTTAAAATTTAAATAAAATATCATCAAAACACTGCATATATTTTTTTAACCCCACTCCCTAAAACAAAGCTATTTTATTTCAATTTTAAACTTAATTTGTTAGATTATTACACCAAAATCATTACAAAGAAATTCATGGAAAAATATTTCAAGTTTATTGTATATTTGTCTACACACTTAAAGTATTTGTAGATAGTAAAAAGAAACAAAAAATATATATATAATTGTTAAAAATCACTTATTGACGAAATAATTCTGAGTTGTCAAAAGTATTATTGTTTTATTTTTGCGATAAAATTAGATATTTAGTGATTAATTAATATACTTCCAAAATTTTTGTCTAAAATAATAAATTTATTAGCGACATTTTAAAATTTTTGTCATTGAAAGTTTAGTTTTTGACTTTTTTGAGCCAATATGTTAGTGACGACTCTCATGACCGTAAAACTTGATCTATCTCCTAATATATTTTTTTACAACAAAATTTTAATTATAGAGGTCAAAAAATTTAATCTCTAAAACCTTTATATATTGTAAAAGTGGCTCGAATGATACTAAATTTAAATTTACACTATAATCTTTATATAATTCGAATCATATTAAATTTAAATTTACATCACTCATTTTTTAATTATTTATTGAAATTCAGGTTCTAGAAGCTTATTAAACAATAGAAAAATACTAGAGACTCCAAAATTTCTACAAAATATTTTATCAAATATCTTATATGAATATAAATCCCAAACTTATGTGAGATCTACAGACATTTGATAACATCTTCTTCTTATTGGTAAATGTTTATATTGAACAAATAATGATGTCATAGACCTGCCATTAAAATAAAGAATTTGATCTGACTTTCCCACTTCAATTAAACTATGCCTCCAATCGGGCAGCAATCAGTGTCGGAGCCAGAAAATTAAATTAGAGGGAGTACTTATTAATTACAATAATTTTTACAAAAATATTTTATGTAAGTTTTTACGATTGATTTTAAGAAACATAAAAAAATAATAATAATAATTAGTGTGTTTGGTTTCAGTTTTCTAAATTCAGTTTTTTTAAAATTAAGTTTTTTTATTTTTCATATTTTTTTTTTGTTTTTAGTGAATATTTTTGAATTTTAAGTAATTTTTTACTTTTTTAGATGCACCTTATTTAGATGTATCTAAATAGTAAAATATTTTTAAAAATTAATAAATACACAAAACTACAAAAAATATACTAAATTTTCGTTTTTTTTTGTATTTTTGGGTATTTAATGTATTTTTTAAATATTTTTTTTCACAAATATTATACTTTTTAAGTGTATTTATGTTAGGTGTGTCTAAAAATTAAAAAAATTGCTTAAAATACTAAAAAAATTCATTCAAAACATTAAAATACGAAAAATAAAAAAGTAAATTTTCTGAAAACTGAAAACAAACAAGCTGAATGTTATTTGTAACTAGTGTATCATGGATAATACAAAAAAAAATATGGATATAAGCTTTAAAATAAATTATATAATGATAAATTATTTTTTGATACAAAATTTGATTAAAAATTCAATATAATGGTAATACCACGTCATCATTGGAATGTGATATCATCCACTAATGGTAAATAAACGCATAAAAAGTGAATCTCACATGTCAAATGTAACTAACAATCTAATAAATTTCATATCTTTATAGTGAGATTATTTCTACTTACATATCACTAATAATGACATCGCCGTTACATTTAAAAATTTTCATAGTTAATATGGTTTATTTATAATAATCTCTTCATTTTTAATCAAAATAACCATTATTGTTTTCATAATTTTTAAAATGTCATTGACATTTCACTTTAATAATATTTTTGTAATTTTTTATTTAAAATATTTTTTTTATGTTTATAAAAAAAAATTTCTCAAAAAATCTAGGGGGACACGTGACCCCCTGGTCACATGCTCCCTCCGCCACTGGCAGCAACTGTTTTTTAATTTATTAATTTATCAAAAATCTTTTTAAAATAATGCAGCTAACTCCCAAAATAAATAAATAAATAAATAAATTTTTAGTGACAAAATTCTTGTTATGACATCATTAAAAAAATTGGCAAAATTAAATTTCGCTTTTAAGGTAGAGGTAGACGTTGATTAAGTTGGGCCTAAATTAAGAAAAGTAAAGAAATAAAAATTAATGAATAGAAAGAAACAGGCCTTTGGGTCAATGCCCACCCTTACTCCAAAGTCACGGTTGATGTAACTTTGATTAGAAGGGAATTGGTAATACATGTTTTTTATGTTACTTAAATATTAGAATTTACAATACCTCAGTGGCCACTCAAATTTTTACGGGTCTTAATCATCGCCTGAATAATCAAGGCAAATAGATATTCTTGATTAATCAAAACTAAAATAGTCAAATTTTTAAATGGATATAGATCCTATTAAAATTATGAATCTTAACCCATTTTAAATTATGGGTCATACTAAAAGAAAAGTGAACCTATTTTGACAATTGGGTCAACCCAAATGTGTAGGACCTATGAAAATATTTTATCAAAATTTTGTGGAATAATTCAAATTTGAATGCAAATCATGTCCATAAATTAAGAAATAAATTGTTATTTTCTTGGAAATTCAAATCAATTTTGGAGTTTCCAAAATTGATCCTTCTCTCCTAAGCCTATAAATAGAGGCTCTCACCATGAGGAAGGGGACACATTTTTTGGCTAATGGTCTTGCAAGCTCCTAAGCAATCTCGAGACTCTGCCAAATTCTCTTCTTAAAATTTTCTCTAAAGTTTCTCAACCTTAGAAGAAAAGATTATCAAACACTCCAAACTCGTGCTAATCTTTTCAAGTTATAAATACAAATTTGGTCTCTCTTTTCAAAGAGATCATTTCAAGACTCGTTCAAGATCAAGCCATTCAAGCCCTCAATCAAGCCTTTCTTCTTCAAGTTTCTCCATTCGAAGACTTGAAGAAATTCATCAACTTGTCTAGTTCAACAACAAGCTTTTACAGCCGTTGAATTACACCAATTTCAGAGATCGAATCAGAGGATTTGTTCTTTTGTAATAGAGTAAACCACAGAGAATTGTACCCATTTATTATAAACAATAAAATTAATTATTTTGTGCATTTATTCCATGTCTTAATTGTAGGATACGAACTTTGTGTTTACAAATTTTGGCATGCCCAGTGGGACCTCTCTACCTCTCATCTCTTTCCCCTAAAGCATCTTCCCAAAGCCTTGTTTGATCAAGCATAATGGCTTCAAAGAAAGTTCAAACTGCTTCGATCAATAAGAACGCTTGTAAGAATGCCGCTGTCACAACAAGCAACAATAGCACTTCTATGGGTCCAATCACCCGTAGCAAGACCAAGGCTACCATTGCTCTCGTCACTCATGAGGTCATGCCAACCGTTGATGCAACAAAGCAAGCGCAAGGCAAGTCCCACAAATCTATCACGATATCTACATTTGGGGCTAAGCAAAAGGAAGTGAGGGAATGGAAGAAGTCCACTTTTGTCTCAAAGGATTCTCTGCCAGAAGGTTTCTCTCCAGACCCAACACTCGTAGCTTCTGATGCAAACTCAAGTACAGGCTCACACTCAGGATCATCTCCTAGTAGTCCTCAATGTTCAATTTCATCGAATCACTCAGATTTGTCTCTCTCAGTGGCTATGCAAGTCATGACCATTGGCACCACTTTAGTGGAAGAACAATTGGCGACCATGGCTCGTGCCATTAACAAGCTCACCAAAACTGTGGAAGAGAAAGATCTTCATATTGCCACCTTGATGAACAAGTTAGAAGCACGAAATGCTGACGAGGCAAGTCAAGACAATTCTCATCCACCTAGTTTTACACCACATGGCCCGTTTGTTGAGAAGGTGAACCCCACATCTAAGTCCAAGCAAGTTGTTGGTGGAAACTTGCCATACATTTGTTGCAAGGAAAGCGATTGGCACAAGTAGTCAACCAACATCCATTTCTTCTTTGTCTGTTCAACAACTCCAATACATGATTGCAAATACCATCCGAGCACAATACGGTGGGCCCCCGCAAAGCACTTTCATGTATTCCAAGCCTTACACAAAAAGGATAGACATTCTTAGAATGCCTAGTGGATACCAACCACCCAAGTTCCAGCAGTTTGACGGAAAAGGTAATCCTAAACAACATGTCGCTCACTTTGTTGAAACTTGCAACAGTGCTGGGACAAACGGAGATCTACTTGTCAAACAATTTGTTTGGTCACTCAAAGGAAATGTCTTTGATTAGTACACTGATTTGAAGGCCGAGTCAATCGATAGTTAGAAACAAATGGAACGTGAATTCCTTAATCGTTTCTATATCACCCGTCATATGGTAAGCATGATGGAACTAACCAGTACCAAGCAATGGAAGGACGAACCTATGGTAGACTACATCAACCGTTGGCATGCTTTAAATCTAGATTGCAAAGACCGACTCTCTGAGATCTTAGCTGCGGAGATGTGCATACAAGGCATGCACTGGGGACTCCTTTACATCCTTCAAGTGATAAAACCACGAAGATTTGAAGAGTTAGCTACGCATTCACATGACATGGAAATTAGAATAGCCAACCATGGCGGGAAAGACCTTTTCATTCTTGAACAAAGAAAAGATAACAAAGAAGTGAAAAAATGAGGTAAGCCTTTCAAAGGTACCACCAAGGAAGCAATGGAAGTAACCATAGCTCCAATCAAGATTTCAACGAAAGACAAGAAGAAAGAAGAAAGGAAGGAAACACACACATCTATGAAAGAACTACAAGAAAAGAAGATTCGTTTCCTGACTCTGACGTACCAGGGATGTTAGAAGATTTACTTGAAAAGAAAGTCATTCAACTCCCTGAGTGCAAACGTCCTGAAGAAATAGGTTGTGTGAAGGATCCGAAGTACTGCCACTATTATCGGATAGTTAGTTATTCTATTGATAAATGCTTCGTGTTAAAGGAATTGCTCATGGACTTGGCCAAGAAGAATAAAATCCTCTTGGACCTTGACGAATCGGCAGAATCCAACCATGCGACGGTTATTCTAGGACCTCCAAATTCTCCATCCCCAAAGTCCAAGACAAAAATGTCACAATCTGCAATCCCAACAGTGAAGGCAATTCCCAAAGTCATCCAGTTTGGTTCACTTGAACCTATTATTCAAGTTCCAAATCAAGACATGCATGTCCATGATGGTTTTGAAGAAGTCTTAACTATTGGAGAAGATGAAAGTTGGACTCTCATGACACGAAGGAAGTTACGAAGAAGCAAGTTCAAGACTCACCATTTTTCACTCAAGAAAGTAAGAAAAAAGGAAGAACTCCCATCGATATTCTAAGAAGGAGGTAATGGACATAAGGAATAATAAAAAGAAGATGCAAGAAGAAGACAAATTTCCTGAAGAAGACTCGCGTACCCTAATCATCCTGCAAGACTTTTTCCCCATTGGATATTTTGGAGATGACTTGGTCGAGGCGGTCTATATGGTTTCAACCATTGAAGCAGATATGGAACAAGTTCATGCCATTAAGGCGACGCCAGATAAGGAGGAAATTGATGTTCTGAAAACCTTGAAAGAACTACCCCCACGCTTCAGTTTGCGTGAAGCGTCTCAACTTCCTCGATCTATACAACTTGCACTTGTTTGAGTGTTAGAAGATCTTGGAAAATATGAGTTTGTTGTTAATGAACTAGACTATCCCAAGGTGAATTCTATTACCTCTGTTCCTTGTTGCACAATAATCACCTTCACTGATGAAGACCTTCAACTAGGTTTAAAGCCACACAATCGCCCATTATTTGTCTCTAGTTTTATTAGTGAACAAAAAGTTAACCGCATCCTTATTGATGGAGGCTTAGCGATAAATATCATGCCAAAGTTCACCATAAAGAAACTTGGAATCCTAGTGGACAAGTTAGCCCGAAGCTGTTTGGTTATTTAAGGTTTCAACCAATGGGGGCAACGTGCGATTGGTAAGATTCGTTTAAACCTCACCCTTGGAGAACTCACAACCAGTACTTTGTTTCACGTCATCGATGTAAGAACGTCTTATAATTTGTTGCTTAGGCAGCCTTGGGTCCATGGAAATGGTGTAGTTTCGTCAACTCTTCATCATTATTTTAAATTTGAATAAGGTGGAATAAAGACAGTACTAGCAGATGAAAAACTATTTATAGAAACTGAGGCTCACTTCGCTGATGCAAAATTTTATTTGGATTCCAATAAGATACCTGAAGTTATCACAGCTGAAATCCTTTCTGCAAGAAAAGAGAAAATGAATGAAAAAAAGCAAGTTGTGTTGGATTTCTCAAGAGAAGATGCATCAAGCGGCAAAAGAACACCTGACGTCGCGTTACCACAAAAACAGTCTTAATCCTCAAAAGGCCATGCAATGAAAAAAGTCTTCAGGTATGTGCCGAAGTCTCAACAGAAAGAAGAACAGTCGCCATTTTGAAGAAGTCATGGCATCCGCAAAAGTTAGAGGAGACCTTGCTCACCCTGCAATCAAAGAAGATTTGTAGATACTAAAAGCAGATGCAACAGCACCAATTCCGCAAGTGGGATTGTCAAGCCTAATTAAACCTCCACTAAAGGGATTTGTTAGGCCTGTGGAAAATTTTATCGAATACAGCTCCTTACTTGAAAGACGAATAGAAGGGTCTGATCCACAAGCTTAAAAGCTTCTAGCCAAGTCAGGTTATGACTTTGCTGATCCCTCATCACTGGGAGAGTTAAGTCCTGAACTTACAGGTGAGGAAGTTCATGGTCTCAATGAAACTCAGAAAAAGTTAAGGCAACAATGGTACAAGGTGAGCCCTCCAAAGATTGGAGTCGGATTCATGCCAACTGAACCCATTCGTATCTTTGCCAAGAGAAAATGGAAGAAGGAAGACGTACAACATATCATTGTGGAAGGAGTGAAGGAAAATAAAGGTCCAAGCCCAACTCCTCGAGTCTCAGTGTTTGACCACATTGAAGCTCCTGCACCTCGAACCTTAGTTTTTAATATGTTGAGCACTGTTGATAAGATAGATGAAGGTACAACTTCTCAATCTTCAGTTTTTAATAGATTAGGCACTACTAAGGAATGGGATAAAAAACAACCTTCTTGGTCACAAAAGTCCGTTTTTGCTCGACTTGGCGATATGAATACATCACCTAGAAAAGGCAAGAACAAGAGAAGCACAGTAACAATTGAGTTGAATGCTACAAAGGAGGATGATGAGACTCGAAGTTTGATTCTTTCTCACATGAAATGCATGACGTCACTTGAAGTTAGTATTGAAGGTCCGCTTAAGATCAAAAGGCACACTATCATACTAACTGGAGAAATTAAGATTCAAGCGGAAAGTAAAAGAGAATAAGAAATTGAACATGTTGCTTCTCACCATGTAATAGTTGAAGAAAATTCTAGCTCAGATTCGGAGTATGATGATCTCCAAGAAGCTTCTCCAGAACTTGAAGATGGGGGGCAATCAACTATTGACAATTTGAAAGAACTCAACTTGGGAACTCCTAATGACCCTCGACCAATCTTTGTGGGAACACTCTTAACGCTTGAGGAAGAAAAGACATTTTTTGAACTGCTCCTCAAATATAAAGATGTCTTCGCATGGATGTACAAAGAGATACCAAGTTTAAGTCCAAAAGTTACTGTCCATCACCTTGGGATCAAACATGGTATGTGACCAATAAAGCAGGCTCATCGATACATCAGACCTGAGCGCATCCTTAAAGTTGAAGAAGAAGTCAACAAGTTGATCGAAGTTGGGTTCATATGTGAAGTAAAATATCTGACATGGATATGAAGTATGGTCCCAGTAATCAAGAAGAATGGATAGATTAGAATATGTGTCGACTTTCGAAATTTGAACAAAGCATGACTCAAGGATGACTTGTCACTTCCTATTATGGAATTAATGATAAACGCCACTATTGGACACAAGGTGTTGTCCTTCATGGATGGGTGTTTAGGATACAACCAAATACATATGGCACTTGAGGACAAAGAGTTAACTACATTCCGTACCACAAAATACATCTATTGTTATAAAGTGATGCCTTTCAGACTCAAGAATGTTGGTGCCACCTATCAACATGCCATGCAAAAGATCTTCGATGACATGCTCCATAAATTTGTTGAGTGCTATGTTGATGATTTGGTGGTCAAAACTAAGAAAAGGGAAAATCACCTAGAGTACCTTCGTGCAGTCTTCAACCGGCTGAGAAAGTATGACTTGAAGATGAATCCACTCAAATGCGCACTTGGAGTCACGTTTGGAAAGTTCCTCGGCTTTATTGTTCGACATAGAGGCATTGAGGTTGATTAGTCCAAAATCGATGCTATACAAAATATGCCACCACAAAAAAATCTGAAGGAACTTAGAAGCCTCCAAGGTCACTTGGCATATATCTGCAGATTCATTGCAAACTTGGCATCCACCAGTATTAGGAGCTCTTATTCAGGGAAAACCATTGATACTTTACATTGTTGCTCAAGAAGAGTCTCTTGGACCGATGCTGGCCCAAAATAACAAAGAAAATAAAGAGCAAGCACTCTATTACTTGAGTCACAGATTAACTGAAAATGAACTCAAGTATTCACCCATTGAGAAAATGTGTTTGGCACTTGTTTTTCCTCTCGAAAATTAAGACATTATTTCCAAGCCCATACAGTGCATCTTATTACAAAAGTCGACCTAATAAAGTATGTTATGTCTAAGCCCGTCTTCTCAAGATGCTTAGCAAGATGGCCTCTCATCTTTAATGAATTTGAGATAATTTACGTGCCAAGAAAAGCGGTGAAAATGCAGGCCTTTGCAGACTTCTTGGCCGACCATCCCATCCCTCCTGATTGGGAAATTTCTGAGGAATTCCCAGACGAAGATGTATTGTTCATAGAAGTCCTACAACCTTTGATGATGTTCTTTGATGGGGTTGCTAGGAAGGAAGGGGCAGGAGCAGGTGTCATTTTTGTTTCACCACAAAAGCACATTTTGCCTTACTCATTTATTCTTGGCAAAAATTGCTCAAACAATGTTACTGAGTACTAGGCCTTGATCATTGGTTTACAAATGGCAATAAAGCTAAAAATTGTTGACCTAGATATCTATGGGGATTCTAAGTTAATAATTAATCAACTCCAGGGAGATTATGAAGTCAAGAAAGACAACTTAATCCCATATTTCTAGTATGCAACTCATCTCATTGAAAAATTTGAGGGAGTGGTACTCGAACATGTTCCAAGGAAAGAAAAACACATGGCTGATGCACATGCCAATCTAACAACTACATTGACATTATTAGAATGTGAACAAGTTAGTGTCCCTGTATGCCAATGATGGGTATTAGCACAATTGTTGGACTGTCTCCTTGTAGAAACAAACGCAATTTTAGTACTAGCCATCGAAGTCGATGATTGGAGAATGCCAATTATAGACTACCTTGAACACGGGAAGCTCCCTGGTGATTCTCACCATAGAACTGAAATAAAACATCGAGCTCCTCGATTCATCTACTACAAGGGAACTTTATTCCGACGATCATTTGAAGAAATTTTTCTTCATTGCCTAGGGGATGACAAAGCTCAACAAGCCATGGAAAAAGCCCATTTCGGGATATATAGAGCACATCAGCCTGGTCCTAAACTTCACTTTTGAGTAAAAATGACGGGTTACTATTGGCCTACGATGGTTAAAGATTTGCTTGGACTACTCAAGAAAGTGTCAACCTTGCCAGTTCCATGCAAACTTTATCCATCAACTACCAAAACCTTTACACCCGACAATTGCTTCTTGGCCATTTGATGCATGGGACCTATATGTAGTTGGCCCATTGACCAAGTCTTTTGCAGGCCACTTATACATCTTGGCCGCCACAGATTACTTCTCCAAGTGGATTGAAGTCGTCCCACTTAAAGAAGTCAAGAAAGAAACTGTTGTTGACTTTATCAAATCCCACATTATTTATCGGTACAGTGTACCTCGCTACATCATCACCGATAATGGAGAAGATTCGAAGATTCAAAGAAGATTCAATACTAAAGTGTGTGTTGAAATACTTTGCTAACCAAGCATAAACATAATGGATCGGGAAGATGGTATCGTACTTTCCAGGATCAGAGGAAGAAATAATTCTATTCAGTCGTTTGTAGATACTAGAAGTACAGGAATAACAAGGCTGAATGAACGACCACAAGCCATCATACTAGCAACCTTAAACACCCCAGGTCTAATCAAGTCGCCATTCCCATAGGGTAGAACAAATTTGCACAACCAACAGACAAGGAAAGCTGACAGATAAGTCTTATCCTTTGCCGCACCAACAATTCCCAAGTCATTGAAGACTTTGTCCCTTTGTACAGTTCAAGACCGAGTTGTGTTAATAATACCAGAAGGGTTGCTAGTATCCTTAGGGCGTTAAGTCTAGTTCCTCGAAGCCCGCTTGGTTGATTTACGCTACTTGACTTCCCCTTTAAACCAAAAATTTATCCAACTAGTAATCATTACCACATTTTTCTTCGACTCCTTACAAAGTCAATGGTAAACAAGGAATAAATATCCTCAACTGACAGGAAGAAAGAAATTTTTGTCCCTCATATTGCCAGCCAACTCTTGGGTATTTGGTACCACTTCATCGTATATTGCACCCTTAATAGAAAGTCCACCAAGCTGACACATACTATCAATATACATTATACATACTATCAATTCATAAATATATGTATATGTGTAGGTCATCACTTTGTGTTGCACATGCTTGTGCAGGCAAAAAAAAAAAAAAAATCGAATTGAAATCTGCTTGAGTTCTACATATAGACATCCTCTCAATTCATCAATATATGTATAGGTGTAGGCTATTGCACATGCTTGTGCAGGCCAAAAAAAAAAAAAAAAAAAAAAAAAAAAAAAAAAAACAACAACAACAACAACAATGTCAAAGATATTCAAAGCATGTGGTACGTACAGTGACATCATATGGGCAAGAGAAGAGGTTGTTTGTCCTATCCATGCTCACAATCAATGAGTGCTAACAAAGTGTTGCAGGGGTGTATCACTGGCAACGAATGAGTTCACTTCTGGGATGTTTTGGTTTTTTGCAAAGAGATAGGTAAAACGGATAATGCCAAAAACCCAAGACTTGCCTATATTCTTAGAGTCACAATTAACTTCGCCAGTTTGAAAAATTTTAGAAATCTGCTAAAACTGTCTTTTCAACACCCTATATTGACCTATCGCTTCATTTCTTGCTCAACGCCTAACCTTCCCCATCACGGGATTCCACCACGTGTACGCCCACGATCCACTGCCCCTTTCCCCTTCCCTGTCTATTCCACTTCACTTCACCACGTGCCCCGCCACCCTTGGAGCCCCGCGCCACACCACCCACCCTTCGCGGTCAGCCCCTCTCATGGTCGGTCCTTCCACTCGGTCACCCTTCGCGGTCGGTTCTCCTCATGGTCGGTCCTTTCACTTGGTCACCCTTCGCGGTCGCCCCCCTTATGGTCGGTCCTTCCACTTGGTCACCCTTCGCGGTCGGCCCTCCTCATGGTCGGTCTCTCAACTCGGTCACCTTTCATGCTCGGCTCTCCTCATGGTCGGCCCCTCTACTCGGTCGCCCTTCGCAGTCACCTATCGCCATCGACCCACCTCTCGGTCAGTCTTCTCCCCGCCAGTCTTTCGCAACCATCGTTTTCTTCCTTATTCCCTTCGTTGAACTAAAGTTGCACTCGGGAATGGGGGACTATTGACACGGGTAAGCCCATAAAGGATATAGCCCACTGTTTAGGGCCTAATATATAACTCAAATATTAAGGCCCAACGTTGCTGGAGCTCAACATGGCATTAAGAACCAATAACACCTAAACACGTGGCAAGAGAAGGACAAGCCACATAAGCAGACAAACATCCTGCAAAGTTATTGCACTGCACATCAGCCATTAATAAAGGCCCTTACAGCATTTATTGCGATAAGCCCTTCCCGTCGAGACAGAACGGCCTCACCATGAACAACGCAAGCTAGAGCATAGACTTTCGGCCATGGCGACAGGTTAGAAGGGACAACGAAATGATTACCAGAGGATATAAGCAGATGTCGAAGACAAGAAGAATGTTAAGCTTTCTATCTCTAATCTACCTCTATATTCCACCTCTTTTTCTAACCTGCTCGTCAGAGGGTTCGCTAGGGAACTCCCCGTTCCCCGTTGAACTCTTGTGTAGGTCTTTTGGTGGGCTTGGTACCTCGAGCATCGGTTAAAGAAGTGCGGATCAATCCGACCCATTCCATCTGAAACACGTTGTATCATTAGTGCTATATCAACATTTGGCATTTCACATTAGAGGCAGATTATATTCATAATATTAAATTTATATGATGGCACAAGATATTCCTATCTTAAAAAGTGCTTTTGTGCTTAGTCTAAAAAAACAAACTCATGTTAGGTTGAATCATAAGAGACGGTATTTTTAGCCGAGATAGAGACGTAGGTCTAACATCAACCTCGTCAATGCGTAGATATTATGCCGGGAGGCACTAGAAAATTCCTAATAAACTGACAACAATAGCCACTACAAGATGATTATTGGTGATTTGTTCAAAGAATTGGAACACATTAAAATCTTTCTAAAAAAAGAGTTGATCTGCTTTTGTTCTTTTTTACTTCTTGTCTCCCCTTTTGATAGGAAGATTGAAGGTGAAAGTTGCCCAATGAAGCGGGGGTTTAGTAGATAGCAAGTTCACTTATTGGTTGACACATTAAGCACTTCAATAATTGTTTATAGTTTTTGTATTCATCGTGCCTTCCAAAGAAGTACAGATTCAAATAAAAAAACATTTTATATACCACGTTTGTTTGGTAGAATTTATTGAAATTTAAAATTTAATTTTTAAAAATTCAAAGGTACAAGCATTCATTTTTTAAAAATTTTTTGATAAGGAAGAGGATTTTTTCCAATTCAAAATCAGGATTGGATGGGGCTGTTTGGGCCGTGGGGTTCACCACGGGCCCCGTTGATTCGAACCGTTTATTTTGTTAGATACTTCATATGTTTCATTAAAAAAAAAATTAAGTCAATCCGATAATTGTAACTTATTCAATTTATCATGTTTTTCACCAAAAAAATTGGACAAAATTGTGTTTTTAAAGGATGAACCGTACTTTTTTTATAACAAAAGTATTAAATTGAACAAGCTACAATCATTAGATTGATCTTTTTTTTTTTTTATTTTTTTTTTGTAGATAAAATATACAAAGTATAAAAAAAAAAGCAACAATTCAGATCATCGAAACGAGGCTTGTGATAGACCCCACAAGCCCAAACAAATCCTCCTCCTTCTGATAATTAGTTTTTTTTTTTTAAGACTTATTTAAGTTATTTCTATCTAACGAACTGTAAACAAAAGTTACATCAAACAGTTTATAGATTCTTAGAATATATATATAAATAAAAATAAATAAATAAATTAAACAAATATGATAAACTGCACCAAACAAACCTACCGACTGTGATTTCAATTTACATTAATGCTACTTTTGGTTCATTAGATAAAATGATTATTCATTGGTCTCATGAAAGAATCATTTTCTTATAATAATAAATAATAAATTCAATTGTAATACATTTATTATTATTTTAATAAATTAAATGTGAAAATCAACATTCTAATAAAGTGATCATTTCATTCTACAATTTCATTCATAAACTATCCTTTATTTGGAGCACAAACTCACTCATAGATACTAAAATGAAAACTAAATTTGTTTAGTGTCTATTTTTGTTTTCCAAAAAATTCAAATATGTGTGTTTGGTTTCAGTTTTTTGAAAATTATTTTTTTTTCGTGTTTTCTTTAGTGAATATTTTTTAAATTTTGAGCTTTTTTTTATTACTTTTTTAGATACACGTTACTTAGATGTATCTAAAAAGTAAAATATTTGTGAAAAAATATTTTAAAAAATTAATAAATATAGAAAAATATGAAAATATATATTGAATTTTTGTAATTTTTGCTATTTGGTGAATTTTTGATAAAAAAAAATTCACAAAAATTATACTTTTTAAGTGTATTTATATTCGGTGCGTCTAAAAAATTTTTAAAAAAATCTTAAAATATTAAAAAAATTTAGTAAAAACAAAAAATATATATATAAAAAACAAGAAAGTAGAATTTTCTAAAATGTGTTTTCAAAAAACTAGAAACAAACACGGTAATAGTTTTAAAAAATTTATTAAATTTTATAAATATAAAAATATATTTTCAATTATTTTTAAAACAAAATTTCATTTATTCATTCTCTCTCACATTCCTTTGGTCACAATCACTACTAGTTAAAAATGCCATTGTCATACTTTGAGCAATAAAATTAGACATTTAATAATGAATTATTATTATTATTATTATTAAGTGAGTCATTATTTATTACTCAATTATTTAACAAAAATTAATCACCAATTTTTTACCCTAAATAATTTATTTAGAATACCACGTAACCATTACCACTTGATACTATGATCCTCACACAGAGTTGCTAATTGTGAACTGGTCGGCAATTCTTAGTTGTCAATTCTTAGTTGTCAAAAGTATTATTGTTATATTTTTTGCAATGAAATTAGATATTTACTGATTAATTAATATACTTCTAAAATTTTCTTCTAAAATAAGAAATTTATTAGCGACATTTTAAAATTTTTGTCATTAAAATTTTATTTTTTGACTTTTTTGAGCCAATATGTCAGTGACAACTCTCATGACCCTAAAAATTGATTTCCAAATTTTTTTTTTACAACAAAATTTTAATTTTAGAGATGAAAAAATTTAATTCCTAAAACCTTTATATATTGTAATGGTGGCTCACATGATACTAAATTTAAATTTACACTACAATCTTTATATAATTCAAATCATATTAAATTTAAATTTACATCACTCATTTTTGAATTATTTATCGAAATTCTGGTTCTAGAAGCTTATTAAACAATATTACCAAACATTCTTAGGTGTCAGGTAATGTTTACACAAAACAAGTTCATTCTTAGTTGTCAGCTAACATCTTCTTCTTATTGGTAAACGTTTATATTGGGATGTTTTGGAAATATGGTTAAAAATCGACTTTTTTTTTTTTTATACTTTTTTACTGTTTCATGTAAGAGGTGATATGATTCAAAATAAATTAAAATTTAACTTTTGACTTTTAGTCATGTTCTCAAAATCGGCCATTCATAGACCTGTCATTTAAATAAAGAATTTTATCTGACTTTCCCACTTCAATTAAACTATGCCTCTAATCGAATAGTTAGTATGTTATTGACAACTAAACTGTCCAGACTCCCACAGGGCAGCAACTGTCTTTTAATTTATTAATTTATCAAGAATCTGTTTAAATAATGCAGCTAACTACCAATATAAATAAATAAATAAATTTTTAGTGACAAAATTCTTGTGGTGACATCAATAAAAAAATCGGCAAAATTAAAATTTCGCTTTTAAGGTAGAGGTAGACGTTGATTAAGTCGGGCCTAAATTAAGAAAAGTAAAGAAATAAAAATTAATGAATAGAAAGAAACAGGCCTTTGGGTCAATGCCAAACCTTAGTCCAAAGTCATGGTTGATATAACTTGATTAGAAGCGAATTGGAATACCTCCCATTGAGTCATGAAATTAGTTACATCACTTCACGATGGTTAAAATTAATCATTAGTCTCTTACTTGATGTTGTATTCTGAAAAATTTAGAAATTTCCAAGATGTTGATTTGTGATTATGTATAAATTTTAAGCAGAATAAAACAATCTCAATCAAACAATCAAGAGAAAGAGACACAAAGATTTTACGTGGAAAAACCACAATTGGACACCTTCCAATTTTGATCAAAAAATCACGAGCAACTGCCACAAGAACAATCCACTAAGAAGATTTAAAAGAATTACACAGGTATCACTCTCAATTATCTAGCGAATCCGCAACGCCTAATTGAACCAACTTTTATGTGCCTCTTCTAACCCCATCTTTAGCACGGAATTGTCTTTCTGATGAACCACTCCGGATTCCACCAAAGCTTCAGGCTCGAATTCTTCAGAATCCACAACTAAAGAACAACTCTCTTTTGTGTATAACAAACAAACCTTTGATGTACTCTCTTTAAACCATGAGTTGAATGCTCAATAAAAACATCAAAGAAAACTTAACAAAATATCTCCAGATATAACCCTTAAGAACCAAACCCTTAAGAACCAAAAAGAAGATCTGGAGAGATTCAATGAATGAATCAATGAATAACCTAGATTTGGGAGAAACCCAACTACTTATAGAAAACCAAAGCAATCCTAGTTGGGAAAGAAAACCAACTTCTTGTAGAAAACCAACTTCTTGCAGAACTCCAAAGTAATCCTGTTTTTGAAGGAAACCAACTTTTTAAAGAACTCTTGTTACAACATTGGTTTTGGTTCATGGAATTTGACAACAAAAGGTCCTAACAATCTCTCCCTTTGTCAAATCCTGGATAAAACCAATCTAAAACAAATTTCCTAACAAAATCTCTCAAGCAGCACCACCAACTATGAACCAACACTCAAATCCATGCTCTTGAACAATTATCCTGAAATAAAATAACCACACACATGCCAACCAAAATATGTGGAACTGGATTAAATAACAAAATATAAATCAATCCATAAATAAAATACTAACAATCCAACTGTACCAAAGAAGGATATAAGCAAAAGTAAAAACACTGTACCATCAACCAAACTACTATACCATCAATATACATCAAACACTGGTAATGATGAACCAAACTCCCCCTCATTAAAAACAACCACAAACACTGAAAACAGTGAACAAGAAGAAAAACGAAAAAAAATAATATGGTGGAGCAAGTAAGGAATTCTAGATTTGTACCTTAAAACACACAAGACTATCTAAGAAGTACAATTACTTGAAAACACAATGTGCACAGTCTGTAGAAAATTCCTCATGAAAGAAAGTGATGCATTATGTGAAAAGCATAGATCCCATGATAAAAGTGTGTGTGTGACTCTTAGAGTTCGACAAACACAAGATTCAAATCCTAGTAGTGATATGATATAAAAGTTGGACCTCCGACAAGAGAATCTAAGCATAACTACGGAAAGTCAAACCACTAGGAATCAAGGGGTATTTGGTGAGTAAAGGCGGAGGCTCCCCCTCAATCAATGAATCTTTTTCTTTTCTTTTTTTTCACATTTTTTTTTCTCTTTTCTTTCTTTTGCACATTTATTTTCTTTTTCTTTCTTGTGCACATTTTTTTCTTTTTTTCTTTTGCACACTCATTGGCGGCTGACACGCTTAAGAGTATGGAAACCGAACCAGAGAAGCATGGATATAATAAGGATGGCCTGGTTGGTGACTCTGAGGTAGCCTTTTCCTCATGGCTGGACCACAAAGAACAGAGGGGAAAGCCATGAAGATGCAAAAAGATGAAAGGTGGTTAAGAGACTCAACATCACCCATGATATGCTAGTATAGGTCAATTCCTCTAGAAAAGCAAAAGATACAATGCTAGAAGTCCATAAAAAATAATCACTAAGGCGGAAGACTCTGATATTTGCTAATCCAAGAGTGTGTATAGAATGAGACATACTAATCAAAGAACATACACTCCAAAATGAGTAATGACCAAGAAAGCACACACATATTAACATGTAATGGTTATTCTCATCAATTCCAATATGCACCAAGGACTGCTTAAAAATTTCAAGCTTGCAAAACCATACAAGAAAATCTTTTTGATTTTTTTCTTTCAACACTAAAGCAAGACAAAAAAACAAACATCCACTCAATTTTTTTTTCTCATTAAAAAAAACATACAGAGACCCAAAAAAACTAAAAAGAGTAAACACATTAACACAAGTCAAGTTTTCTCACCCAAATCTTTTTAGTCTTGACAAAATTAGGTCTAGCGGTCTTGGTAAATGTTGTGGTGTTGTGAACACCCTCATGAATCTTGGTATTCTGCCTGGACATGTAAGGTTGTCTACTAACCCAAAAAGTATTCGAATTTCTACCCTTTTGAGACACTCTCCCATGCAATTTATAACAATAAGGGCGAATATGGCCATGCATACCACAATGATGACAAATAAAAACAGGGTGTACCTTCTTTTCTTTTATCTTACCAACTCTAGGGAGTTTGAGAAGTCTTTCCTCTTGTTGAATCTTTTGTCCTCCCTTTCCTTGAGTTCTTATATCATGAGATGTGGAAGCTTTCTGTTTTTGCTCTTTCTTACCACCAAAGCCAATGCCACTCTTGTCAGAACAAATTTGTTGAGACCCAAGGATATTGTCCAAAGTCTTTGATCCTTTGTTCCAAAGACCAATGGTAACCATGGCACACTTGAGCTCTTCCTCTTTCTTGATCATTAGTTCTTCCGAGGCAACTTGTGACATCTCGAGAGATTCAATCTTTTCTTCATACATGGCATGAGTTTCCTGTAGCTCATCCCTCTCTGTCTCACAAGTCAACAGTTTTGCACAAAGAACTTGTTGATCATCAGCTATCTTGATGGCATTGATCCTAGCCTCGGAAATCTCCTTCTTAAGTTTGACATTCTCACATTCACATGCTTTAAGTTTTGTTGTGAGTTTGTCATTTAATTTGAATAACTTAAGAGACTCCTTATACAACTTTTTATAAGCTTGCTCAAGCTCTTCATTATCACTCTCCGAGGATTCATCATTAGTGGTATTCTCAACCAACCTTTTTTAATCCATTATCACAAATCAACACAAATCAAACAAGATCTCGTTCTAAAAAAAATATTTTTGTTTTAAACAAAATAGAACGACCCACTTTGATACCAATTGAAAAATCTAGAAACCTCCTAGATGTTGATTTGTGATTATGTATAAATTTTAAGCAGAATAAAACAATCTCAATCAAACAATCAAGAGAAAGAGACACAAAGATTTTACGTGGAAAAACCACAATTGGACACCTTCCAATTTTGATCAAAAAATTACGGGCGACTGCCACAAGAACAATCCACTAAGAAGATTTAAAAGAATTACACAGGTATCACTCTCAATTATCTAGCGAATCCGCAACGCCTAATTGAACCAACCTCTATGTGCCTCTTCCAACCCCATCTTCAGCACGTAATTCTCTTTCTGATGAGCCACTCCGGATTCCACCAAAGCTTCAAGCTCGAATTCTTCAGAATCCACAACTGAAGAACAACTCTCTCTTTTGTGTATAACAAACAAACCTTTGATGTACTCTCTTTAAATCATGAGTTGAATACTCAATAAAAACATCAAAGAAAACTTAACAAAATATCTCCAGATATAACCCTTAAGAACCAAAAAGAAGATCTGGAGAGATTCAATGAATGAATCAATGAATAACCTAGATTTGGGAGAAACCCAACTATTTATAGAAAACCAAAGCAATCCTAGTTGGGAAAGAAAACCAACTTCTTGTAGAAAACCAACTTCTTGCAGAACTCCAAAGTAATCCTGTTTTTGAAGGAAATCAACTTCTTAAAGAACTCTTGTTACAACATTGGTTTTGATTCATGGAATTTGACAACAAAAGGTCCTAACATATTCTATTCTAGTTAAATATTACTATCCTAACATATATTGACTTGTTTTGGGAAGTAGGTTAAAAATTAAATATATATTTTTTTATTTTTTTATTTTTGAACTTCTTTTGAAAAAAATGTAAAAAATAGAGAAGTGATATGACCCAAAATATGTGAAAAATCAAAAAGTAGCTTTTAGCCAAGTTTCCAAAATTGGCTATTATCTCATCCTTTAATGTGATTTACATATTAAAATATATACAAGTTATCAACATGGTTTGCTCCTTATATTTATGTACGCAACTAGGCTTCTTTCCAGTCTGAAATCGGACTGAAGTGTGTTGTTGGGCTCGTGCGAGTCCACCACGAGTCTTGTTTCGATAATATGAACTATTTAATTGGGAGTTTTGAGTGCGAGTAGCTTTCTTATTCTCTATGTCCGAACGTTGAGCACTCAATAACGATTTGGGTATTGTCGGTGGTTGAGACATACATCACATCTTTGAGTCCGAAGAGTTCTTCTTCTTGTTGTGGTAGTTGTTATTTCTTATCTTGTAAACCATAGTGAGTTATGTGGATCGAAGAGTCATTAGTGAGGTCTTCTTGCCATTCTTGGTGTTCAGGTGTCTTCGGGACCTCAAGGTGTTGGACCATGACATATCCCCAGATAGATATAAGCTTGGGTTAGCATTGTGTTTCTTTTATAGATTGGGTAGCCTTTTTGGTTTTGGAATTTTTCAAATTTCAGGACTAAATTTCCTAAGGTGGGGAGGTTGTAGCACTTATGTCCTTTAAATTATTGGAAAGTGTATTTAATTCCTTCACTTCATTTTGGGAGTCCTTAGAGTTGTTGTATCTTGGTTTTAGAGGAGTACAATTCGATTTAAACTTGTTGGGATTGTTCGTTCACGCTTGTTTTCGTTGAAAAGTTCTTTGAGAACTTTGAAAATTTGTTATGGGGGTCAACACCACCTTGTTGCCTTACTCTTAGTGTCTCTGCTGGTTTATAGGGCCGACACCACGGGGCTCAGGGTCGACCCTTGTCTATTGCTGTGTTCTAGATGTTGCTACTGAAATATAGGGTCGACACCACTGCTTCTTAGGGTCGACCCTTGTCTGCTACACATATTAGTATCTCAGCTTTTCTTCTTGAGGGTCGACACCACTGTCTTGATGGTCGACCTTGTGAGTTGTTTTCAAAAATTTTGGTTTGGTTTTGGGCCCAACTTTTGAGGGTTTTGACATATTATTTTCATTGACTTTAGGGCTATTATTCTACCACTATAAATAGACCCCAAACACACTTTTCTCATTCACTTTTTGTTTCTCTCTCTCTCTCTCTCTCTCTCTCTCTCTCTCTCTCTCTTTCCTTTTTAAACCATGAATCCCTCTCTCTCTCTCTTAGAAACTCAACTTTTCGTACATAGATCTCTAGATCTACTTGGTTAGAGACATCTTTTCACCTTGGTCTTTTGAGAAAGATTGTAGATCTCGTCAAGAGTTTTCTTTTGATCCAAGAGTTTCATGGTTTCCTTGGTCCTTTGACATCTTTTTTTTTTCTTCGAGTTCTCCTGTTTGCTTCAAGAGGTAGGATCTATTTCCTTAACTCAACATGAGTTCATTGGTGTATTTGTGGTATATTTTGAGATGTAGATCTTGTGGTGCTTAGATTTCTTTTGAGGTATATTTTATGGGTTGAGGGTTTGTACAAATTGGGGGTTTTTTGGTTATGATTTTGCTATTAAATCTATTTTTGGTAAATAAACTTGCATTTGATTTTCTAAAAGAGAAAAACCTGAATTTGTAGAAAAACCCTAAATGATATTGTTTTGGGAGTTGGATTGATTTTGGTAAATGGTTTGGTTGGAAAGAGATGGGAAGGAAATGGTTGTGGGATTTTGAAAATGGTTGTTGTTACTCTTTTGAAAAATATATCTATATTGATAACTTTTAACTATTGCATTAGAGATAACTGTTTTGGCTATCGGTGGAGGATAACATTGTCGCGTGTTAGAAATTGCATGTGGATTAGGCAATTTGAAATCATTCATATCATGGAGCATGTAATGGATTTTGGAAATTGAAACTGTATGTTTTGGAAAGAGGTTTAGGAAATTCTCACATTATGTTTTGAAGCATTTGCATTATTTTAGAAAAGTAATATTTTGAGTTACATGTATTGTACTGTTGAAAAGGGTAAATAAAATAGTGAATCTAGGAAGTCAGTATTGTCTCGTTGAAACAAGTTGGCTTGAGTGTCGATGGTGAAATTCCTAAAAATCGCTCGTATGCATGGGTGTCGATCCCGAGGATGAAATATCCATAAAATCGCAATAATAGTGCTTATATCGCCTACATTTACATGGGTGCCGGTTTACGTTTTCCCGTGGACTAAATTTCTATGAAAGGTTGTATTTGTTTAGGAGATTTACTATTATGTTGGCTTGGATGCTGTTGTCTAGCGATGTATTTGGATTTGATTTAGCAATGTATTTGCTGGTTGGTGTTGAGGTACCAGGATTGGTTTTGGAAAGGAATTTTATATTAAACTGATGTTTTGGACTCAGAAAACGTTTTGATTAAACATAAGGTTTTGGTAATTGAAAAGAAAATATTTTGTTGAGAAATCTGTTGGATTTGAAAATGCAATTGTGCATATTGTGTGTATATATATATATATATATGGTATCATGATCATTTATGCTGGTGGAACATATTTAGTTTTTTGAAATATTCTTTATTGGGCTTTATGCTCATCCTATGTAGTTGAAAATGTTTCTCAGGTGTACATATATGGATGTGGACTGTGCCGTGAAGCTGTGATCAGAATCGTATAGGGTGATTCTGCTATTTGTAGGCCAAGGGCCATTTATGTTATTTATTGGCCGTGTGCCATTCTTGTAAAGGTTACACCATTGTGTCTTACAGCGTTTCTGGCTTAGACCCAGCCCATTGTATGTTTTGGATCTGAGTTTCGTTGTCTTTTGCAGTTATCCATGTCTTGTTTCCCCTTATATCTCTTTGAGTTTGGCTGTTAGGTTGTGTTGATTACATTTGGAACAGGTTGGTAGCTTATTTTTCGAACTTTTGTTGTCCAGATTTTTGTTCTTTCCCTTGAGAGAAACTTCTTGTGTTCGAGCAGTCTTTGTGAACATCTAGTATTTTTGTAGGTCTGCAAAACTACTAGGAGTTTGTATTCTTCACTTGAGCGAAGCTTCTTGCGCTTGAGTGACGACCTCTGTTTGTAAAACTACTGGCAGTGTGTATTCTGCACTCGAGCGGAATAACTTATTGTGTCTAGTCGCTTGAGCGACACATCTTGCACTCGAGCAAACTGTGTGTATATTAGCTCGTAAACAACCCATTTGAGTCACTTTTTCATCTCTTTCTCTCTCTCTTTAAACATTTCAAAACCCTAATATCTCTCACTCTCTCTCTAAAACTCATCTTCAACCCTCAAATACACCATCATCCATTGATCTCTACACCCTAGTCCCTTTGTTAAAAAGGTAGAGCTTGACTAGAGCTTCCTTTTGATTGGAGCAAACTCTATTTTCAACCCCATCGAAGTCTCAAACTTGCTCTTGCTCGTTTTCTAGCTTGAGGTAGGGATTCTCTACATTCTTTTATGATTTTTAACTTAACTATTTGTCTTTATAAAACAATCTCATGATTTTGGAGGATTTTGGACAAACCTAGGGTTTTGGTTTAAAACCAAAAGATGGGTTTTTAAATGGATGTATTGTAAAGGGTTATGGGAGTGGAAATAAGGTTAAGTTGTGATAAAAATATTGATTTATATACTCGAAATATGTTTTGGAAGAAAATACGGTTTTTGCCCTAATTGTCTCAAATGTTTATTTTGTATAAATAATTGGAATTGGTGTTAGAAATGTGAAATTGGATTGGTATTGATGAGGATGGTAGAGTGGGATATGTATTATCACTCACTTCTTGAGATTTGGAAAGTTTACCTTTATGAAATATAAATTATCTGTTTAGAAATATCTATTTTGGGCTATTGATAGAGGATAGCTATGATTGTTTTAAAAATTGCATGTTTCTCATTCATTTTCATTTGAATTGAGCATTGTTTCACACTTATACATGGAAAATATTTATCGTTTTGAGAAAAAGAGTGAATCTGGGAAACAAGAATTGTAATGTTGAACTAAGTTGGCCTAAGTTACCAGGGTGAGAGTCCCGAAAATCGTGCCTATACATGGGTGCTGATCCCGCAGATGAAATTTTCGTGCTTTTATAGCCTACGTGTACATGGGTCCTGGTTTACGGCTTCCTCCAGATGAAATTTCTGGGAAAGGTTGTATTGTTTTGAAGTTACCAAAGTGTGATTCACTGCCGAATTTTCTATTGCAAAGGAAAGGATTTTATGACTTATGATATTAATGTGACATGGCATGGTTTTGCAAAGAGACATAAAATGTTTTGGCACGAGCGTTGCATATGCATCCACCTCATAGCTTTGTTAATATTCATATATTGTGTTGAATTATTTCTACTGGGCTTTGGCTCACCCTATGTGGGAAAAACATTTCAGGTGCTGACGATATTCCTCCGCCAAGGCAATAGCTTGGAGAGATTTGGAGCAAGAACTTTTTTTGTTGTATTCATTTTTGTATAACCAAGGGCTTTAATTGTATTGGGAAGTTGTAAGCCTTTAGGGAACCTATTTATCTATTTTACTTTCTTACCTTATCTCTCATTGTATATATGCTATAGATTGAAAGTTAGACTTATGAATTTATACCTGCATATGTTACTGCTTGTACAAGTATTTGGGATATATGAAAGATAAATATTTCATCACTTGTTATTATGTAATTAATATCGTGGATGGTTTATAGAAATTATTTCGAGGCGTTACAACTTAGTATTAGAGCGTACCAAGTTTGAATACTTTGGGTACGTGGGGAGTGGTTATTACCATAACGGGTCTGTCTTGCTTGATAGGGATATTTGTATGTATGATGTGCTTATGTGATAACATGCTTATGTGATTATATGGATATGAGATTTAATTCCCAAGATATTGATTGGGTCTACGGGTTTCTAGAAGTTCTATTAGAAGAACACTTGATCACTGCTGTTTCTAATTGGAACTCTGGCAATGTCGCGGGACGATCATTATCTATGAAGGAAATTCGTATGTTTTATGTGACTAGGTGCTTATGTGGAGTGAATTACTGTTGTCCATCGCATTAGGACACGAGTGAGTTAGCTTCGGCATATTTGTAAATATGCTAATCTCTTTTGTTACCTTCATTCGGATGTCAGGACGTGGACGTGGTGGTGGTAGGTGTGGTAGGCCTAGAAGGCACAAGGTGGTTTTACCGGATGAAATTCTAGCGCAAGAAGAAAGGATTGGTCAGGCCAATATGGTGTAGACGCGCTCCCGGAAACTCCCCGACATCTGCAAGCGCGCCCGCAAGGGCTAGCGCGAATCTCGTCTTGTTCTGAGCTACTACAGTTCGGACTCAATGTCACGGTTCTGAATCTAATCTTACAATGTGCGATGTAAGACCGATAAATCACCAAAGAGTCCAAATCCGGCAAATCGTTTTGGAAAACTGATTTTTAATAAAGAAGTGCCAAACATGGACTGCTTTGCCAGATACAGAGTCGCTACCTAAATATTTTATTTTGGGAGAATTTAGGAAACCCTGACTCGTGCCTAAGGCCACGTGTCCGTCATCACCAAAGTTGCCTCGGCTCGGGAATTTGGGTACGAGAGAGGAAGGTTATGTAATCAGCACCCCCACTCGCCCGATCAAAGATCGGCCTGTACTAAGCATGATATTTTGTTTTTGAAAACACATGTGCTCTTATTCCGGTTAATTAGCTAGAATTACTATGTGATGCGCACAGCATACAAGTATAGACTAGATCGCCTAATTTGGAACAAAACATTGCATGTTTGTTTGTAAATGGTTTGGAGTTTGCTACTCGTAAGTAGGCTAAATCAGGGATTTGATAAATTGTTCCAATTCAAGTGATCCAACCTTCACCCACAAGCATTCAGGCAGTTATATCAAATAAGCAGTTAGCCTCATGGCAAGCATGCTTTCATGGCAACATTAACACACATGCAGTATGTTAAAGCATAAACACTCACAGTGCACTCCGAGCCAAAACAAGAAACTAGTTAGAAATCATGTGTGATCCTAGTTCATGTTAAGATGGCTAATGTAACACATGCGAAAAATGCAACTAAGGTAGGCTCGGCTATCCTAAGAGTGTCATGTGAAATGCAACTTGGTATATGTATTCAAATAGGAATTGAAATACAATGCAGTTAGTATGATGCGCCGAGCCCGGTGCATGCAAAACAGATGAATGGATGCACACATGCAAGCATAAGGTATGCTAAATGAAATATGCCCTAAAACTAACCATCGTAAGCGGTTAAGTAAAAGGGAGAAAGAAATAGGGATTGGAAGACATGCATCACACACACACACGCTTATTACAACATTACGCCATCTCGACGGAGGGACCGAATAAGAAGCTAACTAGCTAATCTAAGCTAATTAAACTAATTATTACAAAACAAACTAATTAACTAATCCTAGTTAACTAATTATTACAGAACAAATTGAAATAGCTAAATGCATTAACTATTAAAGTACAGACCAAAGCGTAAATTAGCTATCTAAGCATGGCAGCTAAGGAAAGCAATAAAAGCAGGAGATTCTCATAGGGAGAAGACAAGATGCATGCCCGGTCGCCTCGTTTGGAAATCCAATGCGATGCCCCGATTTGTCTCTGTTTTCAATTGTCCTCAGAAACTTGCACCAAGCTCCAGGAAGCTGAAACTCCACCTTGGGAACCTGTGGGAAGGTGGTCGACCAGTTGTTGGTGTCTGCAGCCATGGCCGACCACCTATCTTTGTTGAAAGCCAAGAAAAGTCGTCGGCCAGCTAGTTTTTCTGGCTGGCCGACCAGTTGTTGCTGTTGAACTCCAGTTTGCTACAACAGAGAGCAAAAAAGGGCATTGCAATGTATTTGCAAGATATGTGTGCACAACCACCCTTCCTATCATTTCATAAGCTCAAGGGAGTGTGGTTCTCGACCCTTGGGCCACCAATCGCGCATTTCAATGCATGATGGCCGAGAGGCGAAGTTGCACAACTCAATGTAAAATGAATGCACAAGTAAACACATAAAGCCTAAAACTCTATCATGTATGATCAAGAGTGTCGGCGACCGGGAAGTAAGGCACGTTTCATCACTGTAAGTATGAAATGTCCCTCTTTTTCCGTGTTTGGACTAACACCTATTCCAAACACAATGCAACACAAACATGGCATGCACAATGCAACTCAACCATGCAACTCAATGCAATGCAACTTAAGCATGCAAACATGCAAGGGACAAATGTGCAAACATGAAATTAGCATACTAGCATGCACAATGCTATGAACTACATGGCATACACAATGCTCATGACAACTAGCATACGCAATGCAAATGGTAACTAGCATACACAATGCAATGAACCAATATGGCATACACAATGCTAAATTAATCATGCGAACAACATGGCATACTCAATGTTATGAACTACATGGCATACACAATATAAATGGACTTAAACCAAAATGGATGGGCCTCAACCATGCCCAAATTAGTAGCCATTAGTGATGAAATTAAAGCATAAAAGGCAAGGTATGCATGCACAATGCATTGGCCATTCAACTAGGCCCAAGTGCACAACCCTCAAGAAGGCTCGAAGAGTGACAAATGTCCAAGTGTGACAACACTAAGTGCACTGAAATTAGACAAGAAATGATGCCAAATCACTTAAACAATGCAAGTAAAGCATGATAGGGTCCTAAAGCATGAAAGCTAACAAAGATGATTACTCTAGAGACATGCAATACATGGCACAAATGCATGAATCAACCATGGACAGAGCTGAAATAGGTCAAAACATGGACCAAAACATGCTAAGATGGAGGCTCAAAAACCTAGGCATGCAAGCATACAAGCTAGGCTACAAGTAAGGCAACAATGCACAATACTCAAAGGCATTCAAAGCATGAAAGAAGTGGGAACATGGCAGTCCTAAATGCTCTGAAATGTCATGTTAAGTTATGCCAAATCATGTGCACAACACAAATGAAGCATGCTATGGTGCTCAAAGCTTAAAGCAAGCAAGAGCACTTATACTACAAGTATGCAAAACATGAAGCATGTGATCAAGGCAACCCAAAATAGTCCTAGAACATATTAAAATAAATCTAAAACATGCATGGAAGGAAGCCAAAATAAGCTAGCATGAAGGGCATAAGGCATGATGCATACAAGGCAAATAAGGTGGATTACACTACACCTATTAAGACCAAGCATGGGATGACTTAACCAACAAAAATTAGAGTTATATCATGGCATAATAACCCCAAAAACACATTGAAATGATAGCTTACAAGCTTAGGCATGAACGCATACACAATGGCTCATGTTAAGACATAAAGGGGGAAACCCTCCAATGCGTTGAATGAGTGATAAATGCAAGTGCATGACCATGAAACATGGATTGAAATCACATAATAAATGATGCCAAATCATTCGAATAGTCCAAGTAATGCATGCTAGTGGACTTGATGCACAAAGCTAACAAGCTAGAATGCATTAAAGCTATAAAAAGCAAGGCATGCATGGTCAAAACAAACCAAATCAGAGCTAAGGCATGTTAAAACATGGACAAAAGCTTCATGAAGTTAAGCCAAAAGCATGCTAGAATGAAATGTTAAAGCATGAGACACACTAGGCTATTTCATGGAAATACACTACAAGTGCATGGAGCATGCAAAGGGTGACCAAACTGAACCCTAACAAAGGTATGACATGGAAAAACATCACCAAAAACATGCTAAAATGGAAAGAAAACAAGCTAGAATGACATGCTACTTCATGAAGCATACAAAGCTAATGTGTGTGATTTACACTACAAGTGTATAAGGCATGCAAGGGATGACCAAACCAAGCAAAAACAGTGGTAAGCCTCAGCAAAATAACCATAAATACAAGCTAAGATATGGCCAACATAAGCTTAACAAACATGCTCAAACATGAAGCATATATGACAAGTATTGAAGACACAAGGAGAGGCGATGACCCTCTCCTATTTGGGACCTCAAAACACCCTTTCTACCACTAAAATTCCTCTGAGTTTCAGTGGTGAGAAGGCCAAAACAATGTGGTCCCCAAGGCTCACAAAGCAGGCACAAAAGCAAGGCCAAACAAGGCATAAGAGGGGGTAAACAACCCCAAACACAAAAGTGACCTTAAACAAACTTTTAAAGCACACAAAAAAAGAACTTTTTCTAGTAAGAAGCTAAGCTCAAAACAGCATGCAAAAGGGTCTAAAAGCTTAAGCAAGAATGGGGGATTTAAGGGTTAAAGACTCACCCTTGAAGACCACCTTTACTACTGTAACTCCAGCACACTTTTTGAACCAAAACCAGTCTAAGAACTTCAAGAACAACCTCAAGGGACCTCAGCTCCAAGGGTAAGGTGTTTGATTGTGTGTTTATGTGTTAAAGTGAGACAAAATGACACTTTTTATGCACAAAATAAGATCAAACAAGGAGATATAGATACAAAGCTATATGTATCACTCCCACCTCTTTTTTCTGAACCTAGAAGAGGGAGGAGATGGTTCTCTTTTATAGAGAACCAAAAGCAAAGCTTCTTGGAGAAGCTAAGGTTCAAGGCAATCCCTCCATACACGTGTATGGAGGATAGCTTCAGTGCCCTCTAGCTGTGCCAGCTGGAGGAAAATATCTCCAAAAAGGTGGCAAAAAGCAGCCGACCACTTCAAGTGGTTGGCCAGCTACTTCAAGTGGTCGGCCGACCACCACAAGTGATTGGCCATGGTGGGAGATGTTCAGCACACTGAAAACAAGCCAGGGGTGGGGTGGTCGACCAGAAAAGATGGCCCAAAGGCCTAGGAGACCAGTTGTCAGATCAGAAAACTGGCTGGCAGGAAGAAAAGTGGTCTCCAAGGAAAAAAATGCTCTCCCACCCTTGTACCACCTTTCAAACAAGGAAAACAAGGTTTGTACCAAAAACAAACCAAAACGGATGCAAGACGAAAGTTTGGGAGGCAAAGCGCGTAGCCGGGAGCCTCGAAAACTAGCTGACAAGCACCAAAAGTGGTTCACGACCACAAAAGTGGTCTCCCAAACCATAGTGGCCCTCTAGGCCAAGGAAACAAGGTGTGGTTCAAAAACCATACCAAACGGAGAATATTAAGCGATCCTGAGACAAGGCGCGCAGCTGAAAGCTCTAAAAACTGAAAACTAGTCTCCAAACGGAAAAAGTGGCCTACGACCATGAAAAGTGGTCTATGACCACAAAGAGATGGTCTACAAGACCTCTCCCTCCCTCAGGCAAGGAAAACAAGGCTTGGTCCGCAAACCGAGCCGAAACAGAAAGAGTTCAAAAGGCCGGAGGCAAGGCTCTCAGCCAAAACTCCGAAACCTCGAAATGAGCACGACATGCATTATCACCGAGCGCTTAATCGATGACGTCTGAGTCTTAAGGTCGGTCAAAAATGGGGTGTCTACATATGGCCAAACCAGTTGGTCAGTAGGCCATGGGCGCTTTGGCTTGTAAAATGGCTAGAGCTTTGTAGGAATCCATGGACATTCTCAGAGCCGAGAATCAAGTTCAAACCCAAATTGCTGAAGCATAGCCGTCTTTCTTGAAGAGGGAGTTCTTTTGGTCTAATCCAGACGAGTTTTTGGGTGATCCAAAGTAGCCACTAAAGGCGGATGAGTGGCTAGAACAAATGGTGAAAATGTTTGAAATGCTTGGCATCAAAGACGACGAGTTGAGAGTGACCTTGACATCCTTCCAGATGAAAGGGGGTGCGGGTCAAACGTGGAAGCATAAGTGGGGGCACATAGGGGTAACTTGGATGGCCTTGGTCAACGCCTTCTAGGACAAGTTATTGCCTTCCACTGCTAGGAAGAAGTTAAGGGATCAGTTCTTGAAGGTCAAGTAGCTTACCTTGCCAGAAGCCGAGTTTGAGGTAACTTTTACAAGCCAATCTAGATTTGCATCGGAACTCGTGGCGATAGAGGAACGCCAAATCATTGAGTTCGAGAAGAGGTTGAGGACCAGAATCCTTTTTAAGGTAATTGGGTCAATGATTAGGGACTACAAATGCCTTGTGGAAACAGCGGCTCATCTTGAGATCGTAGTCCAGGTAGAGGAGGAGCAGATGAAAGGCTCCAGGAGGAATTAAGAGATTCAGGGGGAGAGTCAGTACAATAAGAGGCAGAGGGGTCCCGCTCCACAGTAGTCCTAGGCTGCACTGTCTAGGTCCACCTTTCTTATGCTGAGCTCGAGTTCAAGTAGAGGTAATCCTGGAGGCTTCTCTTGTTACAAGTGTGGCTAGTTGGGCCACAAGTCTCCAGTTTGCCCGTAGAGAGGAGGGCAACAATCTGTATCACCTATGGCTCATTCTCAGAGCCAGAGTCAGGGGAGAGGGCAGCCACCTACTTGTTATCAGTGTAGGCAATCAGGACATATGAAGAGGTTTTGTCCTCAGCTAGGTAGCACACCTAGTGCATTTGGTTTAAAGCAAACACAGAGCCACCAACCTGCACAGTCAGCACAGGCTTCGAGGGCCAATCAGGGAGCCTTTTCGGCTCAATTAGTGCATTAGACTAATGCTCCAAGGGGTCAATAGGTGGAGAAGAGACCTATAGGGCGTGTGTATGTTGCTACCACACCGGACCTAATGCCAGCACCTTCAATTGTGAGAGGTACTTTCTTGTTATGCAATTCTATTGCCAATGGGTTAATTAATACAGGTGCATCCCATTCATTCATCTCGTCTGCATTTGCATCAGCATTGGGGTTAGAATTGGCTCAATTAGCATCTGCACTCAATGTAGAGTCACCTATTGGTGGTGAGATTGTCTTGGAATAGGAGTGTCAGGGTTGTGATATAGAGGTTACCGAATGCCGACTTCTTTTTGCATTTGTGTTGATTGACATATCGAGTTTTGATGCTATATTGGGTATGGACTGGTTGTCATCATATTGGGTTATCATAGATTGTTACTGTTAGAGAGTTACTGTATGTATCTTGAGCGGTGATTGTTTTTATTTTATGGGGGACAGAGCCGATAGAGTTTTATCACCAGTGTATGATCCGTAAGGACGGAGTGAGCTTAGTTGTCTTCTTGCAAATTTCTTGGGTAGCGAGTGTGACGAAGTTCGAGTTGATTTGCCAAGGGTAGTTTGTGAATACCCCAACATCTTTCTTGAGGATCTCACTAGTTTATCACCTCACCGTGAGATTGAGTTCTCTATTGATTTAGTGCTTGGCACGACACCGATCCCTATGGCACCATATAGATTTGCACCTGCTAAGTTGAGTGAGTTGAAGGTTCAACTCCAAAAATTGCTAGATAAGGGTTTTATTTTCCCTAGTACTTCGCTTTGGGGAGCACTAACTCTTTTTGCTAAAAAGAAGGATGGTGTCTTGCGGCTTTGTATTTATTACTAGAAGTTAAACTGGGTAACTATTAAGAACAAATGCCCAATGCCCCGCATAGATGATTTGTTTGACTAGTTGAATGGGTCTTGTTATTTCTCTAAGATAGACTTGAGATCGAGTTATCACCAGTTGAGGGTAAGGGAGAAAGATATCCAGAAGACGGCATTCCGTAGGTGGTATGGCCATTATGAGTTCCTAGTGATGCCTTTTGGGTTAACCAATGCACCAGCTGTGTTTATGGATTTACTGAATCGAATATTCCGTGAGTTTTTAGATCGTTTCGTAGTTGTCTTTGTTGACGACATTCTGATTTACTCACCCTCCGAGGAGGAACACGAGAAACACCTGCAGGTAGTGCTTGCGTTGCTTAGAGTCCACAAACTACATGCTAAGTTCAAGAAGTGTGAATTCTGGTTGAGAGAAGTAAAGTTCTTAGGCCATGTAGTATCCGGGGGAGGGGTGACTATAGATTTATCCAAGATAAAAGCAGTACAAGATTGGGAGCAACCTAAGAATGCTTTTAAGATTTATAGTTTCTTGGGGCTGGTCAGGTATTATCGTCAGTTTGTGAAGGATTTCTCTATATTAGCCTCACCTTTGACTAGGCTTACGAGGAAAATAGTTAAGTTTGTGTGGAGTGAGACTTGTGAGAAATCATTTCAAGAGCTTAAGGTTAGACTTACCACTGCTTCAGTGTTAATTATTCTGAAGAGGGGTTTGGGCTATACTGTGTATTGTGATGCCTCACAGGAAGGTTTGGGTTGTGTTTTGACGTAAGAAGGAAATGTAGTAGCCTATGGCTCACGTCAGTTGAAAACACACAAGAGGAACTACCCCACTCATGACCTAGAACTAGCAACCGTGATCTTTGCCTTGAAGATTTGGAGGCATTACCTTTATGGTGAGAAGTTTGAGGTGTTTTCTGATCATAAGAGTCCAAAGTACCTGTTTTCACAAAAAGATCTAAATTTGAGGCAGAGGAAGTGGATGGAGTTTATGGAAGACCATGGCATTGAGTTGCACTATCATCCCGGAAACGCCAATGTAGTGGTCGATGCCTTGAGCAGGAAATCTATTAGTAGTGTAGCTTGTATTGCCATTTGAGAATAAGAGATGTTAGGTGCTATTGGTAAGTTTGACTTGTATCTTGGCAAGTCCGTTGAGTCTGCAGCTTTGTTTTCGGTAGTTGCACAACCTACACTTGTGAACTGAGTTATAGAAGCACAGAGGGGTGATCTTGAGGTAGCATCCCTCCAGGAGAAGATCTCTAGTGGAAAAGTAGAGAAGGGCTTAAATGTATATTCTGACTTGCATCTGGAAGGCACAAAGATATATAACGATCCTAGTCGTCAGTTTTGGTGAAAGGGAATGAAGAAGGATGTAGCCTTGTTTGTGTTGAAGTGCCTTACTTGTCAACAAGTGAAGGCCGAGCATCAGAGGCAGTGGGTTTGTTGCAACTCTTGCCTATAGCCGAGTGGAAGTGGGAGTATGTCACGATAGATTTTGTTGTGCGTCTTCCGAGGACTCAACGGGGTAATGACCTCATTTGGGTGTTAGTTGACCAATTGACCAAGTTAGCGCACTTTGTACCTATGCGCACGAATGACTCGGTAGATTTTCTAACTGACCTTTACATTAGGGACATTGTTCAACTTCATAGGGTCCCTGTGACTATCGTTTCGGATAGAGATTTGCATTTTACGACTCAGTTGTAACAAAGCCTGCAGAATGCCTTGGGCACTAGTTGACTTTCAGTGCCGCCTATTATCCTCAGACTGACAAGTAGTCCGAGCGTACTATTCAGATACTTGAGGATATGCTTTGAGGTTGTGTCCTTGACTTTAAGGGGCCGTGGGAGAGACACCTGCCCTTAGTGGAGTTTTCCTATAACAATAGCTTTTAGTCGAGTATTGGTATGACACCGTTTAAGGCCTTGTATGGCCTACTATGTAGGTCACTTGTGTGTTAGGCTGACGTGGGTGATACACCTATGTTAGGTCCAGAGTTGGTCCAGGAAACGACAAAGAAAATTGCACTCATCCATAAGAGGTTGGTTATGGCTCAGAGTCGTCAAAAGAGCTACGCCGACCGTAAAAGGAGACCGTTGTCCTTTGAGGTGGGAGACCACGTCGTCTTGAAAATATCACCTAGACGGGGTTTGATGAGGTTTGGGAAGAGCGGGAAGTAGTCCCTAGGTTTATTGGACCTTTTGAGATCCTAGAATGGATTGGGGAGATAGCCTATTATTTGGCCTTGCCGCCATAGCTTTCAAGGGTACATGATGTGTTCTATATCTGTATGCTTTAGAAATATGAGCTAGATCCATCACACGTGTTGGATTGGACAGAGCTAGAAGTTGACGAGGATGCCTCCTATGAAGAGAGACTAGTTAGAGTTTTAGATACTTGAGACCAAGTCTTGCAAGGTAAGACAATTCCTTCAGTAAAAGTCTTGTGGCGACATCACGGGGTTGAGGAGGCCAACTGGGAGTGTGAGGCAGAGGTCCATGAGAAATATCCGGACTTGTTGGCTATAATTTGCTATCATTGCTTTAATTGGTTTAAACCTTGGTTTTATTGTTTGGTTTAAATTTTGGGGACAAAATTCCTTAAGGGGGGAATGTTATAGCGTTTCTAGCTTAGACCCGGTCCATTGTATGTTTTGGATCCAAGTTTCATTGTCTTTTATAGTTATCTATGTCTTGTTTCCCCTTATATCTCTTTGAATTTGGCTTTTGGGTTGTGTTGATTGCATTTGAAATAGGTTGGTAGCTTATTTTTCAAACCTCTGTTGCCCAAATTTTTGTTCCTTCGCTTGAGAGAAACTTCTTGTACTCGAGTGGCCTTTGTGAACATCTAGTATTTTTGCAAGTCTGCAAAACTACTGGGAGTTTTTATTCTGCACTTGAGCGACGACCTCTGTCTACAAAACTACTTGAAGTGTGTATTTTGCACTCTAGTGAAACTTCTTGCGCTCAAGCGGAACAACTTATTGTGTCTGGTCACTTGAGCGACACATCTTGCGCTCAAGCGAACTATGCATATATCAGTTCATAAACATCCTATTTTGAGTCACTTTTTCATTTCTCTTTCTCTCTCTCTCTAAACATTTCAAAACCCTAATATCTCTCACTCTCTTTCTCTCTAAAACTCATCTTCAATACTTAAATACACCATCATTCATTGATCTCTACACCCTAACCTCTTTGTTAAAAAGGTAGAGCTCACTCAGCGCTTCCTTTTGGTGCTTCCTTTTGATCGGAGAAAACTCCATTTTCAACCCCATTGAAGTCTCAACCTTGCTCTTGCCCGTCTTCTAGCTTGATGTGGGGATTCTTTACACTCTTTTATGATTTTTAACTTAGTTATTTGTCTTTATAAAACAATCTCATGATTTTGGAGGATTTTGGACAAACCTAAGGTTTTGGTTTAAAATCAAAAGTGGGGTTTTTCAATGGATGTATTAAGGGAGTGGAAATAAGGTTAAGTTGTGATAAAAATATTGATTTAGAAACTCAAAATATGTTTTGGAAGAAAAGGGGGGTTTTGCCCTAATTGTCTCAAATGTTTATTTTGTATAAATAAATGAAATTGGTGTTAGAAATGTAAAATTGGATTGGTATTGATGAGGATGGTAGAGTGAGATATGTATTATCACTCACCTCTTGAGATTTGGAAAGTTTACCTTTATGGAATATAAATTATCTATTTAGAAATATATTTTTTGGGCTATCGGTGGAGAATAACTATGATTATTGTAGAAATTGCATGTGAATTAGGAGAATTGAAACTGTTTTTCTCATTCATTTGCATTGAGCATTGTTTCACACTTATACATTGAAAATGTTTATCGTTTTGAGAAAAATGGTGAATCTGGGAAACATGTATTGTAATGTTAAACTAAGTTGGCCTGAGTGTTCAGGGTGAAAGTCCCGAAAACCGTGCATATACATGGGTGCCGATCCTGCGGATGAAACTCCCATGAAATGGAAATAGTAGTGATTTTATAGCTTATATTTACATAGGTCCCGGTTTATGATTTCCTCCAGATGAAATTTCTGGGAAAGGTTGTATTGTTTTGAAGTTCCCAGAGTGTGATTCACTGCCCAATTTTCTATTGCAAAGGAAATGATTTATGACTTCTGATATTAATGTGGCATGGCTTGGTTTTGAAAAGAGACATAAAATATTTTGGTACGAGCATTGCATATGCATCCACCTTATAGCCTTTTCAAGATTCTTGTATTGTGTTCAATTATTCTACCGGGTTTTGGCTCACCCTATGTGAGAAAAACATTTCAGGTGCTGACGATATGCCTTTGCCAAGGTAGTCGCTTAGGGGGATTTGGAGTACGAGCTTCTTTTTTGTTGTATTCATTTTTGTATAGCCAAGGGCTTTAAGTGTATTGGACCTAAAGTCCACTTTTGATGTAACCAAGAACTATCTTGGGAAGTTGTAAGCCTTTAGGGCACCTATTTATCTATTTTACTTCCTTACCTTATCTCTCATGGTATATATACTATAGATTCAGAGTTAGACTTATGAATTTATACCTGCATAAGTTACCGCTTGCACAAGTATTTGGGATATATGAAAGATAAGTATTTCATCACTGTAGACACCCCATTTTTGACCGCCCGTGAGACTCAAACGCTTGATTCAATGCACTCTATGATGAAAGTTAAATTATGAATTCGCGACGATTCGGAATCAATTAGGCTCCCGAAATAACCTCAAGTCTTCAACATTTACTTCGTTTGAACTTGTGAGCTTTATTTTTGGACCTTTTCCCTCCATGAGCTGAGTTTGAACCAAAAAACAGGGGAAGCCATTAAGGCCCAACCATGCATTGGTGATTGCCAGCCGTGGGTATTGAATGGCCGGCCAGCCTTCGATGGTATTAAACACTGTTCTGGGCGGGAGGCATAGCTGTCCATTTTTGAAGATATTTTCCACCTCCTGAGCTCGAATTCTATAAAAGGAAGGCTCTGGGATTGTCTTGGGGTTGAAAAAAAATATCAAAAAGAGATATATACATATAGAGAGCCTCTCTTCCTCCTTTTTCCTTGGCAAGCAAGTTTTGAGCTAACCTAGCTTGTTCATCTCCACCATACACACCACACACAACCTGGTTTGATCATCCTAAGCCCTTGGTTGATCTTGATAAAGCATAATTCAAACTAGAGAGTGCATAGGAATCAAGCTTGAAGATCCAAGAACAAGTTTGTTTCTTGAAAGGTATAAGCTTGTGTCCTTCTTTCTTGCTTTCATTTCTATCATCTACCCCATCATTCTTGCTGTTTTGGTGGCTTTTTGGACTTGTTTGCAGTGTTGGAGTTGGGTTTGGAGAGTTACCAAAAGGGTAAAGAGAGCTTGCTCTCTCTACACCTTTATCCATAACTCAAACCTTCTCCTTTTCACTCTCACTCTTTGGTTTTCAAAATAATTTTCAGAGGCTTGAGAAGGCTAAAAACCATGTTTTGAAGCTTCAAAATTTGAGGGGTTAAACACCCCATCTTCCCTTTGTTCACTAGCTTTGATTCTCTTCCTCATTGTTAAGCTTTTAATGCGTTATTAGCCACTGTTTTCACCCTTTTAGGGGCTGTTTTGGTGATTCCATGGCCTTTAAAATTATTTCATGCTTTGATTAGTTCATGTGTTGTCTCTCAAGTTGGCCTGCATAGCCTATTGTAATGTTTTCTTTGCTTTATTTCCTTGTTAAGTGTCTTACTCTAACTAATCAACCAATCATCTATCACTTGTATTTGAGAATGATTTCAATCGATCGAGGTTGCTCAAAACATGTAAGAATGGCCTACACTTAATGGCTTAATCTCTTAGGAGATTCATTGTCAACGGTGTAGCCTTTTTCTCATGTTTTAGAGAAATCTCTCATTTGACATTATTTCTTGATTAGAGGACTTAACTTTACCATGGACAAATGGGCTAATGAATGGATATGACTAAAGCAAATTGGCTTAAAATTTGGTTCAACACACTTAAAGAAAATGGCTTGAAAAGCTTGAACTTGGCCGGACGTTATGCCAAGCTTCTTGTGTCAAGTGTCATCATGAGTCAATCCATGGCGTTTTGATGTTCTTGAAGCATCTCAACTTCTCATTTTGAGTTCATTTCATGACAAAAGCGAAGGGTGGTCATTTGCATTTCATTTATTGATTTTGTCCAAAATCATGCCCTAAAGCATCAAGCAATCAATTGCTCATTGATGTCTTTAGAAATGATTCCTTTGTTCTCTTGAGGCCTTCCTATGACAGAGAAGGGAAGAAGGGCAAACAGAGCTTGAAAATGCTCTATTTGCTCTGTTTCACCTCAGAGCACAGGAACAGAACTGTACCAAAAACCAATGCACGGCCGGCCCTCTGAAGGCCCGGGCAGGCTTCAGTGATGCACGGCCGGCCCTTGGTATTTGGTCAGCAAAGCAATTCTACAGAAACAGAGGCAATGGCTGAAGGTGGAACAGAGACAATCTGGGCAGACATAGCAGCTTTCAGGCGATGCGCATGCACTCTCCATCCATCTTCCTTGAAGTTCATATTAAATGCATTCAATTGTTTCACTGGCATAATTAATTGTGTTGTAATATTTAATTAATCTAATTAGTTGTAGCTAATTATTTGGAGTTGTAATAATTAATTAGCTTATATAGTTAGTTAATTATTCATTACAAGTGTTGTAACTATTTAGTTAATTAATTCGTTTTATAATTAATTAGCTTTATTCAATTTGTAACAATTAATTAGCTTAGAATAGGTTAGTTAATTTGTTTCAATTGTTGTAAATAGTTAACTAGAATTAGTTAATTAGTTTCGTTTTGTAATAATTAGCTTAGCGTAGCTAGTTAGTGCTTATTCATTCGGACCCTCCTTTGCGAGGGCGTAATGTTGTAATAAGTGTGCGTATGTGTATGTCTTCCAACACCATGTCTTTCTCCCTTTTATTTAATCACTTTTGATGGTTGGATTAGGGATCATTTTCAATTAGCATATCGCATGCTTGCATCAATTCGTTTGTATTGCATGTACCGAGGCTCGGCGCATCATTCAAACTACATTGCAATTTCAATATTTTTTTGAATACGTGTTTAATCGCATGTCGTTCAAATCAATTCGTATGCCATATTACTAGTCGAGCCTATTAACTGCATTATTACATGTGTTACAATAGGCATATTAACATAGTTAGGATCATGCATCTTTCTAACTAGTTTTTGTTTTGGCTCGGAATACTCGGTGAGTTTTTGCACTTTAGCATACTTGCATGAGTGTGATTGCCATATTGCCATGTTTCGCATAATTGCCATGAGGCTATATGCTTAAATGCTAAATTGCTTGAATGCCTATGGATGAAGGCTTGTTGTTTGAATTGGAACGATTCAACGATTATGAGTTTTAAGCTCACTTTGCTGTAGCAAATCCTATTTAAAGCCCACTACGTTTAGTGGCAAATCCGCATTTTTAAGCCCACTTGAGGGTGGCAAATTCAAACCATTTTTGCAAACAAACATGAATTGAATTGTTCCAAGTCTTGCAAACTAGTCTATAATTACTTGTATGGGTCACATAGTAATATAGCTAATAACCGGAACAAAAACACATAATTTTTATAAAACAGCATATCATGATTAGTAGAGGCTAATCTTTGATCGGGCGAGCGGGGATGCTCATTTCAGGACCTTCCCCTCTCGTACCTAAGTTCCCGAGTCGAGGCAACTTTGGTGATGACGGACACGTGGCCTTTGGCACGAGTCAAGGTTTCCTAAATTTTCCCAAAAAAAAATATTTAAGTGGGGACTCTGTACCTGGTAAAGCAGTCCAATTTTGGCATTATTTGATTTAAAATTGATTTTCCAAAAAGTTTGTCAGATTTAGACTCTTTGGTGTTTATTAGTTTCACATTGCACTTTGTGAGACTAGATTCAGAACTGCGGGAGTCCGAACTGTGAGGCCTTCATTTCAAACCTTTCCGAAAAGGCGGGGCGTGGAAAAAGAAGAGTCGACAATCACTTGTTATTATGTAATTAACATCGTGGATGGTTTATAGCAATTATTTTGGGGTGTTACATGTATGATATAAGCCTCATGGTGTTTAATTTGATTTTATAACATCTGCTCATATTTTAGTTACAAATATCCATCCAACCTAGATGTTGATAAATACATGTATTGTGTGACTATATTATATTCATTTGCAAAAGAGTGGTTATCTATTGTTTATCGGTGGGTGGTTTATTCATGTGAGCTGGACTATGTAAATCCGGGGCATGACAAAATGTAAATAAGAATATACTGTGTTTTGAAAAAAAAATCTATATAATTAAATTTGGCCTACCTCTTGAACCAGGATGACATTAAGGTTACGCTCATCACAGATGACAACATTAGCATTTCTTTCTTTAAGAAATTGAACCTATAAGTACAAAAGATTTAGAGGTAAAAAAAATAAAAAAAATTTATACATGTAAGACAATGAGTAAAAGGAGTAGATATTACAGTTCGACATAGGTTTCTATCCATCTGTAAATTATAAGAAAAGAGTATTTTGTTATAAGGAAATTAGATTAAAAAAAATGAAAAGAAAAGAAATTGACTTCAACTTATAAGAAATGTGTACTCTTTTTTTTTTCAAATAAATAAAAAAGAAAACAACTTACGTGACCAAAAATAATAATGTTTTCCATAATTAGAGGTTGAAGGTCAATGGTGTCTCAACCTAAACGTGTCTGGTTATGTAAATTTGACAAAGATAATTGTAAGAAGGCAGAATGAGATTTAATAATTGTCATTAAGAAAAATTAATCGACACAAAATTAATAACCTTCTAATATATTATAGTTAACAACCTACTTTAAGAAGTTCATCTGTGCATGAATATCACGGGTGCAAAAATTGAACTACTGCAAGATAAAGAAAAATTATCTTCTTCTTCTCCTTCTTCTTCTTCTTCTTCTTCTTCTTCCTCTTCTTTGTTTTGTTTTTTGTCTTCAAAATACATTAAAAGGATAGAAGAAAAATTAAATACTCTCATACAAATCTTCATCATTTTTCTCTGTTGGCCAAAATATGGAACTATTGCAATACATGATTTTGTGGTTGATTCTATATAGTAATTTTGCATTGACAACGGTTAATTCTTATGGATTGTATTGCCCACTTTTCCTATTAACAACTAATGTATACCCCCTTACACACACACACACACATAAAAAAGAGTAAATTATAAAAACAAAATATAAATTATACTACCTATGAATAAAACTTTAGCAAAACTTAAATATAGAAATTTAATTACTAATTTTGCATTTTAAAATGTGAAAAAAAAAACATAAGTAAAAAACTACGATAAAAGTTTATAAAATGTCTCACCACACTGTAACTGAATAATTACAAATACCTTTTTTCTTATCTATATAATTATAAATGCATTCTTCAATACACATCATAAAAAAATCATACTACATTGGAGCTTATTTTGGCCAAGGGATAATACTCTAATAAAAATCATAAAAAAATTATTAAAATAAAATTTTAAAATAAGTTTCAATTTTTTCAAAAGTCTTGATAAACATATAAAAAGTAAATTCTTTTTTTTTTTTTTTGAAAAATTTCAAAAACAAAATTAAAAAAAAGCGAAATAAACTGGACTTTTTTTAGAGAGAGAGAAGCCTAAAATTTTTAAAATAGCAGTCTAATAAAAAAATAAATTAAAAACAATTCACTAAAAGCAAAAAAAAAAAGGTCATCAAATAAAAATGGTTAACTTTTTTAATGTTCCATTTTCCTTTCAGTCAACAAATTTCCTTCAAATCCTAAATCCAAATGCAGCCTAAGAGAAACAAAAACAAAAACAAAAACAAAAACAAAAAAAGAAAAAGAAAAGAAAAGAACATTGCCATTCAGATCCAAAAGTTAGACTTACTTTATAAGTTTAATGATATGTCAAGAAAAGGATTGGTTGATAATTAAATATTCTCTAATTATCAACTGATCATCTTCTTCATACATCACTATGTCTATAAAATGAGTATAAAAAATGGACTTGTATATTATTTTCTAAAAAAAAAACATAAGTATTGACATAATTCATCATACATTCCTATTATTTATAACAATCATGCCACATAATCTCTAGAAATTTAACACGTATATACCAAGATACATAACTGTACACACTATATTAGACTTCTTTCTAAACCAAATATTAAAAGCTTAGGTAGCATTTGGTAACGTTTACGTTTTTTGTTTATGTTTACAAAAATTTTATAAACTGGTTTTTTTTTATTTTTAGAAAAACATAAACTATAAATGTATTTGATTTGAACAAAGTGTTTGAAAAATTTTAAAAGCATAAACTAAAAAAAATATTTATTTAGCCCTAAAATATTTATATTTATTTGAAAAAAAATAATTGAAAAAAAAATATTTGAAAAAAATTAATTGAAAAAAAAATTACTGAAAAAAAATTATTTGAGAAAAAAATTAATTAAAAAAATAATTGAAAAAAAAAATTGTTAGTTAAATTTTTTAAATTTCTGTTTAAAACCAACGTAAACTCATTTTTTGAGTTTACGTTTTTTTTTCTCAAGTTTATAAACTAAGACAACCATTTATAAATCAAAAAAAATAATCTAACAAGTTTTTATGATAGTTTTTAAAATTTTTATAAATATAAACTGAAAACGGAAAACAAAATGGTTACCGAACATGCCCTATGTTTAATCTAATTATTGAAAATTTCAAGACCAAACATGAAAATTCCAGAGTATTAAAGAAATCTGATAGAGTTCATTCATTGACCCAATTAATGAAAGTTCATCAACGTAGAACATTCATGAACCCACTACAATTTAAGAAAAAAAATAAGGAACTAATAAGAATTGCAAGGGGGAGACTTCCTAACTTGAGTATCTGCTTGAAAAACAAATTAAAGAAATCAGAGACAGAAGGATAAAAAGAAAAACACAATTAGTAAGAGTACTCCTCAACACTAAAAATGTATACGAATCTATTTTCATGTTTGATGAGTAAGAATATAACCATTGATGATTAATGGGAACCTCAACCCATTTGACTAAAATGAAATAAAAATGATTTTTGACATAAAACTTAGTTTTCCTTAACCTCCATTTGTGTGTGTGTGTGTGTGTGTGTGTGTGTGTGTGAGAGAGAGAGAGAGAGAGAGAGAGAAGTGGGTGTTTAAACCCTATCAATTATTAAAGAGAACCTCAACCAAATTAATGTTGACATTAATTAAGAGCACTTCTCAACACTAAAAATGTATATGAATCTATTTCCATGTTTGGTGAGTAAAAATATGACCATTGATGATTAAAGAGAGCCTCAACCCATTTGACTGAGATCAAATAAAATTCTATATAACATCAACCCAATTAATGTTTTACATTAACTCAGAGTTTTTTTTTGAACCTCAACCCATTAAGATGAAACAAAAATGATTGTTAACATGAAACCCATTTTTCATGTATACGAATCTATTTTCATGTTTGGGGGGTAAAAATATGACCATTAATGATTAAAGGGAGCCTCAACCCATTTGACTAAGATGAAATAAAAATAATTGTTAATATGAACTCATTTTTCCTTAACCCCTACTTGATAAAGAGAGAGAGAGAAGTGGGTGTTAAAACCCCATTGATTATTAAAGAGAATCTCAACCCAATTAATATTAACATTAATTCAGAGCACTCCTCAACACTAAAAATGTATATGAATTTATTTTCATGTTTGATGACTAAAAATATGACCATTGATGATTAAAGAGAGCCTCGACCCATTTGACTAAGATGAAATAAAAATGATTATTAACATGAAACTCATTTTTCCTTAACCTCCATTTGATCAAGAGAGATAAGTGGGTGTTAAAACCCCATTGATTATTAAAGAGAATCTCAACCCAATTAATGTTAACATTAATTAAGAGCACTCATCAACACTAAAAATGTATACGAATCTATTTTCATGTTTGGTGAGTAAAAATATGACCATGATAATTAAAGAGAGCCTCAACTCATTTGACTAAGATGAAATAAAAATGATTCTTAACATGAAATCCATTTGTCCTTAACCGCCATTTGAGTGAGAGAGAGAGAGAGAGAGAGAGAGAGAGAGAGAGAAATATGTGTTAAAATCCCATTGATTATTAAAGAGAACCTCAATAATTAATGTTGACGTTAACTCAAATTTTTTTTAGAACCTACACCCATTACGATGAAATAAAAATGATTGTTTATGTGAAACCTATTTTTCCTTACCTCCATTTGATAGAGAGAGAAGTGAGTGCTAAAACCCCATTGATTATTAAAGAGAATCTCAACCCAATTAATGTTAACATTAACTTAAGAGTTTTTTTGGAACCTCAAGCCATTAAGATGAAACAAAAATGATTTTTAACATGACACTCATTTTTCCTTAAACCCCATGTGATAGAGAGAGTCGTGGGTGTTAAAATCTCATTGATTATTAAAGAAAACCTCAACCTAATTAATGTTAGCATTAACTCATTTAATTGAAATAAAAAAAATAGAGGAGAGAGTGGAAAAAAATAGAGCTAAAAAAAGAACTTAGAACAAAACACAATTTTTTTTTTTTTTTGCTTTTGATTCTTAACTCGTTTGACTGAAAAAAAAAATAATGGGCTTTAACAAAGAGCTATGAGATGGAAAAAAAAAACAATGGGTGGGGACGTCGGGATGAAGAAAAAAAATAAGGCTATGAATTGGAAAAAAAATGGAAAAACAAAAAGAAAGCGAGATAAGAGTACCTTACTTGGTGATGGTGGAGAAAAAATAAAAAGGAATACAAAGAGTTTTGTTTTTCCTTATTGAGAGAGCTTTGTTCCTCCTTGTTGAATACAAAGCTTGAATGTCTTTTGAATACAAAGCTTTCGATTGTTCTTCAGAGCTTCCTTATTGAGAGAGCTCACAATGATGATGTAAAGTGCAGTGGGTAGGTAAGAGTTGATAGTTCAACAAATATGGACCATTGAATTTTATTTCTTAGATAAATCTTGACCATTGAATTTCTTTTGAATCTCAGCCATTGTTTTTAAATTAGACAAATCTGGACTATTGAAAATAGTTTGTGAGAGAGATATTTTTAAAAGTCAATCTGAGCTAGGGGTGTAAATTTGGCTCGGCCCAGCCCATGTCGGGCCTCGCGGGCCCCCATCGAAATTCAGGCCGGGTCGAACTGGCCCACGGGTCAGGAAATTAGGCCCAAGCCTATGCCCAGGCCCAGGAGTATTCGGGCCTTGGGCGGATCGGTGGGCCGAGCTCGGGCTAGGCTGGGCGGGGGCTTAGGCGGGCCTGAACATTTCTTTTGTATTTTTTTGGTTTTTTCTACCAAAATTTTATTATTTTCCACTAAAAAAAGACATTGGGTCTCGTGCGGTCTGGTCTTCGGGCTGGACCCTAAGTGGGGCTTAAGTGGGCCAATGGGCCAGACCACAGGCCGAGCCAGATAGACAGGGCGGGGCTTCGAAAAGATGGCCCAGGCCTAGAGTCTCGGGCGGGGCTCGGGCCTAGGCCCAAACGGGCATTAACGGGCCAGGCCCACCCCGGGCCACAGCTGAGCTTCGGGTCGCCCACGGATCGTGGGCCATTTTTACACTTCTGACCCATTGATTATTAAAGAGAACCTCCACCCAATTAATGTTAACATTAACTTTTTTTTTTTTTTTGAACCTTAACCCATTATGATGAAATAAAAAATGGTTGTTTACATGAAACCTATTTTTTCTTACCCCCATTTGATAGAGAGAGAGAAGTGAGTGCTAAAACCTCATTGATTATTAAAGAGAATCTCAACCCAATTAATGTTAACATTAACTTAGAGTCTTTTTGGAACCTTAAGCCATTAAGATGAAACAAAAATGATTGTTAACATGACACTCATTTTTCCTTAACTCTCATTTGATAGAGAGAGAAGTGGGTGTTAAAACCCCATTGATTATTAAAGAAAATCTCAACCCAATTAATGTTAGCATTAACTCATTTAATTGAAATAAAAAACAGAGGAGAGAGTGGAAAAAAATAGAACTAAAAAAAGAACTTAGAACAAACACAATTTTTTTTTGTTTTGCTTCTGATTCTTAACTCGTTTGACTGAAAAAAATAATGGGTGTTAACAAAGAGCTATGAGCTGAAAAAAAAAAAAACAATGGGTGGGGATGTTGGGATGAAGAAAAAAAAATAGGACTATGAACTAAAAAGAAAAAAAAAATTAATGGAAAAACAAAAAGAAAGTGAGATAAGAATACCTTACCTGGTGATAGTGGCGAAAAAATAAAAAGGAATACAAAAAGTTTTGTTTTTCCTTATTGAGAGAGCTTTGTTTCTCCTTATTGAATACAAAGCTTGAATGTCTTTTGAATACAAAGCTTTCGATTGTTCTTCAGAGCTTCCTTTTTCATAGCTTCCTTATTGAGAGAGCTCACGATGATGATGTAAAGTGCAGTGGGTGGGGTAAGAGTTGATAATTAAACAAATCTGGACCATTGAATCTTATTTCTTAGATAAATGTAGACCGTTGAATATCTTTTGAATCTCAGCCATTGTTTTTAAATTAGACAAATTTGGACTATTGAATATAGTTTGTGAGAGAGATTTTTAAAAGTCAATCTGAGCTAGTGGTGTAAATTTGGCCCAGCTCGGCCAATGTCAGGCCTTGCAGGCTCCCGCCAAAATTTGGGTAGGGTCGGACTGGCCCACGGGCCAGAATATTAGGCCCAGGCCCAAGGGGTATTCGGGCCTTAGGTGGGCCGGTGGGCTTGGGCTTTGGGCGGCCTAGACAATTTTTTTTTTCTACCAAAATTTTATTATTTTTCACTAAAAAGGACATTGGGCCTCGGGCAGGCCGGGCCTTGAGTGGGCCTTAAACAAGCCGATGGACCGAGCCCACGGGCCAGGCCGGCTTCAAAATGATGGCATAGGCACAGGTATAGGCCAAGGCCCAGGGTCTAGGGCTGGGCTAGGCCCGGGATCGGGTTCAAATGGGCTTAAACAGGCATGGCCCATCCCAGGCCGCGGGCGGGGCTTCGGGCCATTTTTACACTCTTGATCTGAGCCATTATTTTTAAATTAGACAAATCTAAACCATTAATTTAAAAGACATTTTCAAACTAACTCTTCCATTGTTATATAGATATATTGTAGTCTTATGTGAGGTTGAAATCATTTTCAGAATTGACATCTTGTTTTTACTGGCCAAATATAGGAGAAATTATAGAATGTTTCCAGAGTATCACGTGTCCATACTCCTTAACCAATCATCATTCAATATGCCCCCTCATGTTCCCCAATCACCCAACACAATACCCCACATACCCACATTTTTCACAAATCACAATACTATGAAATGCCACGTGCCTATATTTCGAGATTACTGAATAATTACCCCCAAATATAGATTTGACAAACTAATGAATAGAAAGAAACTATCTTAATATTTAATTTAACAAAAAAAATTAATAATTTCTCATGCTACTCTTTCAAATGTATGGGAAGTGGGATTGAGTAAGAGTCCCATACCACTCTTAAATCCAGCCAAGTGATTTTTTCATCTTTTGAGAGTTTGTTTGTTTGTTTGTTTTGTTTTATTATTATTTTTTTCAATTGGGATTTAATTTTAGAAAAATTAAAGATATAATAGTACTGAGTTAAGGATAATAGTACTTATAATCACTTTAAAAAAAAATTATTCACTTAAAGAATTCGAACTAAAATGTGAAAGTGATATGACACCAGTGAAATTTTATCAAATAACGGTATGACTTACATTTTGTTAATTTTAAATTTAGGCCACAACTTCTCTTCAGTCTGAAATTAGATTGGACGGTGTTGTTAGGCCATGGTGGGCTTGATTTCGGGCCCATCTTGATGATCCAGGCCGTTTTCAATCAGTATGTCATTCTTGTAAAAAATTACGTTAATCAGATATCGATAGTCATTTGATCAGCTTGTATTTGTTTCAACGACAATTATGATTTTAAAAATAAATTACAAACACAAATGTAAACTGATCAAGTGGCTATCGATATCTAATTAACGTGATTGTTTTTCAAGAATGATGTACTCAACGAACTTTATACATTCAATGGTTTTGGCCATCAATATGGGCCTGGAGTTGGGTCCATTACAGTCTAGCAATATTATCCAATCTGCTTCCCGATTGGAGAGGAGCTAAATCCTTCAATTTACATCATTCATTACATTCAGATTCCTGTTGATGTTGATCTTGATTATAACATAACAACTTTCCCTGAAACTTAGGCTAAGGCTAAGAGTTTACAAACCATTCAAACCACCACAATTTTTATTTATTTATTTATTTATTTATTTATTTTGTAGATTTTGCCGCTAGTTTTGACTTTTCATTATCGTTTAGCTGAATCCAATTTTATTTGGGTAAATTATAAACTTCTTTAAAGTTTAATATATATATATAATAAATTTTATGATTTTGACATAATTATATTTAATTCATTTAAAATTTTAATTTATATAACACTTTGTCTCATTTTTTTAAATAATTGTTAATTATATGAAAGAAAATATAATATTATCATATCTTTTACACAGAAATATATATTTTATGTTAGAGGTGTTCATGGATCGGGTTAGCTCGAGTGACCTTTTATCCGTTATCCATCCGAACTTAGGTGGATTAAAAAAAATCAATTTGCATCTGTCTGTTATCTATCCGAACTTAGGCGGATTAAAAAAAATCAATTCACATTCGTCCTCTTAGTTAGCGGATGCTAGCTGTGCAAGTTGGTGGGTGGATACAGATCAATTTGGCAGTTTGGGCTTTACTATTTTGGGCTTTTTTTGAAACAAATTTTCAGTAATTATTTATTATTTTGGGTCCAAAAGTTTTTATTTTTCATAATAAAAATAAAGGCTCAACTTTCATATTTCATAAATAGTAATTCTAAGGGAAAATTATCAGAAAGTCCTATGTGCCAAACTGTTACTCTTTATGGTCCTAAATTTAATCTTTTGATTTGAAAAGTCCTATTTTACATGTTTGGTAGACAATAAAGTCCTATTTCAAATTTTCTGTGACGTGGGGAGACTGATTTGCCCTTTTCTGTTATGGAATGCACGTGGATTATGGGATTGACTCAATATTTTGTGGATACGTTGCTCTGTCACGTTGGCAAGTTGGATCAAATGTTTTTGGGTTTGTGATATTTTCGTGGGTCGGGCTGAAGGGTTTTTTTTTGAGTTACTAGAGTAGGGTTTCATTGTCTTCTTGCTGCTGGGGAGAGCTGTTGCAGTCGTCAATATTTGGTTATCATTGCAGGTACATATTACGTTTATATCTATTCCATAGTTAACACTACACTGCCCTGCAGATTACGTCTCGCCATGACCACGATTTTACGTTTACTAAGGGTCCACAATTGTTCTAATGATGTTTATTCTGATGTATCTGCATTTGGTTTTCTTTCTCCCCACACCGTTACTGGGGGTCTAGAGGATTCAATTTTGTTCTATTTTATTTTTGTATTCATTTTGTTGGTAATTTTTTTTATTGTTTTGTTACGTATATAACATGTGTTTTCGCCATGGCAGTGTGTGCCAGACGGTATGGAAGGGAGTTTGATGTTGTTGTGTTCTTATCGTAACATTAACGCATCCTACAATCTCCGGGATCACGGCACGTTCGCCGAATTAGTTGAATTTTTGTGTTCCAAGTTCAGCGGGCTGGGTCCCCATAATGTCGGATTGTCGTACAACATTCCAGGTTTGAACAGTTTCACTTTACAAGATGATGTTGACTTGGAAAACCTTGGTAGTCTTGCCCGATCATTCGGGTTGCAACACGTTTCTGTGTTGGTTGATCAGCACGGAAGTGTGGGTAGTGTAAGTACGGCCACCGGACAGTATAATATGCAACCCAACCTCGTGCCCGGAATAGTCATTAATGACAAAGGACAAAGCGATGATGAGGTTGATTTGTTGCCTGATTTCTGCCCACCCAAAAATAAAGTACTACTGACTGAATCATGGGTGCGGGGAATAACCCACGTTGGTCAATGCTTTGAGGGTGGTGCACACGAATTTCGTATGGTATTGTGCAAATACGCCGTGGAGTTCGGCTTCAATTTCAAATACGTTAAGAACGACTCCGTACGGGTCACAACAGTCTGCTCCATGTTGGAGGATAAAGGATGCATGTGGTCTGTACATGCTCGAGTGTTGAAAGCGAATCAATTTTTCTACATTCGGAAATTGAACAGTGTGCATAGTTGCGGTGTATCCGTCCGAACATCAAATCATCCTAGGGTTGGATCTGATATGGTTGCTGACATTATCGCAGATTGAGTCCGGGACAGACCACTCACACGACCAACCGATGTCGCCTTAGATTTGAAAGATGACTACGGGTTGGACGTCAACTATCGGGTTGCGTGGTTAGGGGTTGAGAAGGCAAGGGGGAAATTGTTCGGCGCCCATTCCGTATCATTCGACCAACTACGTTGGTATCGTGACGCCGTCATGCAATACAATCCTGGGAGTTATGTAGACATTGATTACGATGAAAACAACTACCGGTTCCGTCGTTTTTTCATTTCTTTCAAAGCATGCCTCGATGGGTTTCATCATTGTCGTCCACTACTTTTCCTCGACGGGACCTTCTTGAAAGGCAGGTTCAAAGGTTTTTTGCTAGCCGCCACCGCGAAAGACGGTAATCAAGGTGTGACCCACGTAACTTTCAAAACAAACTTATTGCATGGTTGGACATATTGTACACGATGCTTATATTCTCATCATTCATAAGAGGGTTGTTTCCACTTGCTTATGCCATTGTGGACTCTGAGAACAACGCCAATTGGGGCTGGTTTTTACAATATCTTGCCAATGTGGTACCTAGCAACAGGACACTCACGTTTGTGTCTGACAGGAATGTTGGACTAATGGAAGCAATGCCTACATTTTTCCCAACATCTCACCACGCATTCTGCCTCCAACATTTACAGAGAAATCTATGGGACAAATTACGTTACGTTAACAGCATGCATCGGATTGGGCTTGCCAGCAAATTCCGTAAGTGCGCATACGCACCCACCATAACAACATTTAATCAGAAGGCCGACGGATTCTAGAAATCCGGAAAAGCCATTGCCACAAAATTCCTTGCGGATGCACATCCACAACACTGGGCGAACGCATTTTTCAGGTACGGACCAAACCCGAACGAGAACATACCAACAACAAACAAACATGTCTCATTCTTATATTTTTTCCCAATCGGCTTTGCCGAGGTAAACGATACGGCGAAATGAGCTCCAACGCCGCTGAGTCATTCAACTCTTGGATTCGCGAAGCACGGAATTTACCCATAACCAGAATGGTTGACAGCATTAGAGGATAGATTATGCGACAAATGGCAAAGCGGCGGGTGTCGGCCCACACATGGACTGGCGCAATTTGTCCCACAATGGAATCGCGTCTGGAAGAAGCTTACAACAAAAGTCGGGCATGGAAAGTGAGTCAGGCGAATAATGACGTGTACGAGGTCCACTCATTCCCATCTATTATGGTGGACATTGCCAGCCATACATGCTCGTGTTTCTAGTGGCAAATAAATGAGTTCCCATGTGCGCATGCTATTGTCGCAGTGCGAAAAAGCGGGAAAAACCTTGACGACATTGTCGTACCTTGGTACCATGTTTCCGAATACCGTTTGACGTATGCGCCTACAATCTACCCAATACCAACAGTTGAAAAACCACCGTTCAACCCCACGGACTACGTCATCTACCCACCAAACGTGAAACGTCCGCCGGGGAGGCCGAAGAAGAAGAGAATATCGTCAAAAGGTGAGAATGTTCAACAAATACGGCGTGGAAGGTGTGGTCGCATGGGAAACCACAACAGGAAGACCTGCAAAGAACCTATTTAGACGAAATCCCAATCCATTGGACATCCCAATTAATATTTACTGCGCTTTTTTTCATGTGGTTGCGTACTTCGTGCATACCATTAAATAAGCATGTGATATTCACATACAGTTTACTTCCTTAATAACTTATTATATGAATGTTGTGTGTTCGCCTATAACTACAACCGGCTTACACGTTTTGTTATGTTTCATTTTTGACTCAAATTTTTTTAATACCTTTGCTTCCGCCACATTTTTAATTTTATCACAGTTTTTGCGTGTGACCACATCATACATTCCCTCTGCCTATAAGCTAACTTACTTATAACCGTCCACTCAGCAGGCAAATTTATGAAAACGTGGTGTCCACAACTTCACATATCAGTTACTGAACCTCCCCTTCCCACCATACCCCCACATAACAGCATCCCACATCATGGTCAACGAGTCATGGAAATAGCTATTCCCTTTAAACCAATTGTCACGTAATTGATGTTTAACCCAATGTCAACCTGTCTTGGTTGACACATTACCATCAACATCCTAGTTTCATATTATTGTACACTTTCGAGCGCACACACACGTTTCTGTACCGTACATGACATGCCACTTCCAAAACACACACAACTATGAAACTTACTAACACAATACACCCCACATACAAACAAAATCCTCTCCAACTCCACATCCCCCTTACATTGCTCACTTTAACTCGTTACGGTCCAACATACCAACGTAACTACAACCCACATCACTCCAAAACCATGTAATGCATATTTTCTTCCCCTTCCACTCATTCACACATGCCTACTGTTCACAAATATCTCAGACAAACAAAACAAGCAACATACTACGCAGACAAGCACAACATTCATAACAATACGCATACATTATATAGAATAGCCATAAACACATTTCATAACATTATCCCAAAAAATATTCGCACTAACTTCAGACAAAATTCTGTGTAAGCCCGTCATGCGGTAATTCACGACAAACCATCCACGACAATAAACTACCTACATTAACAAACCATAATATGTGCTAAAATAATATAATGTGCGTAACCCAAAAGTAAATAATATGCGCACCACAGCGTACACAAACTGCAAAACCCATAGTCTAGCTTAATATTTACCCCAAAAAAACATTGTATGTGCAACCCTACACACTGTCAAAGCATCACATGTGCGTAGACCTCAATTAGTCCACGTCGTTCTTCAAACCACGCACCTCATCATTAACAAACGACTTCACCATGATTGCCCGCAACACACTACAGTTGCCCCCATGTAGTGATCTTCTTAATTCCACATGGCGCACATATTGGCGCATTACAGCACACACAAGTATAGCACAGTCAAGCCTGTTCAATAATTCCACAACATATATTACTAACGTCATAAATAAAAATAATAACAATTCATGAACTGGGCTTCATATGTTTGTCATCGAGAGAATTAAAAAGTGCTTACGATTCGGGACGTTGTTGTGGACAGTCCGCCACTGACTCTAACGGGGGGTCACAGTCCTGGGTGTCAATCGAGTCATTTCCAATGGTCTGCCTCTGCACCTCTGAGACAATGTTTTTCTACAACAACTCATACACAAGTCAGCCAATAAAGTAGTCATGTGGAAACACACACCCATACAATTTAACATTATCAAATCTCACCAGGTAAAGTGCCTTAATGTAGTGTACATCCAAAATTCCGCTCCTCGGCCTCATTGAGTTAAAATGCTTCCAACTCCCATCCTCAGTGTCATACACGACCAACGTCCAATGTGCGTCTTTACAAAGCGGAAAATGCACGTAACGGAAGAGCTTAGCTGCACACAGGTTGTCCAACACATACCTATTCCTTGACCTTACGTTGTTGTTCTTCATCATGTCCTGCATCACCAGCAACCATGTTATACATTATTACATCACATCAATTACAGTCACAAACTTACTAGACAGATGCTACTGAAGAAATAAGATTTGTCTGCAGCATCAATGCCCTTATTTATCCTCTCCTGCTCAGCATTTAGCAGAACAGCATATGCATCGATCACCTGAAAAATTTTAACATGTTCAATTATTGCATAGTTAGGAAAAAACCAAAAAAAAAACCAAACAAAAACACAAAAAACCAAACGCATCTTACATTCCCCCGTATCTCAGATTGATGCACAAGCGATTTCACATCTGTAAAATACACAGCAACACCGTGCCCCTGCCCATCCCACATCACAGCACTGCACACAACATGCACCACATCTCATTACACCAAAAAAAAAAAAACATAATACATTAGCAACGATAATGCAAAACAATTACTCCGTACATACCTATCACCATCCCTGTTGTATGCGTCAGTTATCTTCTTCTTCTCCGCAGCTGTCAACATTTTCCACACCGTGTGTCTGTTGTTCATGTCAAATCCTGACTTCTTCTTCGGTTGTCCGTCAATTTCATCAACATCAATTACATCTGCACAACCAGTACTTCTGGGATTGATGACTACAGTACTCATCGACGAATGAAGTGGCACCATGTTCGCTTTACTATTTTGATCACTTACACCCACACAATCAAACCCCGTAAGTGTCAACCCTTTCTTTCCTTTTAGTTTCACATCCCACATAACAGAACTTCTCCCATGGTTAAACCTACCACCTTCTGCCAAGTTTGGACTTATAACCACCACCTCTGTTCTAGGCATTACACCACGATGCATTTCATTAGCACTGATTGTGTGTTCCCTTACCGGCGTAACATCCCATACTGGAATTTCATTCCTAGTCACTGCGAAAACTCTACTGGGAGTGGCATTCACGTCTGCAAACACTCCGCCAGGATTGCCATTCACACCTTCAGTATTTACGTCTACATTACGAAAAGCTTGTGTCACATTATGGACTTCGCGCTCCGCCAGCTGATCCTCCAAAAGATTCAATGCCCTACGCAATTCAGCATTTTCACTGTTCAGTTTCTTCACCTCCTCATCCTTCGCTTGCATTAAGCTACCAAAACCTCCAACAAGATGCAACGTTTGCACCTCATTCGCCTTCCTCAGTTTCTCCACTTCTGCACGCAACTCTGCAACCACATTCTCTTTCTTGTTGATTTCCATTTCAAGCTCCACAATTTTCTCCGTAGCGTAGCAGATGTGTATCCCAACATCCACTACCTGCTTACCAGTGTTTCGTGGAACATCCCTGGTTGGTGTTTCAAAACGGACCAAAGACGAGGCCCTTTCTATATTTCTACCATGAATTCTTTCATCAACACCCTCCACATTACCATCCACTCCCATATCAACAAAATCATCCTCATGCATACCACCACCGAATTCCTCATTCGCATTCCCAACACTCCCACCACAGTTTACCCCATCCACCTCAAAAATCTTAACCTCATAGTCTTCCTTAATCAATCGTCCAACATTCACCTGTAAACAAAACATAACAAATTTATGAACAATTATAAAACATTGCCCGCATAATGCAATGAAAACTACAATTTTACTATTACCTGAAAGTCCACATGCCCTGACATATTTACCCCACGCGCCGCTGTTACTAATGTGGCGACATCCCACTTCATGAACCTCGGAAATGCGACTGCAGATTTCGGGGCTATGATCGTTGAATGTTCACAGAGCCAATACTGTACCACACATCACACATAGCAAACAATAACATCCATATTAGCAGCATGACTACACCATGTACAACACAGAATAAATCAATTGCAATTAATGTCACACCCACATGGGGGGAAAAAAACAAACTTACAATCAATGCTACAACACATCCGGTTACTTTTTCAGGTGTTCGATAAAATTCCCTCACCGAACTCATCAACGAGCTACGTATTGCCCCCGTCCAATCGTAGGTTCTCATTGCATCCAAATTATCCACATACCGAATTAGAGCCCAGCTGATTGTTTCTCCAGAATTTGAAAAGAACAATTTCCCACAAGCATATAAACACAACAGCTTCACAATGTCTTCCACATCACGCGCAAATCTGCCCTCCACAGCTTCGACTAGTAGGGTCCGTATCAGTTTCGAGGTTATTCGACTAGTGTTATCACATCTACGCTGTACAAAATTTGACGGTGGCTTAGGTCGGGGAGTCAAATCAAGGCAACCAATCCCACACTGTATCCCAAATATCAGCTTGATGTCTTCATCACTTATGCCCACACGTCGTCCACCAATGTGAAACATCCCGTCCCGCGCATTGTATGTCCGGATGATATTTACCACAAGGTCGTCTCCTTTGCGAAAGTCCGCATGGTCAAGTTTATTTACCAATATTGCTTCAAACATCAACCAGAACGGTGTCCTCTTCAGGTGAACTAGGTGTTCGTCTCGCAGATTCAGCACATACACTACCTTCACAACGCCTGCAATGTTCGACCGGAAGTTGAGCCTCGAACGATTAATCTTCAATGTCACACTTGGACGATTAACGATTTTTGTCTGTTTGAACAAGATCCGCCCCTGTTTGCGTACCCTCAGTTCATTCCCCAATGTCTTGCTGGTTGCATCTTGACGTTTACGCTCACATGAACGCGTCCAAGGACTGTTTGTCCTCCTACCACCTGCAATTTAAACACCAAATCATATATCCGTTTCCACATCAAAAATTTCAAAACAAAAAAGGTTTGTAACAAACTCACACAATTATAACACGTCAACACCACACACACATGATTTACAACAACAAAACTCTTCACAGCAGCAGGTACTTATTTCATAAAAAACAATCGAATCAACCCGTCCAACCAATGACAATAACAACATTTACGATTTCTTGACATAACATTTTTAATACTAATTTTTTTTTTGAATAATGTATAGAAATTACATATCACACAGTAACACATGAATTGAACATACCAATGTGAACCTAACGTAACACAACACAATTTTTAAAATTCACAAATTCAATAAACGACGTGACCCCACAACATCTTCCCCGTCAACATCAACACAAATTAAACGTGGGACGACATACCCTATCCATTTCCAAACAACAACACATTGACATCCACACACCCCCGTAAACAGATGCCCCACACACAAATCAAAGTCAATAAACTATTTTCAATACAACCACATCAACAAGAACTGAAGGCCCACCTACACACACACCGCATTATTAACACACCCCACCACTCTCAGCTTTTCACTACGCAATACAGTTGTTCTTCATGATAGCGACACCACACACCTACCCACGTAAACAACTACGCACTACAACATTCTGACTTTCCCAAACATAACCAACACTTAAAAACGTCATACGTAACATAAATCAACAACCACAACTGTAGAATCCATTCATCGTTGATGACATTTTAAAAAAATTTGTAAACACGAATCGGAACATAAATTCCGTAAACAAAACCATTTAATCAAGTTTACCAGTCATCGTTGACGAGTCTGAGTAAGAAATTCCTTTGTCGTAATATTCCATAGTCGTCGCACGATCGTCACGTCACACCACTTCTTAGGGTTTACCAAACAACAAATCTTCCAGTCATAACAATCAGAATCTCCAAATCGTCGTAAAGCCACACCAAATCTACAACATGGGTAAGTATTGACTGAATTTGAATTTTGAACCATCGTTTCTCAACCCTCAATTTTAGGGCAATATTAATTTACATACCTAATTCAGTGGTGTTTCCAAATTTGGGGGAGTTGAAACGTTAACGGGTCGGGCAACGTTGGGCGCCTTACCATATATCAAAGTACCACCAACGTAATCACCAAACCACATCCACCCGTCACGTTAGTAAAACCCACGCACTAGTATTAACCTAATGGCATTATAGTCAGTCAATGTACATTAGGATCAAATAGTGCATAAGAAAACATTTGGGACTATCCACACCATAAGTTCAAAAAAGGGGATTTACCAGTCAATTCCCCTAATTTTAATTACTAAATATTTTTTTTTTTACCACACAACATAAAAGCATAATATCATTTTCATAGGCGTGTTGGTAAATCGAGTTAAGTTGGGTGGTCTTCTATCTGTCATCCATCCGAACTTGGCGGATTAGGAAAAAGGCATCCACATATATCCACTAGGACCATTGAAACAGTCCATTCTATAGCAGATTGGTTTGAGCCATTCTGTTTTGGCATATATATCAAATGGATGCTTCCCAACCCTACTTTATGTTGTTTATTTTTTTTTTTACATCATTTATATTAGTTTTGATCCATTTAACTTTATTAAACGAAAGATAAGTATAATTACGTTAAAATTGTGAAACTTATTATATATATTTTTTAAATTTTAAGGGAGGTCAGTGTTATTTACCTGCTTTATTTCAACACACTTTGGATATACCTTAAAAATGAATTTATAGTTTAAAAAAATTATTTTGTAAAAAAATCATAAACTCATTTGATAAATTTATTTTTTATTAAAAATTCACTTTAGCCACTTTAAAAATTATTAGAAAACCCAAAAAAGTTAGGAATGTACTAATTCTTTTTAGTTTTTTTTTTCCTTCTAAGTTTGTTTGTACTTAATAAATTAACTTTATGACTAACTCCCAAAGGAAGATGTATGAATAAAATATTTTATTTTGGAAAAAATTAACTTTGCACCCCTCAAACTATTGTACATGTGTCTTTACCTAGGAAAGGCAACAGGGTGTGAACGAGTTAATTTTTGTAATTTTAAGAATTATCGTATTAATAAAAATAAGATATAATAAGCGTTGAGAATTAAAATATATAAAATGAGAAATAAAAGAATTTAAAACTTATGTAATGTAAAGTCTTGTGTAATTTCTTATAGAGTTTCAAGTCCTATTTAAATTAGAAAGTGTTCCACAAGATCCTATAAATTATGTTTAAATAGTATTAGTTTACTATTATACCCTTTATATATGTTTCCATGTTATAAGTTATTCACTGTATTATTTATTGGAGACTTTTAGGAAACTTGATTGTGTAGGCTTCATTTGGTGCCGTGAATTATGCCATGATCGCGGAGGCTGGTGGGTTTTGAAAATGTTACTGGTTTGGATGGTTTTGTTTTATGATCTTGTTGATTTGGACTCAAATTGTTTGAGGGAAGGAGATAAAGTTGTCTACTTCTTCAATTGATGAGTGTTGCTACGTATTTGCCGATTGTTCTGTTTTCAATGTCATCATATATGATATGGATTTCGCAAACTGGTATAGCCATCCATTGGCACACTTTCATTAGCCTCCATTGAAGTTACATTTAGGTTGTAATGGTAATCACGTATCTACAATGTTGTTATGTCTTCTGTGTGTTAATTTCGGTTGTATTTGTCTTTGAACTTGTGTGGTAACGTTATTGTATTGTAATGTTTACATGCATGTCACATTACGTTTCGTAAAAGTATATTACGATTGCTTATTAAGTTTTGTTTGAATGTGAGAATGTTGCTGGGTTGTGCGAAATGGTACAACCATACATTGGCACAATTCCGTTAGTCTTGAAGGACGTTACGTTTAGGTTGTAATGTTAAACCACACCTACGATGCTGTCATTTTTTAGTCTGTGTTACGTTCGTTTGTATTTAATTTGTGTTGTGCAATTGTTGTACTTATTGTGCACATATGTGTCACATTACGTTTCGCAAACTTATTGGGTTTCTATTTTTTCCATTTCAATGTCACAATGTTGCTTGTTTGTATAAAGTATTATAATGTATGTGAATGTAACTCACATACACATGGATATGATCATGGTTTTTGTATTATTTATTTTGTGTTGTCCCATTGCTGTATTTATTGTTGACATATCTGTCACATTACGTTTCGCAAACTTATTAGGTTTCTATTTTTTCCAATTGAATGTGACAATGTTGTTGGTTCATGGAAAGTATTGAAATGTATTTGAATGTTGCTCTTACTTTTCATTATATATTATTCAATTTGGGTTCTTATTGTTTAGCTGTGAAATTTCTTATGATTGATTGTGATTGAATTTGGGTTGAACCACGTTGTACGATGTGATGTTACTGCGCTCACATTTGATTATATATCACATATCTTCCATGCCATGTTTTTTGATTTTTTTTAGAATGTAGTGACACGGTTAATGTTTCATTTATGTTGTTGCGCAGGATATGGACATCATGCTATTTTGCACCTTCGATTCATCCACTATTGCTGTCAATGATGTTAATGGATTGACATTCAAACAATTGGTTGAAAATTTATATAACAGGTGGGCGGATGAGACACCATCATCGATTTTCATATCTTACAAACTATTGTGTCACGAGAACCAATTCATGATGAGTAATGATGTGGACATGGAAAACATGTTTTCCCTTGCAAGGTCCTTTGGCGTTACCCATATCAATGTTGCGATTAACTTGCAAAATGAGGTGGCTGATTTGATTTGAGGTTAGCAATACAGTGGGACTATCTCCACAAGTCAAATGAATCCTAACATTGAACAATTACCGGGGTCCCGAAACTAACGTAGATTTGTTGCCCAATTATTGTCGCCACAGTGACAAAACGTTGTTGACAGTTGATTGGTCACACGTCATTAGTCACGTAGGCCAATGTTTCGAAGGGGGTGTTGCTACATTTCATTTTGGTTCTGTCCAAATATGCTATTGAGTATGAGTTTAACTTCAAATTCATGAAAAACGATTCAGTTCGGGTCAAGGCTGTGTGCACGTTGTGAGAGGAAAAAGGGTGTACATGGTTGATACATGGAAGGGTTCAATCATGCAATGGATACTTTTACTTGAAGAGGTTGAACAACTTGCATAATTGTGGTGTTGTTGCTCGCATTGGAAAGAATAGTAGGCTCAACTTTGAATTGGTTTGCAATGTTATTGGTCATCGATTACATGACAAGCCGCTTACACGCCCCACTGACGTCGTGTTTGACCTAAAAAGAGTACAGATTGAATGTTAGTTACCACATAGCCTAGTTAGGTGTGGAGAAGTAAGAGGCGAAGTGTATGGTGACTATCATGTTTCATTCGATCAACTTAGGTGGTACGCAGATGCGGTTATGCAGTACAACCCTGGGAGTTATGTCAATTTGGATTTCGAGCAGTCAACTGGCCGATTTAAGCGATTCTTCATATCATTCAAATCTTGCATTGACGGATTCAACCATATCTGCCCATTATTGTTTCTTGATGGCACTTTTTTGAAAGGAAGATTTAAAGGCAATTTGCTTGCAGCGACGAGGAAGGATGGCAACAAAGGTACGTGTCTTACGATGATAACTTCAAAATTCCATATAGTAATGCATCACATTGCGGCTAAACATTTTTTATTAGTCCACTGTAGCAGTGGGGGATCCCCAATGATAAATGTGTTTCCAATTTAATGTTATTTTCATATCATTGTCTATGGTACAAATTGAATTGTGAACAATTGTTAACGTGAACGTAAACTTTGTTAAAAACATTACACATCTAACATAAAACTTGTCAAATCTACGAGGTTTATTCCCATTAGCTATCGCTATTGTTGACTCCAAAACGACTGCTTATTGGACTTGGTTTTTACAACACTTGACAAACGTTGTCAATAGTGCTCGCACATTAACTTTCGTATCTAATCATAATGCTGGGTTGCATGAATCCTTACCAACTGTATTCCCATCTGCACATCATTCGTACTGCTTACAACATCTCCAAGCAAGTTTAAGGGACAAATTACGATGGGTTGACAACCATGTCCGTTTTGGTTTAATGGCCAAGTTGCATGAATGTGCATACGCTCCAACCAAGGCTTCGTTTCAGCACTATTTGACCAAGCTAAAAGGATCAGGACGATCTGGAATAAATAATTTCTTGGAAGATATGCCACCGAACCATTAGGCCAACGCATATTTCAGATTTGTACGATACTTACATGTGATAACATTGAAAGTACCCAATATGTGATAAAATTTTCATGATGTTTTCAAAATGTCAACAGGGACAAAAGGTATGGGGAGATGACCTCCAACGCTACAAAATCATTTAATAAATGGATACTTGATGCCCGTAATTACCCAATCACTAGGTTGGTTGATACAATCAGAAATCAGATAATGACTATGAGGGCTGAGCGTAAATTATTGGCTACTAATTGAAATGGCTTACTTTGTCCAAAAATGGAAAGCCGTGTTAGGGAGGCGTACTCCAATGGTTGCACATGGATTGTTAGCTAGGCAAATGAAGACATATACGAGATCCATTCATTTCCAACGGTGTTGGTAGACATTGGCAAGCGTTCATATTCATGTTTCCAGTGGCAGTTGAATGGATTCCCAAGTGCACATGCGGTGGTTGCAATGCAAAATAGCGGAAGGGATTTTGGTACATGTGTTGAACAATTTTTCATCGTCGATCAGTACAAAGCAGCTTATTCTGGATACATTCAGCCAATGCCAACAGTTAACAAACCCTCCTTCTCGAAAGATGACTTCATCATATATCCACCGCCAGTTAAACGTCCTCCAGGGCAACTGAAGAAGAATCGGATACCATCACGGAGAGAGAAACTTAGTCAGATCAGGTGCGGTCGATGTGGCCGCATGGGTAGCCACAACTGAAAGACATGTAAAGAACTAATTTAGTAATAGACACTTAGCGGGAAAGTTTTTTAATCACTTTTGAATAGCAACATCGTATTATTGTCGTAGAATGTAACGAAACGAAATGATGACAAATTTTAATAAGTGAACACATTATTTATAAGTGAAAATTCAGCTGGTTTTTTTCCTTCACATTGCTTTCATTCATGTGTTAGGTTTACATGTTTATTTATTGTTCATGCAACTGTATGTTTCAAACCAGCAAAACACGTTTGGGTAATGCATTGCACATTGGACTTGTATGTGAGAATCCATAGTTTTTGAAGCTAGGTCACGTTGGTGTTATTCAATCAGTGTGACACAGGTTATCCTGCAACTAGTTCGTTAATCTTAAATTACACCACACTCTTGACAGAATAAATTGACAAAGCACACCCCCAACGTTAATGTGCTAGCATACATATTGAGTGAATGACAATTTCAAAATGTGAGACATCTAAAGACAATGTGGCATTTGGTAAATAAAAAGTTAACAACATCTATCCAACAAAAACCACCACCCTCAACATCCTGTGACAAGTAGTAAACACTCCAACACATTTACCTTCACAATCTTTAAAGTATACATGGGAAGTCAAATTTTGTTACAACAATCCACCATTGACACGTAACATGAGTGTCCAAAGTAATAATTTCAGCAACGTAGACAACAAACGACATATTATCAATCCTCAATATTTTTAATTGCATTTTCCAACTCCCTGTGACAAGTACCAAACACTGTCATATATTCACAATCACAATCTGGGTATTAGAGGTGGATAACCAAGATCCCTGCTGACATTCACATTCACATTCACCTTCACATTCACAAGCACATTAACATTTACATTCACATTTACACAATCACATTCACATTTGCATTTTCCAACTCCCTGTGACAAGTACCAAACACTGTCATACATTCACAATCACAATCTGGATATTAGAGATGGACAACCAATATCCCTTTTGACATTTACATTCATATTCACCTTCACATTCACAATCACATTAATATTTACATTCACATTTACACAACCGCATTCATATTTGCATTTTCTAACTCCCTGTGACAAGTGCCAAACACTGTAATACATTCATATTCACAATCATAATCTGGATATTACAGATGGACCACCAATAACCCTTTTGACATTCACATTCACATTCACAATCACATCAACATTTACATTCACATTTACACAACCAAATTTACATTTAGTCACCCAACATTCCTACTGATATTAACTTCCTACTAACATTACTAAATGATATACAAAGCCATATTACCAAAACCAAGTGCATACAAAAAATAATGAATGAACCATTGTAACATATTCTTATAACAACAAAATGTACGAATCCTCAATCCATATTGACAATGCTACCAAAAACATTGAAAACATCCAAAATTTGTTTAACGTCAAACGTGCTATACAATTCAAAAACTAATTAACCGTGAATTTAGACAAAAAAAAAAAAAAAAAAAAAAAAAAAACAATGATGCACCCATCTATCAGCATTGGAAGATTGTTCCAATTCTCAATTGGCAGCAGCAAATGACATTTTCCGGTCATTCACAAATGACTACCATACCGGCTCGCATCATTTTGCAGCTCTCCCCTCTTATTGACTTGTCCACATCTAGGTGACGCACAAATTGCTTCATAATGAAGTATACTATAATTCCACAATCAGCCCTATTAGAAATATTTATGACATTAGTAACAACGTCAAAAAAGACCACGTGCAATGTATGGAAACATGAATGACATACGTTGCAAACAAACGTAATCCACACTTATGAGTCTGCTTTTTGTTGTGGAAAATAATCAACCACTAAAAGTTCCTTCACCAAATCTTGCGTTTCAACTGTGCCAACCTTCAGTCTCTGCTTTATGTAATCCTCAAAGTATCCCTTCTACGTTATTGTCAAATTTATACTACCAACTAATTAGTTTTGTTGTCAAAAATAAAATACAAAGACCACTACAAGTAACTAATTCACGTTTACTAACAACCACGTTTCCCAATAATGTTTGTCTTCCCTCCCATGTCTTGGTTTCATTGAGTTGTAATGCATCCAAAACCCCTTCTCAGTGTCATAAACCATTATTGTCCAATGGTTATGTAAGTGGATTGGGAATTGAATATATCTGGCTTTAAGGGTATGAGGGGCACAAACGACCAAGTACCTATCACGTACATCTTTGCCCACATCTCTAATCGTAGGCTACACACATTCAAATTTGTGTTCATTAGCATAAACACAAAATGACTAAAAAGAATTTATCAAACGCCACGTCTTACCAAACATAACGTGCTGAAAATGTATGATTTTTCCTCATCTGTGGATGTAGGTGACTTGATCTACTACTCGTACATCAGCATTTCCGCGTATGCATCAATTACCTACGTGCACAAATAAAACATCTATGATTTTTCTTCCCTCTTATACATTTACATAAATTCCGTATGCAAGTTAATAAGCTTCAGAAGTTTGAAGAATAATTACGGATACCATACTTACATTGCCTCGTAACGTCAGCCCCTTAATGATTGCCCATATGTCATTGAAAGACACATAATTGGAACTATTCTGCCTAGTCTAGACTTGCACACTAACAATTAAATAAGACATTTGTTGAACACTAAATTCATGTACAACTGCAAAATGGTAATAGTAAGTTTGGAAACCTACCTATCCCCCACATTTCTCGTATGCTTCTTTAAGCTTGTTTTTCTCTTGCGTTGATAACAACTTCCAAATAGGCAAACTATTAGTCAAATCGAATCGAGAAAATGTCATCTCCGGCTCTGCAAGGTCATCAACATCTATAATCTCATCGTGCATTATTTGTTTGTCGGCACACTCACCCACATTGACCACACCACTATTAGATAGTTTCATCAACCTCTCCAAAACCAACGGGTATTCATACTCTGGCAGTTTGTGCTCCTTCCTATTTTTATTTTTAATGTTTCTCACAAGCGAGTTCTACAATGCAGTTGTTGTTCCAGCAGTTTGACTTATTCCAAGCATTATATCCACATCACACGCCACATGCCCAATGTCGTGGGTCGGGGTCACATGAGTATCCACCCCTCGTAACTCTGTCTTCTCATTCACATCAGATGGAGACGACGTTGATAATGGCATAATGTCAAGTATGTTTGCCTCATAATGGTACATGTTCTGATGACTTTGCTTCAGCTCCTGTACACCAGCAGCTGCTTGGGTGTATTCATGCACTGCGTACTCTTCTAACTGATCCACAAGCTTCGCGTTTTTGTCATTAAGCTCATCCACTAGCTGCTTCATTCTTTCAATCTCACAATCCTTCTGGTTATTGGTCAGTGTGTTTTCATGTGCTAACTTCCTACATTTTTCTTCGTATGATGCCCTCATTGTTGACAGTTGTGTCTCTAAAGCAAATATGACATCAGATATACAACGGAGTTCTATCTCCAGCACACCAATTTTAACCAATGTTTTTTGGTATTCTTCAGACGTAGACGCACACTGACCACAATGACCATTATTTTCAGCACGACCTCTGTTCACATCTCTTTCATGTTGTATATTTTGCTTTAGGTTGACCAGTCCATGGACACGAATACCATCAATTGAACCCAAAATACTTCCATCTATAATTGTCCCACTAGTCAAGCCCATGTTCCCACCAACCCCACTGCGATACATACATTCGACATTTGCTTTAATTTCCTTAACGTCTTTCCCCTTCATGATGGTCCGTTCAAAATGACTCATGTGTAGCTCTCCTACCACAAACTGGAAAAATAAATAAATAAATAAATAAAATCACAAATAGAAATTGCCACATCTAATATTTACACTAACAGTACACAAATTCATACTTCAACATCATGCGGCTAATCAATGTCCACTGCTCTTATCTTTGTGGCCAACTTACTGATAGTCCATTTCATAAACCTTAGAAATCCATCTCCATGATCAGCTTTTATCAAGTTGGTGTGCTCACATATCCAGAACTGATGGATTAAAAACATAAGTTGTCAAATTTATTCATACACGTACCAAAGCTACCAAAAAAAATCATAATTATGATGGGGGAAAAACAAAAATACAGAGCACTTACAAGTAGGGCAGTTACACATCCAGTAACTTTCTCAGGCTTAGAGTAAAATCCCTTAATTGACTCCATCAATGTTGCGTAGATTGCTCTAGCACAATCATATGCTTTCATGTTCTCTAGATCCTCAACAACCCGGACAAACCCCCATCCCACGGGCTCGCCCGAAGTGGGAAAGAATAACTTTCCACATAAGTACAAACACAGTAACTTTGCGACATCCTGGTGGTCCTAACTGATGTTCCCGATTAATGCATCCATTACCAGTTCCTTAATGGTTTTCAAGTTTATGCATGCTATGTTGGGACACCTTTGTTGGATGAAGTCAGTCGGAAGTCTTAGCCCATGTGACATATCTAAACTCTTCTTGCCACCATGGATTCCAAATATTAGTTGCATATCGATGCTCGTCAGCTCAATGTGTTTACCACCAATCATGAAAGCGGACTTTTCTAGAACAAATGCTTGAATGATCCTCATTACAATGTCATCGCATTTTTGGAATTTGTGTTGATTTAGATTAGTTTTTCACATTGCATCAAACAGAAGCCAAAACGGTGTTTTCTGAAGATAATGCAAATGCTCATATTTCAGATTTGACGCTGCCACAAGCTTCACAATTCCAACGATATTGGAACGGTAGCAGAATCTTGGTTGTTTGGTTAGTGGTTGTTGAGGTTCATATTTGACATTCTTTGTTTTTCGAACACTGCTTTGCCCTACTGCGTTCACATTCCGTGACGGAGTTAGACACCGTCATCTCTTACCAGATGTAGTCCCTTCATAGATGTTTACTTTCGCCTTGGACCCCTTTTGTGGTGTACCTTTAATTGTACCTCCTGAAAAACATTTGACATTTTGTATACAAACAAGTGGCCAATAATAACTAATGTGAATATGTGAATTAATAGCAATATGTGACAATATAAGTTAATATGTTCCTCATGAATATAAAAATGTAGTACGATAACAAGTGATTGTACATGTATTCAATCCAAACCCATTCACATGCCCACACCCTACACTAATATTCTAATTGGATGACAATATGCCTGAAGAATTGTTTTTACTTCATTCAATAAACGTTAAAATTAATTACAACATTTTCACATGTCATTACGCTTAACTCGTGTTAGATTAACATGCCTTTTCTGAGTAGATACAATTTAATTCACATCATTCTTTAGTATGAATGTACTTATAAATCATGTACACATAATCCAAATGACACAATAGCATTGTGATTCAAAGCACCACAACACTGTTGGTTCATTACAAAAAATAAACAAATGAAAAACATGTGTTTATAGGGGTTAATGTCTTCAGCCCAAAACACAACATCTAGCATAATCTGTCATATGCCATTTTATCAACTAATGTCACAATAAAAGCCATAATATGAAATGAGTCAATTTTTGTGTAACACACCCCGAACACGAACGTGACAACATTTAAAGGACATGTGCATGTGCCACTTGGTGCATGTGCCATTGTGTGAGACAAAGTGACATATTCAAATTCAAACACGAACCAAATCTACTCAACACAAACCCCAACCCGTAGGCGTATTATTCGACCTGCATAACACAAATTTATGATGATATCGAAATTATTCCATCAAATATTTCATACCTTAACACATAACTATACACACGTTTACAAAAATCTCAGTAGAGTATGCAACGTGAATGTCAATAATGAGAGACACGCCAATTTTCTTAATAATGTCAAAATGTAAACAAGACTGACCTGCATGAATATTGATGTACAACAAACTACAAACATGAATACGAACATGATAACTTAAAATGTGCAAGTAAAACCACAACCACATCCCGAGGTCGTGTTTTGCACATTATTCGACTAACTGTGACAATCAACTACCGTTGTCCTAAATATTCACTTGCACATTCACAGTTCAAACATGTAATATTCACCCCGCGAAATCCAATTGACATTATAACGAAAATTACCTTCACACAATTCACAAATTAAAAAGTAATTATGCACCCACATACACTAACACGCTTTCAAATGTGAACATGAAGTACTCGACATAACCGTGAATAATGTCATGCATGCCGATTAATGCATTAATGTGAACAAAAAAATAAACAAAAATGTGCTACGTGAATCTTCACAACCAAACCACTACGAACACGAACATGACCTCTTCAAATGGTGACATGAAACCACAACCACACCCCCAAATCATGTTACTTGCATTGTTCGTCTCCTTGTGACAATCCACAAACAGTGTCCCTCGAATATCTTGACACATTCACAAACCTAAAAGTACATCAAAATAAGACGTGGCACCTGCCACATTCAACAACTTACTTTTATTTCTGAATGAAAACAACCAAACGACACCGTACTACAATGTGGCACTATACACACAGTCCAACTTACATGTGTTGCCATTCACATTAAATAGGAATTTACCGTTGGGTCACAATCACATTTAGAAACTGTATAACACATAACACAAAGATGTGGCACCATTCACATCCAACAACTTATTTTTTTAAAGTTAATACGCACAACCAAACGACATCGTACCACAATGAGAAACCCCCAATAACAGTCTACCAAACATCATACTTTGCATGGTTCGAAAAAAAACAAAAACATATAGACCACGTAACAGGTAATACAACAACGAATCAAGCACAAAACACCCATATCGGACAACCCGCAGAACCTCCATCCTACAACCCCCACATACATACTATCTTCAAATCGAAAACTATAAAATCCTTTATTTCTCACAAAACTCACAAAACATACAACTAACATTACATATTATGACTGAAGTTAATCAAAATTATCAAAAACCCGATATTCACATAAACCCTAGTTCTGGGTTGTTAATCAAAATCAAATGAATGAACATTGCAAAACAGGGGGCAAAGCCACACTTACGTTTTGGAGCCATCATTCCTCCTCGTTCACTGGAAACGGTATTTCGTTAGCACCTTCCCGTCGAACGTGGTGGTCGAATCATGCCTCTTCTTCTGTTCGTGGTGGGTTTTGAAATGTTCTCGAATGAATCAGCTATTCACATTAGAATAGAGCCACAAAACATATCTAATTCTTTTTGTTTCCTAAAATTTTGCCTAACTGAACATGTAATTTCCACATATCACGTGTATGTTGAATTTCAAATTCACATCTATATAAATATGATCTACGGTAACATTCAATTTCCTAGATATGGTTTTCGTATTATTTATGATATTAACAACTACTATTAAGGGTAAATGTGTCAACTAACTTCTCACAGGACTTACAGGAATATAAGTTTTTACTTAGGACCATATGTAACATAAGTCCCCTAAATTGGACTTATAAATAATTCTCCCTATAATATTTTAGTGTTTTAGTCTTATTATATTTATATTTAATAAATATAAATTAAGTGGGGGTAGTATAAAACAAGGTAAAGAAAGGAAAAACCTGTCCCCACCCCATTTACGCAAATTGGAGGGAGAAAATTCATGCGACGTGGGGTGGGCACGAATAGACATAAATTGTCATCTCAACATTTACTCCTTATCATTTGAACAGTTATTCTTTTTAAACTGCTAACATTTTTAATTTTTAGTCAAATTTGTTAATAAGGTTAATATTTTTCACAAAATATCATTCTTGTTCAAAAGTCCAAGCACTACTTTCTTATGTCCATAAGGACAAGCCTTTGTGAAATGATGAAAATATCTTTGTATATATATGGTTCCCCAATCAAACCCTAAGTCCCTAAATCATTTTCCTCTCTCTCTCTTTCTCTCCCTCCTCCCCCTTACTATCTCCGCCATCACCTCCTCGTCGAAGTCAACTCCTCCTTCTTCCATCACTGTCTTTCTCCTCTTTCTCACCTCGTTGCTTCGACAGTGGAACACGACACCAGGGTATTGACCACCACGCCGCGGCAACCTCTGTCGTCCCTCACATCCATCATTCCTTAGATCACCTCCGTTATTCCTCACATCCGTCATCCCTCGCCACTGTCTCCTTAGATTTGCATACCCTAGACCACTGTAATGCCCTACTTTTTATTTCACAGATAACATTACCAAAAGCCATTATTATAATACAATTTTAGAGATAACGAACAGAAATTCTAATACATCAATAAAGATAAATAAATAAAGATTCTCTTATTCATATACGTAATTAATGCAACATGTAACATAATTAAATAAATTGTTTGCAAGCTTACATTATTACATAAAGGAGAAAGGGTTCAACCTTTTTACAATAATGGCATTTTGCCAACAAATGTAAGGCCTCGTGGCCAACAGATAAAAAAGATCTTCGATCTTGAAACACTTCTCGTCGTTCACCTAAAAAAGGATTAGCAAGGTGGGATGGACATAAAATCTAGTAGGGATCCCAACATGATTCTAAACAATAACAACTTATAGATAGCTATGATCAAGAATGCTCAAACTCATACTATGTAAATGATATAACGGTTCGTACTAAAGTATATTTACTCAAGTACTTTTCCCAAAATCATCTAATTCGTTCAACAATGTAGATAGTTCACATTTCCTTCTTGTTTTCCATATCAACAATATCACATAACAACCATTTTATTTTTGAAATACATTAACAAAAGTTTCGATTTCTCACTTTTACTTACAAACTCAATACGTAACCTACATCCATTTCCAGCATGTTCATTATATTTTTCGGGCCTTAAGTCCAAAGTTAAAAAGATACTTTTAACAATTTATTTTGATACGCTTACATGTATACATAACATCCAATACGAAAAATGAAAAAAACTAGCACCCAACAACTGCTTATTCAACATACAAGACAACTCAGTCTTCCTGAACCATAACCATCATAACACATGATCTACACAGATACATTGGGACAATAATGGTAAACAAAACTCTGCTTTACCTGCCTTAAGCACAGTAAGTTAAGGATACACATTTCCATAACACAAGCCAATTTACTAGCACTACAACAAAAAAAGGTTTTTAGGGCGCTCAATGCATGCCGTAAAAACCCTTCTACGATGTGCAGCGTGCGTCATATTATGACTGGTCATGGAAAATCATTCACTTTCAACGACATGCTTTGTACGTCGTTAAAAACTATTTAACGGAAAATTTTGTGCGTTGTTGTTACATTTTCTATGACATGCTATAGTACGCCGTTAAAAACTATTTAACAGCAGATTTTGTGTGTCGTTGTTACTTTTTCTACGACTACTTTTGCATGCCGTTAATTGGTGAGACAAATAACGACGCTGGTTGCGTGCCGTAAAATATTTAATACAACGACTTACTATGCCTGCCGTAGAATATCTAGTTTTTTTTTTAATTTTTAAATTCAGCAGATTCTAATTGACCAATTTTGTACAATCTAACAAATATTATAAACAAGCATCACAAAACATCAATCAACCACCAAAATATTGCTTCAAACATCAAAAAGAAACTATATCCATAAATTATAAACATTCAGCAATTGTCTATACATTAAAAAACTATATCCTTTAGTTCTAAACTATACAAAAAGTTTAAACCATCCAAACCTATGCATATCTAACTTTCTAAACATATTGACAACTATTAAGAGATTATCTAAAACTACCGACAATAGTTCCTATAGCAGTTTTGCAGTTGCAGCTGTAGCAAATTCACTTGCTCCTATCACAGAGACGAGGGTGCCCAATGTATGTGTTAAGGCACCTAAACTCGCAACAATAGCTGGAGCAACTAACCCTGCTGCATTTCTTGTCTACATGATAAAGGAAACTTCACATAAGTACAAAAACCGATGACTTTGGGTCAAAAATATTTCTTAAGGTATTTAAGAAATGATCAAGAAATTTTAAAATATCAACAAAACATTTTCAAAATTAATAAGATAATTCAATGGCCCCATAAAAATAATGTCATAATGAAATATTAGCAAAAATTCAAGATTTCAATAGTCTCAACGTATATGCAAATAAAATTCACATAAAGCAAAACATTTTTTTTCATACTTCAAATAAAGTTACCTCAAATGAAATTACCTCTTTTGTTGCAATGTTTCTAGAGGAAAATGAGTAAGAATCTTCAAACAAACCATTACGGCATAAAGCCTATTGAAATTCAACCTTTATGAAACATAAACCAGCAGAGCCATAACAACTAAAATTATGATAAACCTCATAGCCAAACATCTCCTAGAATCAGACATTATATATACCCTCTTTAGTGTATCAAATTAACAGCAAAATTGGATAATTTAGCAACTTTGTGTATGCAGAAATAAGAAATCCAACAAAACTAATTAATGGTTATGTAGAAATAAGAAGAAGCGGTTGATTAAACAATCATCTCAAAGAAACAACTAAAATAAACACATCGAAGTTCAAGGACTTAACGTACCTCTAAAGTCCATGACTCATCAGATAAGAGAGAACCAAAACAGCAGTGATTCCTACAAGAAGCTACACTACATGAATAAATCTACACTTTACAGGGCTTAGAACCTAGACTGAACATTGTGTGCAAATCAAGCTAGGACAGCCATAAAAAAAAATAAGGTTAAAGCAGTCTCCTAGGCTCATTGGATTACATTATGAGCCTAGCAGGTGTGTGCTGGTATAAAAGGGTCCCACAGATGACTCGGGCCAAACCAATTCAACTTCCAATAATCAAGGTGAAGCAAGGCAGCAAACCACAAGGTCAAACCCAATAAGAAGACTCAACACAAGCAACAGCTGCAACTATCATCATATTTTAATCTTATATATATAATATTAATCATTTATGGTTGTGTTTTTTTGTCCTAGATTTTGTTTCTTAGGTACAACACAAAGCAAGTTGAATTGGTTGGATGCATAGATGCAAATCTATATTAGGAACAAACTGCATTTTTATTATTTTAATAACAAATGAAAATCTTGGGACCAAACCAGTTCAACTTTCAACAATTAAGGTGAAGCAAGGCAGCAAACCGCAAGGTCAAACCCAAGAAGAAGACTAAACACAAGCAACAGCCAACTCAGGAGCAACACAATAGCAATAGTTTGTTTCAACAAATATATTAAGTGCTTTTAGTGATTTGAAAATTAAATTATGAAAAACATATTTACAGAGCAAGCTGTGATTATTTGCTTTATCTCTCAACAATGCTCTTTACCTAGTTTTCACCCATGAGACATTTAGCTATTTAATACAAGAAATGACAATGAGGGTACACTTCAAGATTAGCAAAGCTAGGTAGAATAACATACTTTACATTCAATTCATTGAGAACAAAGAATTAAAAGAACAGTAAAGCTCTTACAATTGAAGGCCCTTACAGCACATCAAGGGAAAAAAAAACTTACATTTAGAACACCGAAAAAGATGAAGAAACTAAAAAATTATACTCACCCCTTAATGTAATCCGACTAGAGAAGATCAAGATATGTATCCCATTGTTTCCAATGACCTAAAAAAAAGTTTAAAAAAAAAAATTAGATCAGATCCACATACACAACATATTCACCATATTTCAGATCCTCTACTCTGCCTTGCTTCAGGGCAGCCCATTTATTATTCTCCCTAAAACTTCTCTCTCTCTTTTCCTCTAAAAGTTAGAGCTCAATCTTTCCCTCATAATGCTTAGATGGAGTTCATTGTACTATTGTACCAAAATATAATTCAAGAGATACTTGTCTCGAAAAGAGAAATATTAAATCTACATAATTTTCAATCAGAAGTCATAAACACAGCATCACATTTTCCTATCAAGCAAGAGCTTGACAATTTCCATGGGAAAAAAACATGTAGCAATCTCAATTCTGACCCAAACCACCAATTCATTAAACTAATGAAAACCTGGAATAACCCACTTTACACCCCACCATTTTACAATTTCAAACCAGATACCCCCTCATATGTTCAAGATGCTTCTTTATTTGTTTCTGCTTTGGAGATTTCAATTTTCATACTTTTCTTTCGTAATTAGTCTCTCATTACCAATTATTTACAGTTGATACTCATGTGGCCGGTTAACAAACATAATCACACTATGAATTAGTAAAATTTGACATAAATTTAGCTTCCACTGAATGAGTGCAAGATTTAGAAACTGTTCAAGTCCTGGCTTCATCCCTTATTCGCAAGGTAGTAAAAAAAAAAAAGTGTGCTCATAAAATTACTAGATCTGTCATTAAACCTATGTGTTTGACAAACATTTTAGGAATATTGACAACATTGATTTGGAATAAACAAGGGATTATCACAATTATAAAAATTAATTTGTGTTTGGGAATCATTATTAAAAAAAAATCTAGAGACAAAAGAGGAAAAGAAAGAAAAGAAGAAAATGGGCTTTTGAATCTGAAACGTAGCCATATCTAGAGATATTAACTATAGATTGAACTACAATTAAAATCATAACCACAACTCTGATCCACATGAACATAAATTTCATGGTCAAGGTTGCTGATCTATAAACAAAAATCTAAAAGCATATATAGGGGCAATTGCATGCCAAAACAAAATTTGATTACCAACCCCAAATTAAATTAGAATTATGCCCAAATCAAGATTTACAAGGGTGATCCATATTCAAAACACTAATTAAAAAACCCAAGCACATATCAAGATAAATTGCTACAACCATAAAAACGTTTCCCCTGCTACAGCCAATGTGCCAAAGAATGAGTCCCAAGAGGCATGCAGACCGAGAAATTTACGTTTTATAATAAATATTGCTAAATTACAAGGAAAAAAATAATATCAGTGAACTAGTTTTCAGAGGTTACTTCATATTAAGGAGATCAACGAGCAATTGTAGAGCACCAAAATCCCCACAGGCCTCCCATATGTACAAGACACCTCAGTTCAACCTTCTGCGAAAACAATCAAGTTTGTTAATGAAGCAAATATTCATATGTACAAACAGATATATATATACATAATATGCTGATGCATTAACATACTCATATACAAAACTTGCTTCACTTTACTATAGGAATCAAAATAATCCTCAAGAAGGCATATATTATTGAAAAAATTACAAAAGAAAAATACAGAGAATAAGTTAAGATTGTTTAAACTACTAACCTATACCTCAAGAAGCTATACTTTGGATTCAGAAAAGGGGACACTCTGAATAGCCTTTAAAGGATAATGAACCTGTATAGTTCTTTTAGGTCAATAAGATTTAAATCAACTAATTATAAGTCAACAAAAAGGTGGTTTTATTTTGTTGTGGCCCCATGTCCTTGGACATGGGATTAGATGAATTAGACAGTTAAGACACAAACCCACATCCCACACCCAAGTCCATGTAACGTAGGCCTGATGTTAAAATAGCATAATGGGAAAGATAACATGAATGAAAAGTAGACATGCTAAAATTTTGAAACAAATAAATTACCATGACATAGTCATCTGGATTGTTATCAATAACAAGTCCATATAGGTACAACAATTCCTACATTAAAAATAAATAAGTAAAAGGAATAAAAAGAAGCAGAGTTTTTTATATATCGAAAGTCAGACAAAAGCTTCCACTTGCCTGTGCAGCCGCATCAAAATAATACAAGTTCCATATATATCAAAACTTGCGTGACATAGATAATCTAAACTAAGATCAATTATATCAGTAAGAAATTGTTAGGGAAAATCGATGTGATTCCCCTAACAACTGGTATCAGAGCTTAAGGTTTATTTGGATCTATTTATTTGTGTAAATCAATGGAGGGGAATGTGAGTCGTATGTCTAGCTTCAATGGAAGCAATTGGGTAACTTGAAAAACTAAAATGGAGGACCTATTATTTTGTAAAGACTTGTATGGACCCATTGAGGATGATAGTGGCAAACCTGCTGATATGAAAGATGATGAGTGAAAGAGGCTTAATCGAAAAGCCGTTGGTGTTATCCGTCAGTGGATTGATGACAGTGTGTTTCATCATGTTGCTACTGAAACTTCGGCACATGATTTATGAAAAAAATTAGAGAGTCTTTATGATAGAAAATCAGCCACAAATAAAGCCTTTCTGTTTCGTAAGTTGGTTAATTTAAAATATAAAGAGGGCAGCCCTATTCCGGAACCAAAATAATACAAGTTCCATATATATCAAAACTTGCGTGACATAGATAATCTAAACTAAGATTAATTATATCAGTAAGAAATTGTTAGGGAAAATCGATGTGATTCCCCTAACAACTGGTATCAGAGCTTAAGGTTTATTTGGATCTATTTATTTGTGTAAATCAATGGAGGGGAATGTGAGTCGTATGTCTAGCTTCAATGGAAGCAATTGGGTAACTTGAAAAACTAAAATGGAGGACCTATTATTTTGTAAAGACTTGTATGGACCCATTGAGGATGATAGTGGCAAACCTGCTGATATGAAAGATGATGAGTGGAAGAGGCTTAATCGAAAAGCCGTTGGTGTTATCCGTCAATGGATTGATGACAGTGTGTTTCATCATGTTGCTACTGAAACTTCGACACATGATTTATGGAAAAAATTAGAGAGTCTTTATGATAGAAAATCAGCCACAAATAAAGCCTTTCTGTTTCGTAAGTTGGTTAATTTAAAATATAAAGAGGGCAGCCCTATTCCGGAACATCTGAATGAAATAAAGAGTATTGTTAACCAACTTGCTTCTATGAAAGTTATTTTTGATGATGAGTTGCAGGCTTTGATGCTACTTAGTTCCTTACCCGAAAGTTGGGAGACTTTGGTTGTGACAGTTAGTAATTCAGCACCCGATAGAGTTGTCACAATGGGCCAAGTCACTAGTAGCTTATTGAATGAAGAAACTAGAAGAAAATCAGCCAGTTCCTCTCATTCGGAAGCATTTGTTGTGAGAGGCCAAAGCAAAACAAGGGGGAGGAGTAAGACTCTCATGGTCGTGATCAAAGCCGTGACAAGTCAAGAGATGGTTCTCTTTCAAAGAAAGACGTTGAGTGTTATTATTGCCATGAGAAAGGGCACATGAAGCGAGAATGCCGAAAGCTCAAGAATAAGGAGAAAAGGCGTGACAAAAGTGTGGATAAAAAGCAAGAAGACACAACGGCAGTTACTACCGATGATCTCATGGTCATTTGTGAAGATGATTGTATCAATTTTGTGGGCCAAGAGAGCAGTTGGGTGATTGATTCTGGTGCTTCTTTTCATGTGACTTCTTGAGTTGATTTCTTCACTACCTACACTGCAGGAAATTATGGTTCTGTTCGAATGGGTAATGAAGGTTTGTCCAAGATTATCGGCATGGGTGATGTTTGCTTGGAAACAAATTTGGGTTGCAAATTGTTGCTTAAAGATGTGAGGCATGTTCCCGACATTCACCTCAATTTGATCTCTACTGGGAAGCTAGATGATGAAGGCTTCAACAACAAATTTGGTGATGGAATATGGAAGCTCACAAAAGGTTCTTTGGTGGTGGCTAAGTGCAAGAAGACTCATACACTTTATTCGATGCAAGGAAAAATTTGTAAAGGTGTTGTCAATGCACTTGAAGATGATACTTCTACCGACTTGTGGCACAAGCGGCTTGGCCATATGAGTGAAAAGGGGCTACAAGTTTTGTTCAAGAAAGAGCTTCTACCCGATTTGAAAGGTATACATCTTAAAACTTGTGTTCATTGTTTGGCGAGTAAACAACATAGAGTTTCTTTTCATAAAAATGTTGCTTCTAGAAAAGAAAATGTTTTGGAGTTGATTCATTCGGATGTTTGTGGTCCTTTAAAAGTTAGAACACATAGTGGTGCACTTTATTTTGTTACTTTCATTGATGATTATTCAAGGAAAGTTTGGGCTTATCTACTAAAAACTAAAGATCAAGTTCTAGAAGTATTTAAGCATTTTCAGGCCATGGTTGAAAGAGAAACAGGGCAGAAATTGAAGTGCATCCGATCAGATAATGGTGGTGAATACATTGGGCCATTTGATGAGTATTGTCATAGCCAAGGTATTCGGCACCAAAAGACAGTTAAGAAGACTCCTCAACAAAATGACGTTGCCGACAGGATGAATCGCACCATTGTAGAAAGAACAAGGTGTTTGCTTTCACAAGCTAAATTGCCAAGATCCTTTTGGGGTGAGGCAATGAGTACAGCGGTTGACGTGATAAATTTGTCTCCTTGCTATCCTTTGAATGGTGATGTTCCTGAAAGAGTTTGGACTGGCAAAGATGTGTCTTATGAGCACTTCAGAGTGTTTGGTTGCCGAGCTTTTGTTCACATTCCAAAGGATGAGAGGTCCAAGCTTGATAGTAAGTCAAGACAATGTATTTTTCTTGGCTATAGGCGTGATGAGTTCGGGTATAGATTGTGGGATCCGGTCGACAAGAAAGTTATTCGAAGCCGTGATGTTGTGTTTCTTGAAGACCAAACAATTGAAGACTTTGGCAAAGGTGATCAACCGGAGCCAAAAACTAGTGATCTCATTGACATAGATCCATCTCCTTCATCTTCAGTTGATGATGAAAATAGGGGAGATGTGCAGCCACCTATTGAAGATATAGAGGATGATGCTAATCCTAATGAAGTTGAGCCAGAAATTGAGGAAGAGCATCCAACTCAAGAACCACCACCACAACTTGAGTTGAGGAAATCTACAAGGGACCGACAACCTTCAAGAAAGTATCCTCCTAATGAATTTGTGTTGATTTCCGATCAAGGGAAGCCGGAGAGCTACCAAGAAACAATTGAGCATGCAAAGAAAGATGATTGGAAAAAGGCCATGGAAGAGGAGATGAATTCCTTGCTTGAAAACCAGACTTATGATTTAGTGAAGTTGCCTAAAGGGAGGAAAATTCTGAAAAATAAGTGGGTTTTCAAATTGAAGAATGATAGGAAGAATCTGAGGTACAAAGCACGTCTTGTTGTGAAAGGCTTTGAACAAAAGAAAGGTATTAACTTTGACGAGATTTTCTCATCAGCTGTAAAGATGTCTTCTATTCGGGTTGCACTTGGCATGGCTGCAAGTATGAACCTTGAAGTTGAGCAACTTGATGTGAAGACCGCATTTCTTCATGGTGATCTTGAAGAAGAAATTTACATGGAGCAACCGGAAGGTTTTGTAGAGAAAGGGAAAGAGAAATTTGTTTGCAAATTGAAGAAAAGTTTGTATGGCCTCAAGCAAGCTCCATGTCAATGGTACAAAAAATTTGACTCTTTCATGATGAATAATGGTTTTTCTAAAACCACTTCGGACCATTGTGTGTATGTGAAAAATTTCTCGGATGGTAAATTTATTATTCTTTTGCTTTATGTTGATGACATGTTAATTGTGGGTCAAGATTCTACCATGATTAACAGGTTGAAATTGGAGTTGAGCAAGTCTTTTGCTATGAAAGATTTGGGACCGGCAAAGCAAATTCTTGGTATGAAAATTGTTCGTGATCGCAAAGAGGGACTGATATGGTTGTCTCAAGAAAGCTACATTGAGAAAGTTCTTGAGAGGTTCAACATGAATAAAGCAAAGCCGGTTGGTTGTCCACTTGCAGGTCACTTCAAACTTAGTTCGAATCAATGTCCTACAAGTGAGAAAGACAAAGAAGAGATGTTGAAAGTTCCTTATGCTTCAGCAGTTGGTTCTTTGATGTACGCTATGGTTTGTACAAGGCCGGATATTGCTCACGCCGTTGGTGTGGTGAGTCGGTTTCTCTCTAATCCGGGTAAAGAACATTGGGCAGTGGTAAAATGGATTCTAAGATATCTTCGAGGGACTTCGAAGGTGTGTTTGTGTTTTGGGGATGGTAAGCCGTTGCTTGATGGGTTCACAGATTCTGACATGGCTAGTGATGTTGATTCTAGGAAATCTACTTCGGGATATTTGATGACTTTTGCAGGGGGAGCTGTGGCATAGCAATCTAAATTACAAAAATGTGTTGCTCTCTCAACTACCGAAGCTGAATTTATTGCCATTACGGAAGCTTGCAAAGAAGAGTTATGGTTGAAGAAATTTTTGCAAGAGTTGGGTTTGAAGCAAGAAAAGTATCTGCTTTATTGTGATAGTCAAAGTGTTATTCACTTGAGTAAAAATTCTACTTTTCATTCGAGATCGAAACACATTGATGTGAGATACCATTGGATTCGTGATGTGCTAGATTCAAAATTGTTACAACTCGAAAAAGGTTCACAGAGATGATAATATTTCAGATATGTTGACAAAGACTTTGTCGAGGGACAAACATTTAAAGTGTCGAATTTTGGCGGGTATGGTTGATGTCTCCACCTAAGTCGGTAGGGGGAGAATTGTTGGGTATACCTCCTTATTGGAGTGTGGGACCCAATTGGTTTTGGAAAACGAGTTTCAATTTGACTTGGTTTAGGTATAATATTTTTATATATTATAGTTGTGGAGGCCCAATTTAATTTGGATACAATTAGAGTTTAATTACAAAACCCAAGATTTAATAATATATATATCTAATATATATATTATTTTTGTTACATACACACACACAAAAAAAGGGGCGGCAGCATCTTTGTTCGGGTAGATTGCTTTGGTGAAGGAGTGCTTTGGGTCTATTGATTTGTGGAGCATAAACAATTGATTTGGTGCATCTTTGTTTGAGTGCTTTGGTGAGGCTAATTTGGGTTGTTATTTTGGGTCTTCTACAATTCTGATTCTGAAGATTTTGGTTCATCTATTTGGTGAGGTCTTTCCTCTTGTTTATTTGTGATTATTTTGAATTCACCTAAGGGTGGTTTTGTGAGACCATTAGTGTCTCGTTTGTAATCGTTTGGAATTTATTTGGTTGATAGTGGAATCGGATTTCGATCCCGTGGACGTACCTCACATTGAGGGAACCACGTAAAATTCTTGTGTTGCCTTTGATTTAATTTTTTCGCATTAGTTTTTATTCCCATTGATTGATTTACTTGTGGGGAATCACATCAATTTTCCCTAACAGAAATTAGTATAGTTCAATTATAAACCTGCTGTCTATAATCATGCAAAGTGCTATGGTTCTAGTTAAAGGCAATACAAACACAACAGGAAAGCAAAATAAAGTGAGGTAAGGTAAGGTAGAGAGAAAATAAACTAAAAATAAGTTATAGTTGAGTTTTCCAAAATATTTTGCAGCCAACTCATAACGATCTTGTGACCATTAACCCAAAACATAGTAATATATGTCCAATAAGTCTTGTGAATAATTATTAGTTCGAAAGCTAAACTAGTGAAAAACGCAAATGTTGTTGGTCATGGAATTTACGTAAGGAATTATGTACACATGGATATAAGTGAACATATCACGAAGATGATACATATGTAGGTAATTACGATAATAGACATATGGTGGCCTCTCACTGACAATAGACATTACCTCATTTCCTTTGTTACCATAGCTAATAGATATCTTTTTCTCGATTTGGAGGTGACTTTGACCAGCTTTCAAAGAGCGACAAATAAAATGTCATGATTAGTCAGATATTGTGGTAACTTAACAAAAAGTAAAAAGGAAGAAAGATATGACAGAACTTCATCACAAAATGTTATAACTACATAAATTTAATTTTAGATTAGATTAACAAGGAAAGTTAACACCTATGTAAAGGACAAAAGAACATTAAAGGGAGAGCGTATTACCAGAAAAAAGGCACACAGAACAAGGAACTCATGTTGTCAATCCTATTCCATCCACTTCCCAAGTCACTACAGCCTTTAAATATGGACAACAATTTTGCAGAAACATAGACAGAATGAATACACAAGAAAACCTTAGAATCAGTTTGAATCTAAACCATGAAGAATATAGAAAAATCACCTAAGCAAAATAAAATCACCCTATTAGCCCCTAATTGGTGCCTTGGGCATATTTTTGCATACCAGTAATGATACAGTTTATGTATGGATCGTTCTTATACATACCTACTTACATGATTGCACACATTCAAGTAGAAAGCTTAATGCTAAGGAGTTGAGAGGAGAAGATCATATAGAATTATAACTATCCAAGAAAAATAAAAGGCTAAATATCTTACTACTACTCAGCAAGTATTGTTATGGAGCATCATGAAGCAACTGAAGAGGATACACGGTATCATGCATCCACAAATTCACACCATATGAAGCAAGGAAGGAGCTAAATTCTAATAAAACCAAACAGACACTTTAGCAAGAGCCTAAGACCATCACTCTAACGAACACTCAAGAGTAGATTGATAGAAAGGTTTCACTATAGGACTAAATAATACATCTGAGATACAGAAGAGGAAATGTTATAAAGAGCTAAAGTACCACTTCTTGTACAAATAAAAAGATAAAAGGAAAATAAATTTATGACTGCAATTTGTGGAAGCAAAAATGAAAAGTGTCAGACTCCTGATCAAACACGAGGTGACAGATGAGAAAATTTCTACAAAACCATATGCACAAACACAACCAGTAATGTGGGTGTTTATGGATTACAAATAACTTCACCCTTGCATTTATCTTTGTTTGGATTGTGTCTGAAACTGCGTAAGCAGAGGAACTAATAAGAAAAGTAGCAATTTACACAAATAGGTTTCGTAACCTAAGCAATCTAGATTTCTTTTTCCACACAAACAGTTAAATGAGCATAAAGCATGTGAAAGAGAAATATAAGCATAATTTCTTTTTCTTCCTTTGTGAAAATTCCTAGTAGGTATTATAAAAAATACTTAACCACTCATTTTGTTTCTTACCAAATTTTACTATTTTAAGTTAGAAACTACATTGCAAAACAAGATAGTTCTCTTTCACTTCATTTCTTATCATTTCTCATCAAATCATGGACGCATCCATAGAACCCGTTAAACCCATAAAGCTATGCTCTTTTACAATTCAAAGCTTGTCTCATAACTTGCACAAAATACAAACCCATAAAAGAATGTAATAGAATTACCTAGAAGAAGAAGCATGTGAAACTATCATCACTAAATCTCCATCATTCACACCAAGACCACTCAATTTCTCAGCATTCCTCATCTCCTTCCCATTATAGAGCAATTGTTGTTGTTGCTGAATCAACACTTGACTCTGCTCACAAACCAAACACCACAAATCTCAATCCTCTCATGCGCGCGCGCACACACACACACACATATGCATATATAGAGCGAGAAATCGATCTTACCTCGGCCTTGAGCAGAGCTTTCAAGTTCTCAACTTGTCAATCAGATCAAAATTCACATTCAAACAACTAATAATCTCAAAAAAAAAAAAAAATGAAGTTGAACTAGTGTTTTGGAGATTACAGATTCGTCAGATTCCTCAGTTTCACACAAGTGATTCAAAGCTTTTAAAATCAAGACAGAGATCATAAAGAAATGGATACGATAAGCAAACAATCGCTTAGAGCAACTCTAACCACACTCTTCATTTTTCACTAGCTAAAGTACAAAAAAGATAAGCTCTTTATTTTACTTAAGTACTTTAGCTATTGTATATTCTAACCATACTCTTTATTTTAACTAGTCATTAAACTAACTTAACCAATTTTTTAAATAAAAAAAACATTATATATTACTGTTGACATAGTTGTTGAGTTGGCATTTATAATAATATATATTTTAACATATTTTAAAATAATCTTAGTCATTTTTTATTAAAATATATAGTACATGAATCTATTTATTTTTAATTAGCAAAAAATGAAACTTTATTGATGACAATAACATACAATACATATGAGATTTCATCGATAAAGGAGGGAAGTGCACAAAGCTCAATCATGAGCAAGGACAACCACAAAGGTTGGAGAGGAACCAACACAAGCCAAAATAAGAGGAGAAAAAATTAAGAGGCTCAGATCCACACAACTACAGCATGTTGTCGCTACAACATATTGCTGCCACAATGCACCAAGCTACTGCTGCCACAATGCTGCTGCTGCTTCTTCTTCTAACCTGATGTATATTGTATACCAGGTCATTGACAGAATAAGCCACAGAAGAAGCTGTACACAGAGAGTACATAGTTGAAACCTGTAAATAACTAACACTTCAACACACATTCACCTTTGTAATTAAACTACTAGTAGTTCAAGCATTTATTCATTTCAATTCCAACATTGTTCAAACAAACAATAACTAGTTCCAAAATAAACTAAATAGAAACAAAATTCTGCTTGCAAGGGGAAATTAAATCCACCAATAATATAGTTTAAGCACTCAAAAATTAGTTCCAACATAGTTTTAACATGAAGTAATTAGTTCTAACCTAAGTAGCACGGACACGGATACGGGACACGACACGGACACGACACAGACACGAGGAAACGCAATTTTTCAAAAAATGGGGGACACAACACGCTGGGGACAAGTTTAATATATATAATTTTATTTATATATTATATGTAAAATTAAAAAATTTTATTTATATATTATATGTAAAATTAAAAAATATATACTATTTGTATTTATTTTTATTTATTTATTTTATTTATTATATGCAAAATTAAAAAATATATACTAATTTTATTTATTTATTTTATTTATTATATGTAAAATTAAAAAATAAATATATTATTTGTATTTATTTATATTATTTAAGACCAAAAGAAAGGTTAGGGGTTATATTATTTATTTATTTATATTATTTATTATTAGTATATATAATAAAATACTTTCTCAATAGAAGAGATCTCTCAGAACAGGTTCTACTCGCAATCGTCTGCTTCTCGCGATCGTCTGCTAGGGTTGTCTATTGACTCTTGGATCAGGTTCGACTCGCGATCTAGGTCTTCTCCCCTTCGATCAGGTTCGACTCTTTCTTCTCCCCTTCGATTCGCGAGTGTCAATCGAAATTATGTTTGATCCTGTTTAAGTTTCTTCTCCCCTTCGATCCTGTTTTAGGGTTGTCGATCCCTTTTCTTTTTGTTAATTTTACACTTTGACCCTGTTTAAGTTTCAAAAATTATGTTTTCGACCCCGCGCGTGTCCGTCGCGTGTCTGGACGTGTCCGGAAAACAAAAAAAAAAAAAATGGGACACCTCTGCAGACGTGTCGGACACATGTCAACCGCGTGTTCGACGCGTGTCTGACACTGATACGTAGCCTCCGGGGAGGTGTCCGTGCTTCTTAGGTTCTAACATAAAGTAAATATAACAACCCAAAAATAAAATAAGTCAAAAACATAGTTCCAACAACAACTATCATTTTTTGGAGAATTTCCATTTGGCGGCGATGAGTGTACAGTGCTGTTATGGTGAAAGTATCAAAAAAAACATGTTTGTCATAAGTAGTGCCAATTGTTTCTATTAATTGAAATTCAAGTTGGAACACTAATCTCTAAAAGCGAATCAATTAATAACATCATCCCACTTTGAATATGTACAGCTCATAGGAGAGTCATAATTCCATTATTTTGCGTAAATCACGCAGAGTGGCCTCCAATAAAGCATTATTCACAGACATAGATGTTTTTATTTGTGCATAAATTCATCCCAAAATGAGATCTCATAGATTCCCTGTATGCAAAGCGCAACAAAGTTCAAAACTAGAACATCACACAGTACAAACAATAGAATTAAACATATAATTTTGGGAAGATATTAATCCTTGTAGGTTTTGACATTGCATACCTTTTGCAAATATCAAATATATGAAATAAAACCTAGTAAAATAGTTGAACTTCTTTATAAATTCTCCAACAAAAAACACTATTATAGATACTCACACCCAAATCAATCTATCAAACAGTCTAGCTACACAAATGGGATTTCACAAAAATCAAAACAATTGAACTTATTTATCAATTCTCCAACAAAAAAAAAGCTATTATAAATACTCACACCTAAATCAATCTATCAAACAGTCTAGCTACACAAATGAGATTTCACGAAAATCAAAACAATTGAACTTCTTTATCAATTCTTCAACAAAAGCCGCTATTATAGATACTCACACCTAAATTAATCCATCAAACAGTCTAACTACACAAATGGGATTTCAAAAAAATACATCAAATCAACATGGGTATGATTCAAAATTCCATCAAAAACTATTCATATACCTACAAATCAATCATATGCACATACATAAATATCAGTAAAGAGATAGAACGTTACCAAATAGCCTAAATTATTATAAAGAAATTAAAGAAATCAAAAATAAAATGAAAATTTCCATTGAAAGTTTGAAACCCATCTCTCATAATCAGACAACGGTCATCATAAACCATGCAAATACATATATATGTGTGTGTGTGTGTGTGATGATATGAATATATGAAGAGAGAGAGGGAGAGAGAGAGGGAGAGAGAGATACATACCTTAATCACGAAGAGAGCTGCAAAGATGGGAAAGGATGGAGTTGCAGACTTGTGGGAAACGATGGAGTTGTAGACTTTGTGGGAAATGATTTCGCGGGAAAAGGGTTTCAATACAATTTGCAGAGTGGCTCAGTGCTCTTCATATGCAGCCAGCGAGTAAGATTGATGGTAAAGTAGCCAGCCTTTTAACAAGCCCGTTGGAGGGCCCAAAATGTGTTGTGGTAGGCTTTTACACTGTGTTTGGATTGAGTGATTTGGAGAGAAAAGAAAAGAAATAGAGAGAAATGTATTTCTCTTCCTTGTTTGGTTATCTTGAGTGGAGAGGAATGGGGAGAAATAGAGAGAAATTGAGAGAAACTCATTTCTCTTATAACCCTTATTTTCAATCTTCCCAAAAGTGGAGAGATTGGGAGAGAAAAGAAACCCACAAATGTTTATATTTTCAAAATATCAATTTTACCCCTATAAAAATAAAAAAAATAAAATGATTGAAAATATAAAAAGGTTATTTTGGTAATATAACATGAAATAATTTCTTTTCTTTTCTCTTAATGAAATCTAACCAAACAAGAAGGAGAGAAATCACTATCATTTCTTTTCTTTTATTTCTTACTTATCCAAACAAGAAGGAGAGAAATTACAATCATTTCATTTTTTTTCTTTTCTCTTATTACTTAAGTAATCATTTCTTTTCTTTTCTCTCCTAAGTTACCAAACATATGCCTAACATGCCTATTTTAGCTCACCCTTTGGTTGCTCTTAGTGTAGAGAATGTAAGTCCAAATTCCATCCATAGAAGTGTAAATCAAGAAGAAGAAGAAGTAAATCAAAGGAAGATTAGTTTTACCAGCAAACAAGTAGTCGTGACGATTGGATTTGGAGTCGATGTTGTGCATTTCAGATCGAACATTCATGGAGTTTTTGAGATCAGGAATGCAATTGCCGAAGAGGAGAGTTAATAGATTGGTATTGGTGAGACTGATTTTGGAGAAGTAAAAATTGGAGGTTTGGAGTTTGTCAAAGGTGAAGACGAGTTTGATGAAATCAGATTTGAGAGGGTATTTGAGATCGCCCTCGATGATCTGTTCGAGGACGTAAAGCCAATGATCGCGAGAGGAGAGGAAGAAGCCGATTTGGGAGAGATCAGGCTTGGGAACCAGTCTCCACGACGAGGATGATGATGAAGAAAGTGGGATTCATGGTAGGTTTTGAAGGTTGGGAACCAGTCTCAGGGTTGATTTTGTGTGTTAGGGTTGAGAGTTGGGGCTTTTGATTATTATCTTTTTCTCTTTCTCTTTTCTTTTCTTTTCCTTTTTTTTTTTTGTGAATTGGCACCAGAAAATTTCATTTTGGCGCTATTTTTTTGGTCGTACCTTTCACAACATGCATTGTGCATCGTAAAAAGGTAATACTTTTAACGGCAGACGATGTGTGCGTCGTCAAAAGTGCAATACTTTTAACGGCGGGCGTTATGTGCACTGTGAAAAGTGCAATACATTTCACGGCTGGAGTATATGTGTCGTATATAATTGATGTATTAACGGCATGCCATATGCATGTCATAAAAAGTTTTATTATTTACGACAAACATTGTAAGCCATAAAAAAATCATTGTTACTACCATTCACGGCCTACGCAATAGACACGTCGTGGTTGGAAAATTATTTACGATGTGTAAAAAAAGCAAGTCGTAAAAGTGAGAAACCACGGCATGCATTTATTGAATGTCGTTGATGTGGTGCCGTGAAAACCCAATTTTGTTGTAGTGCAGTCATCAGCTAGAAGGGAATAAGACCTCTACCAATTTACCAGACACCTGTTGGAAGGTAATGATACCTCTGCTAAGTTCTCCAGGCGCTAATTGGAAGGTACTAGCACCTCTCATTCTAAGTGCAGCCAATTTTCTAGGCGTTAGCTGGAAGGTAATGGTACCTCTTATTCTCAGCGCATGCATATGACCAACCATTACAATATATACACGCGTGAATAACACTAATGTACTACATGCATATAAACTGTTCAACATCATACTACCATCCTCCACCGATGACCAAGGACAAAACCTCTAAGCATATGTATTGAATACACGTCATACAAAAATCCAATTCTCATGAGACCTTAAATCCAACAACAACAATAATAATAATATTTAAAGGTTTCAAATCCAACCTCAAGTTCATTCTTACTTTACAAAGGTTTAAGATTTCATTTTCTTTTCAAGACCTATTTCCTTATTTTCCAAATCACAATACTCTAATCATTTTCTAAAAGCCAATTTTCTACATTTCGTTAAAACCACATCCATGATGTCAAAGTCACAACCCAACTCCACTCAACATATTAATCCCAATTAGTCCCACTTTCATTAACACAATTACACAAGCCATATCAAACAAAACATAACCAAATTCAACTTTACCCCTTTTCAATTTATTAAGGTAATAATATTAAATTAGGGCTTTTTCCCTTTGTCAACATAAACACGTAAAACTACAAACAATTAAAACCCCCAAATATCAAACCCTTGATCCCTCTTTCATGCTTTTCAAAAATTCATAATAAATATGATTTTTATGCAACAAAACTACCATATATCTATCTATAGACAAAGTATTGAAAATGAGCAAAGAAATCCCTACTACTTGAAGCAAAGAGAAGATGACCCAAAAATCATTGACGATGAAACAATGATCCGCTCATATTAAAAAAAAAAAAAAAAAGCCCTCGTCGAGCTCTACATAAAAATCTAAAGAACTATGGGTCAAAGATGGGTAGAAGAAAATGAAATCAAGGGAGGAAGAGCTTGGAGGCTCACAAATGGCGGAAGGATGGAGAAGGAAGACAGAAAAAATGATCTAGATGTGACCAAAAATGACTTTTATAGATACTAAATTCGAATAGACCGCTCAAGCGACCAAAACACCGCTCGAGCGAACAAACACAAAAAGTGGCACCGGTCGAGTGACCAAAACCACTTCTTGAGTGCACAATGACCCTCAAAGTACTTTTATAGACTGTAGAAGATCGCTCGAGCGCAAGAGTATCACTTGAGCATAGATATCGCACTTCCAGTAGTTTTGAAGACTATAAAAGGCCGCTCGATCGCAAGAAAGATCGCTCGAGCGAATAGACAAAAATTTAGCAATAACTCATTGAAAACTGACTTCCCAACCTGTTCCAAAAGCGCCAAAACTCCCAATAGCCAAACTCAACAAGCAATAAGATGAAAATGAGATGAACAACAGTTAAGCACATGGATTCTCAGATCCAAAATCATGAAAATAGGTCGGGTCTAAACCAAAATCGTTATAACCACTACCGTCTCTGCCACCGCCACTTCCTCTTCTCATTGCCTCTGATATTGCCTTCTCTACGATGATGTCCTCCATCTCCCTCTTCTTCCCTATCACTAACACGAACCCCAAAGTTACTCACTTTCTTCTTTCTAAAGATCGGTGCACTAGAGCTCCATCACTACTGGCTTTGAAATCTAGATCTACCACCACCGCTGCAAGATCCAGAGTCATCATCGTCGTCTTCGTGCTATTCCTCGAATATGAAAGTCACCAACACACACACACGCGCGCACACACACACACACACACACACACATCTCATTTCTCTCTTTGACTCTCTTTCTCTCTACAACTTTTTCTTTTTCTCTCCTCTTTTTTCGTTGCATCAGAGATCAAAAAGGTCTAGATATCTACTCCGATATCGGGAAGCGCACCAGAGGTCTCTGAACACTAGAAACATGTGGTGATGATTTCACTGTAGACTGTGAACACTACAAACGTGTCATGACTAGGTCATATCTTATTGGGATGGGGATTAGTTGGTTTACTGTAAGGAATGTCATCGACATAAAAACTATCTATGGAGGGAAAGCAAAATAATTTTGTGCCCAATATGAAACAATCTTTATTATATATTAGTTTTATTTAATTTCTTCTATGATTTTTATGATATAAATTATTATGATTGTAGATTTGCTGCTGCTCTAAAAGACATGAACATCTGGGTCATGAATGTAGTCCCATTAGACTCTCTAAATACACTGATAATAGACTATTTTTGTTTATTTATTTGTTGTTGTTGAACATATTTTTGTTATTGTTGTTGTGAGTATATAGATTTTTTTTTTGTACAGATATTTTTTTTTTTTTGGTTGTTGTTGAATTTGCACTAATAATTTTTTTTTGGGGGGGTTTGTTGTCATTATTGAATTTGTATAGAATCAAAAACACTGGTCCATATGTTTGGTTTGAGAGATAGAGAAAGAAATAGATATAAAATTTGAACAGATAAAGATAAAAAAAATTAAACAGATAGAATTAAATTTGAATAGATAAAAAAAATTCACAAATTTTTAAAAAGAATTACACAAATAGGTTGAGATAAAAAAAAATGAACAGATAAAAACAATTCACAGATTTTGAACAGATAGAGAGAGAAACCCATATATTTTAAACAGATAGAGAGAGAAATCCACAAATTTTGAACAGATAGATAGAATTTAAGAGAAAAAATTGAATAGATAATACAATTTGGATAGATAAGGGAAAAAAATTAAACATATAGTCATAAAATTGAATAGATAGATATAAAATTTGAACAAATAGATAAAAATTTAAACAAATAGTCAACGAAAATTAAATAGATAAAAAAAGTCAATAGATAAATTAAGGAGTAAAATTGAAACAAAATGTCCTTTAAAACTAATAAAATGACTTCTCACCGAACTATTTTAGAAAGGGTGGACCTCTCACCAATAAAAAACGTGTAATGCTAGAAATCCCAAAAGAAGGTGGATCCTACACCTATGTGAGACATTTGGTAAAAAATTTAGCTGAACATTTGAAATCTATAACATTTTTCATAAAAAATATCTACTGGATATACACTCCCTACCTTGGACTTTTCAACAATTTACTCTTTTTTTATTTTCCTCCACATTTATTTTTTTTTATTTTCTCATTTTTGTTCACTTATTTTTATTTACACTATGTCTTCAGGTACATGCATATACTAGGATTTAATAAAATAGAAAATATAATAAATTATACACAAATTATTGTCTCCGAATATAATGAAATTAAGCAAATTATATGCACAAATATTTTTATGCGTTGGTAGATGTGATATTTCTATTGAAATTTGAGTTAAAGTGAAGTAATATCAATAACTTAAAGATTAATTATTCAAATTAATTGTCAAAGAATAAAATAAAATAAGTGTAGTAGTTTGAGGCGTCAAAATGAATCTTTTCCCAACTATTTTATTGATCAATTGTGAAGTCATTCACTTTTAATGATATCTATTATATATTTTGGAAACAATTTGTCATACCATCTTAATTAATATATAATTTACTTACACGTTCTCAAAGGAGAAATTTTAGTTGCTCGTCTTGTACTATAAAAAATTTAACAGAAGCTTAAGGCCTCGTTTGCCAACAGGTCAGTTTAGCTAAAAAGTAAAAAAGTTACTGAAAATGTCAAAACGCCAACAACCCATACCAAAAGTCAAAGATTATCTTTTCTCTCTACTTTTTACACATCTTTTTGTAAAAAGCCAAAAAATTATCCTAAACATACTAGTTTTTTTTAACTCATATTTTAGCCAAATAGCCAAAAAGTTACTAAATTAGTATGTTCCGAACGAGGCCTAAGTTTACAAAATAAAACTTAAATGAGAGATAAATGTGTGAGATTTGCTCTTTATTTATTTATTTTTTATATTTGTGTATTTTTGTGTGACATTTTTTAGTACTCCTAGCATGATTAAAAAAATTATGAGATTTTATGGTATTAGTTACAATTATTATAATGTAATTAAGAATTGATGTACTATATAAGAAGTTTTAGTCATGTGCTTTTGTTATTAATTATGGAGTAGATTGTCTCTATCTAGCTCGCATTATAGATTACGGGTTCAAGTATAGTCTAGACATGTGGGCACTACCACAAAAATAGATAAATATCACATTTTTTTTGTGTGATGTATGTTATTTAATCACACATTTTAAGTTTTATTAAAGTGTGATCTTTGGGAGTGTGATTAAAATGGGTAATTTTTAATCACACATTTTTAGTGTGATTAATAATATTTAGATCACACATTTTAAGTGTAATTAAAAATATTTAGATCACACTTTTTATGTGTGATTAATAACATTTAGATTATACCTTTTAAGTGTGATTAAAAATATTTAAATTACACCTTTTAAGTGTGATTAAAAATATTTAGATCACACATTTTAAGTGTGATTAATAACATTTAGATTAAACATTTTAGCCTCCAAAAGCTCATTCGTGAAAAAAAAATATTACACTCACTAGCCTCTCATTTGCTCTTGTGGAGATTCGAACCATCAACCATTTCATACCATAAACCTTATATAACATACTATTTCCACCACACCTCTATAACACTATATAATTATATATGCAACATATATTATTTATATAGTACATAGACCCGTATTAATATCAAAGTAGGAAAAATTACTAATAAATCCTATATGGTAGAAAGTTAAACCATTTAGTCCTGAAAGTTTTTTTATATACCATTTAGTCCTATTTTTTTGGTAAGTAAACATCATCACCATCAAACATCACAACATCAATATTATGCAACATCAAACATGGGCGGACTGATTTATAAAAACAACATCATCACCATCAAAACAACATCAACTACACCATCATCATGCAAACAACATCAAACATCACAACATCAATATTGTGCAACATTAAGAGAGGGATCACAACATCAATATTGTTCAACATCAAACATGGGCGGACTGATTTATGAAAACAACATCATCACCATCAAAACAACATCAACTACACCACAAACACCCATGAATTTGATGTTCGACTATGAATCTGATGTTCAATCATGAATCTGATGTTCGACCATGAATCTGATGTTCGACCATGAATCTGATGTTCTTTTGATTTCATCGACCATGAATCTGATGTTCGAACACCCACAATCCGATGTCGATCATGGCAGCTTCTTCTCGGCCTTCGGTTTTTTCTCCGCCAGAGCCTTCTCCGCCACCGTGGACTTCTTCTCCTCCCCTGGCTCCTTCTCTGCGGGCTTCTTCTCTGCTACTGCTTTGAGTGCCATTAGAGAGTCTAGAGAGAGAAAACTAGGGTTTCAAAATTGAGAGATTGATTCGGATGTTGATGTTGATGATGTTGTTCAATGGTGGGTAATGGAGCAACATCAACTATGAGATCTGAGAATTGGAGTGTATCAAACATCAACTACTTACCCTTGACCAAGAAGATCAACAATCTGCCAAAAAGATTTGGCCTTTTTAGGTTTGAATCAAACTGAAGAAACTGCAAGTGAGCGCGTCCTCTGCGAATCGTTGGTATATTTGTGTAAAACTAAATAAAATGAGTTTAGTTTTTCAATTGGGTCGATTTGTAAGGGTGGATTGGTTTGTCTCCCTTGGAGTTCTCACAATTGCAGACACCTCCTCTCTAAGTTCTGATACAACTCTGAATTTATAGGTTTGATTTTTCCAATACCCCTTAACTTGAGGCTGTTTGGGTGCCATTAGAGAGTCTAGAGAGAGAAAACTAGGGTTTCAAAATTGAGAGATTGATTCGGATGTTGATGTTGATGATGTTGTTCAATGGTGGGTAATGGAGCAACATCAACTATGAGATATGAGAATTTGAGTGTATGAGATCTGATGTTTGATGAGATTGAAGTTGTAGTTGATGTCGATGATGTTCAATGATCATTAACATTGGGTTAGGACCTAACGGTTCATAAGAAAATTAATAGGACCAAATGGGTTACAAGATACAAATTTGGGATTTATTGGTGCATTCCCAATAAAAGTATATATATAAAGAAAATTATTTTTTATTGAACATAATTTTACATAAATTATTTACTAGAAAAAAAAGAGACCACTTTTGGCGACTAAACATAATTTTAGTCGCCAATTCTATACTTTTAGCTACCAATTATTTTTTGGTTGTTAAAAAATTTAATTCCCGGGCTAAAATTACAACTTTTGGCGACTAAACTTCTTTTTAGTCGCCAAAAAGCCTCACTTTTGGCTATTAAACATCTTTTTAGTCGCCTAATGCTTAGTTTTGGCTACTAATTTTTTTTAGTCGCCAAAAAATCTCACTTTTGGCTACAAAAATTTTTTTAGTCGGTTAAAGCCTCACTTTTGGTGACCAAACATCTTTTTAGTCACCCAATACCTCACTTTTGGCTACTAATTTTTTTTAGTCGCCAAAAAGCCTTACTTTTGGCTACTAAAATTTTTTTAGTCGGTAAAAGTCATATATGGGCAACCAAATAGATTTTTAGTCGTCAAAACCTATAGTTTTGGCTACTAAATTTTTTTGGTCGCCAAAAATCTTTACTTTTGGCTACGAATGCTTTTTTAGTCGCCAAAACCTATACTTTCAACGACCAAATGTACTTTTTTAGTATCCAAAGATGTTTTTTCTTGTAGTGGAGTGTGATTAAAAAGTAGTAATGTATATATAATCGCACTTTAATTAGAATGTGTGATTAAAATATATATATATAATCACACTTATTTAAAAGTGTGATTAAAAAGTAATAGTGTATATATAATCACACATTAATTAGAAGGTGTAATTAAAAAAATATATAAATAATCACACTTTAATTAGAATGTGTGATTAAAAAATATATATCTAATCACACTTATTTAAAAAGTATGATTAAAAAGTAGTAGTGTATATATAATCACACTTTAATTAGAATGTGTGATTAAAAAATATATATATATATAATCACACTTAATTGAAAAGTAACATAAAAAATGAATATTATCACACTCAATCAAATTAAGTGTGATTAAAATATCAATCTAATTTTTTTTATCACACTTCCAATAAAAGTGAGATATTTTTTTTTGTCAAAGTATGATCTTTAACTATTTTTGTAGTAGTGAGGCCTATCACAAATCTCATTATAATGATTTAAGTTGTTTAATTTTAGCATAATAGTAAATCATTCATGAAAAAAATTAAATTAATTTAAAAATAGTTTTTTAGCATAATAGTTTAAGAGAATTCATGATTTAAGAGAATTCATGATTCATGATTTAATAGCATAATAGCAAAATAGTTTAATTTTAGCATAATAGTTTTTTTATCATTCATTCATGATTTAAGAGAATTTCACGGAGACTAGCACAAAAGGTGGGCACTTATTTATCTCTTTTTTGTGTCGATTTGCCTCACCTCTTTATATCTCTTTTGTGTATGTTTCCATGAATTTCATTAAAACTCTTAGAATTTTTTGTAATTAAAAGTGAATTTTGAACATCATTTTCTATGCAAGAATCAATGCTCCAATACCAGTGTGTAGTACTGTCTTGATTTAAGAGGGTTTGAATTTGATCACACCATTCCCGCAATTCACTCAGGAAAACTGATGAATTGGGATTCTTTTAGCACTTGTTCCAGGTATTCAAATCATAAATAACAATTTCATTATAAAATCACCTCTAAACTCAATTTTTATATGATAATTTTTTAGACATGATCCATTTCAATGGTAGTGCTCACCATTATTATTATTATTATTATTTTCTTTTTCCTTTTTTTTTATTTTGCAGTAGGCATGTGACATCAAAAGTAAGCGGATTTTTACAATTATCTTTTAATAGTAGTTATTTGCAACAACATTGTAAAATTATTGTCGCAAATAGTTTCCTGTTAAAAGCTTTGTTTTTTAATAGTGCCAAGAAGGTGGTAAATAATCACACCACCACATCAATTGTTTCATCATCTAGTATACCACACGTCATAGTTCTTCACTAAACGAATCATAATTCCTTCTTGACTAGCATCACAAAAGAAAATACCACTTATTTCACATTCTTTACCGGTGCAAAAAAAGTAGAAGAAATGTTTGTTTTCCTATTTCATTTGTCTGAAGTAGCCTAGAAGACATTGTAAATCACCCTATTTAAGAAATCCAACCTGTGCCCGTTGTATCAAATTATTGCAATCAGATCGAATGAAGTTAGCTGTTGAGTAAGCAAATTACGATGTTGCATCTCTCAGCATGACTCTCCCTCAGCAGTTATTGTGGTTTTGATTTGGGATTGGGAGGGCTCACTTGTTGAAGGAACCGTTCGTAAGGAGAATATTTCTTCGGCTCTCCAAGGTGAAGCACTTGCTATCCATCGGGCCTGCCCCATGATCCACGAACTCAATCTTTCCCATATGGAGATCACTGGGAACAACAGTACGGCTATTATGTTGAGCGACTCTAAGAATGATCCCCCTTGGGACTGTGCTGCAATTTTCTATGATATTCGCTAGTTAGCTGCCAAGAATGGCTCGACCTTTTGTTGGTATCCTAGACAAGCAAATGAGGCAGCTCATTGGACAGCAAGAGCAGCCCTTAGGGATAGCTTACCAGTAAACTGGGTTTCTAAACCCCCTGTAGCCCTGAAAAAGGCATTATCGTTCAAAATAAATAAATAAATAAATAAATTGTTAGGTGTTGAGCTCTTCCAATTTCTGTACACATAACGGAAAATATTTGATTGCTTTAGCTCCGATGAGTATTGATAAGTCTCATTTGGAAAAACTCGATCTTTCTTTAGGATTTCAAATAGTGTGAACATTGAGACAGCACAAGACCATGGGAATGCAGTGATTGATTACATGGTTACTTATCCCTAATGAGTTCATTCAGACATAAGATTCACCTTACAATCAAATTGTCGATTTTCTGTTCTCTGCCTTCATTCCTATTTGTCCTTCGTTTCGTGACACTAAAACCAATTTTTCCTGCATATCCATTACAATAATTATATGCCTGCAGTAACCACAAATCATTCCAAGTTTGATTATGCTATCTTTTTTTTATCCGAAGGAAATTCCATTAAATAAAGCTAAACAACACTTACAAAAGTCCAACCAAACTAAAACTTACACCAAACAAAGTAAAAATCTAGCAAGAATCACAAACGAAAGAAACTATGAAAATATTCAGACGCACATCTTCTACTCGTGCTCATGCTCATGCTCGTACTTATATTGCGAAGCAAAGCTGATCATAAAAGTTCGATAATAGAGAATGTCTGAGATAAATTATAAATCCCAATCATAGAGAGGGTAAGCTTAAATATTTGATCAAAATAACATATCCAAAGCTGATGGATTTGATAAATTTAAATATTTGATATAAAATAAATATATAGTATTAAAAAATATGTGATGCAAAATATAAGAAGCCCAAGAAAGAGTAAATTCAAAATAGTGGCGATATTTGGAACTTGGCATGATTTTAAGGAAAAACCGATAGTAACCACGCATAGTCATATTTCTAGTATTATTAGAGTCTTATTTTATTATTATTTTTATATTTTTTACTATTTTTAAGGTCAGGGGTATTTTGGTAATTTATAGAATTTCTGGGTATGGGTTGTAGGGGTCACCCGTGGATTGTCTTATGAGTCAAGTTATTTAATTAGTTTTTATTTATATTTCTTATTTAGTCTTAAATTAGTTTTAGAGGTAAAAAAAAATTGTAATTTTCTTTTTTTATTTATATTTCTTATTTAGTCTTATTTAGTCTTAAATTAGCAATCCACTTGAAGCATATTGTGCTTCAAAAATTCATTTGCAAAATCAGCAACATTCACAAAGAAAAATAATTTGTAACTCCACTAAAGTCCACTCCACTAAAATTTGTAATTTCCTCCAACACAGTCCACTAACATTTTAGGAATAGTCCTCTTAACATTCCCCCAGGGTGAATTAAAAAACTTCAAAGAAACATAAAACCTGTGCAACTTATGGCTTGGTTATCATGTAAAGATTAAGTAAATCTAAAATTTGAAAGAGAGAGAGACCAATGGCAACTTTCGTCTATTTGTTCTCATTAGCATATCTAAAATTCAAAGGTCATGTTATGTATATGATTCTAACTTCTAAGCAAATTTTTGTGGGGGAAAAAAAAATTAGAGAATGCATGTCATACATTTTTTGATAATTATATGATAAAATCTTATCAAGCTAACATTTTTTTTTTTTAAAAAAAAGGCATCTATTAGATGAGAGACTAGTTATGAAGTCAAATCCAAAACTTCCCTATATGCTGATTTTGAAAGGTTTAGGGGCTTGTTTGTGTACATGGATATCGCTCATAAAATAGTTACAAAAAAAAAAATATTCAAAATTTAAAGCCCCCCACCCAAAAACAAAGGAAAAAATAAAATAAAATAATCTTTGGGCCTACCTATGTGGAAAACCTATGAAGCACTGGTCGGTATCATGACCATGCTGTTGGTGAAACGCGCTGTATTTTGCAGAGTTGTGTTTGGCTGGAAGAGGATCAGACAATGGGCGAGATTCTAATGGTTTGAGGTGCCCTTTTTTGACTAGCACCTTCATGGCTTGAGACAAGGTCATTGAAGTGGGTAAAAATTAATCAAGTCTTGGTGCTAGGCCCAATGCTATGCTCGCTCCGAGGTCGAGCTAAGTTGGACCTCGGCCCTATGGCCAACACTTGCTCCGAAGCAAGACAATCATACGAGTTTGGCCCAATGTCCGAGCGTCACTCCAAAGTGGGCCGAGCAACATGGCGGACCTCCTGGATGGATAGACAACCACTCCGAAGTAGGCTGAGCATCATGTTGGACCTCCTAGTTGGACAACCATTCTGGAGTAGACCAACTTAAAGAAGGCCAATTCACTGAAGATCTTTCTTGGTCCCACAAGGGACAAACAACTTTGCTCCTCTCCCTTTGTGTGAACAGAATGTGGAGACATGGAGGTGCAAAGAGACAAGGCCCACACATGACAGACCTGCATCTGAGTGTCAGGTGAGTAGTCGTCCTTCTCCAATATGAAATGACCGCTAATGAGACAAACAAAACAGACCTGCACCTGAGTATCAGGCGGAGTGGCCATCCTCCTTCAATGGGAGACGACCATGAATAAGACACATTAGATAGATGGCGGAGAGAGAAAGTCTTGAAGGACAAGCAACCTTCGGCACTATTCACCCTCAAGGGATCCGAAATCCACACACTTAACATATATACACTCTTTGTATTCTCTCTTTTCTTCTCTCCCTGAGTTGTTGACTTTACCATCGGAGGGGTTTCCGACTAAACCCTGGTCGAGCAGCCTCACTGTTTGTTATTCCATGCAGATCTTCAATTCCTAGAGCACGCTATTCTTCCACGAAGTTTAACCCTTCTTCATAGTGCGGAAATCACCCCCGCACAATTATGTACAGCTGGTTGAAAGTCCTCTGGGATCGGACAGGGTTGGACGGTGTCTGTGAGCTTGTGTTGGTAAAGGGATCGGCAGTCTTGGTTGTGGTGACAATGCTTACATCTGACGGCCTCACAGCTGTGCTACCACCGGTGAAAATTAATTAGTGTAAACGATATAATTGGTGAATGATTAAAAAGGTATAAAAGAGAGATTTGTCTTAAATATTTTAACGTATTACCTGATCATTAAGTTTGAAAATTAAATATAATTTTTGGACTTGAATAACATTATTCTTAAATTATTTTCTGTCATAAATAACCAAACACAATTATAATTAAATCATAACAAATAGCACGATGTGTAATAATTAAGGGTTATAAGTTATAAGTAAACACCATTCAAAGTATAACCAAAATCTCTTCTGTCAAAGTGATGACGGTGATAAATCAAAACTAAGACATACCTGATTTATAATCAAATCAAAATCAATATCACAATAGTTATAATTAAAGATTATAAAAATAGTAACGGATGCATATGGTAAACATTATTTCAAAATTTCTATTAAAAATGTAAGAGAGACGCCAATAAATAAACCATCCTTATTAAAGATATGGATAATTTTTTTATTATACAATCTTATATTATATGTACTCTTATTTATGTCATTTTCTTCTTTAATTATAATTAATTTTGTTCATTAGGTATGACATTATTTTAAAATATTTAGTTATAACATTTTTGTATTTGATTATGACTTCTTTTTTATTTTTTTTTTCACTTATGATTCAAAAAATATGAAATTAATTTATTTTTTTTTAAATTATAAAATATATGTGATGTCCACACAGGATAAATATCAGTGAACAGACATGTTAAACAAACCACCCTTCTGCTTAACAAAGAAAGCAAATGTGAACACCTCCAATCTGTTCAAATGACGCTGTCTCGACAGCTTCCTACCATTCCATTCCCTTCTCACTAAAAAACACAATCCCCCCCAATCTCTTCCCTCCACCGTCCGATATGTCGGCGGCCAACATTTCCCGGCAAATCCTTCCCTTTCTCTCTCTACTCTGCCTCTTCTCCGTTGCCTACTCCAACGACCTCCAACTCCTTCTAAACATCAAAACCACCCTCCAAAACTCCAACACCAATATATTTAATTCCTGGCAAACCCACAATCCTATATGCAATTTCACTGGAATTTCATGTAACCCAGATGGCTCTGTCGAAGCTATCGAACTGTCAAATCAACAGCTCTCAGGCACTGTTCCATTTGATTCGATTTGCCAATTGAAATCACTCCAAGAGCTCTCTCTGGGCCAAAACTCACTCCACGGACCAATCACAGGCGACTTGAAAAAATGCGTAAATTTACAGTATTTGGATCTCGGCGACAATCTCTTCTCTGGTGGGGTTCCAGACATATCGCCCCTGAATCGATTAGTGTCTCTGCATTTGCATAACAGCGGGTTTTCGGGTACTTTTCCATGGAATTCACTTTCCAACATGACTGGTCTTGTTGATTTGAGCCTCGGAGACAACCAGTTCGATTCTTCGATTCTGTTTCCAGATGTGGTGGTGGGACTTACTCAATTGAAATGGCTTTACTTGTCGAATTGTAATATTCAAGGTCAAGTTCCTCCTGGAATTGGGAATCTCACCGAGCTTGTAAATTTAGATCTCTCCGACAATAATATTACCGGCGAAATTCCGCCGGAGATTTCGAAGCTTGGAAAGCTATGGCAGCTAGAACTCTACAACAACAGCTTGATTGGAAAATTCCCATCTGGGTTCGGAAATTTAACGAGTCTTCAGAATTTTGACGCTTCGCTTAATTATCTCGAAGGTGATCTTTCGGAGCTCAGGTCGTTGACTAATCTGGTGACTCTGCATCTATTCAAAAATGGGTTTTCCGGCCAAGTTCCGGTGGAGTTTGGTGAGTTCAAAAAGCTAGTGAATTTATCGCTTTACAGGAATAAACTCACTGGTTCTCTTCCTCAGATGCTTGGTTCCTGGGCTGATTTTGATTACATTGATGTTGCGGAGAATTTTCTGACGGGTCCAATTCCGCCGGACATGTGCAAGCAAGGGAAGATGACGAAGCTCTTGATTCTTCAGAACAAGTTTTCCGGCGAAATTCCGGCGACTTACGTGAACTGTTCGTCGGTGACTCGATTCCGGGTGAGCAACAATTCGCTTTCCGGCGTAGTTCCGAATGGAATTTGGGGACTACCCAATGTCGGATTAATCGATATCGCCATGAACCAATTTCAAGGTCCGATTACATCTGATGTCCAAAATGCGAAATCATTAGCTCAACTATTTCTCTCTAACAATCAATTATCCGGCGAATTACCGCCGGGGATTTCGAAAGTTACATCATTGAACGTGATTGATCTGAGTTACAATCAATTTTCCGGCGACATTCCAGAGACAATCGGCGAGCTGAAACAACTAAACAGACTTCAATTACAGAACAACAGTTTTTCGGGTCCAATTCCGGACAGTATAGCTTCTTGTATCGCTCTCAACGACTTAAACATGGCAGACAATTCACTTTCTGGCGAAATTCCGGCGAATATCGGATCATTACCAGCTTTAAACTCATTAAACTTGTCGAAAAACAAGCTCTCCGGTCAAATTCCGGCGAGCTTGGCATTTCTGAGTCTAAGCCTTCTTGATCTCTCATACAACCAATTAACTGGACCGGTACCGCAATATCTTTCGATTGAGGCCTATAACGGCAGCTTCACCGGAAACAATGGCCTCTGCAGTCAGAACATCAACTATTTCCGGCGATGTTCGTCAGATTCCGGGACATCCCACGAGCTCCGAATAGTCATACTCTGTGTAGCTTTGGGTGCAATTGTGTTGCTTCTCTCAGTTTCATGTTTCTTGTACTTCAAGAAAACCCACAAAGATCAAGAAGACAGATCATTGAAACGAGGTTCTTGGGATCTCAAATCTTTCCATGTTCTGAGCTTTACGGAAGATGAGATTCTCGATTCAATCAAGCAAGAGAATCTGATAGGAAAAGGTGGGTCAGGAAATGTGTACAAAGTTTCGCTACCCAATGGTAAAGAATTGGCAGTGAAACACATTTGGAACTCAGATTCCGGGAAAAAATCCCGGATCACATCTCCGATGTTGACAAAGTCTGGCACCAGAAAGTCACCGGAATTTGATGCAGAGGTTCGAACATTGAGCTCGATTAGGCATGTTAATGTGGTGAAATTGTATTGTAGTATAACGAGCGAGGACTCGAGCTTGTTGGTTTACGAGTACATGCCTAATGGGAGTTTGTGGGATCGATTGCATGATAGTAGTAGACAGATGGGTTTGGATTGGGATAGTAGATATGAGATTGCAGTTGGGGCGGCGAAGGGGTTGGAGTACTTGCACCATGGTTGCGAGAGGCCGGTGATTCACCGGGATGTTAAGTCCAGTAACATTTTGTTGGATGAAAATTTGAAGCCTCGTATTGCGGATTTTGGGTTGGCAAAGATTGTTCCCGCGAGTGCTAGCAAGGACTCGACTCATGTGATTGCTGGAACACATGGCTACATCGCTCCCGGTATGTACATTTTGGTGTCAATTTTCAAATACCATTGTTAAAATTATCAAAATCATTGATTTGTCACTAATATTTGCATCACCAAAATCACCAATTTCTTACAAATGTTTGCATCATTGCTACATCTCTTCTTCTTCCATGTGTGCGTACCTTCTATTTTTGAAACAACAATGACAAGAAATTTGAATCCTTCCTTTCTTGTTTTTTTGAAAAGTTAATAATAGTTTCAGCAATGCTAGGTATCATGGAAAAATCTTTCATGAAAATAATCATGAAAGCTTTGTGATCCTTAGATTACGCTTAGAATAAACCACCACACACTAATCAAGGTAATCCAAGGATCATAAATCTTTCATAATCATTTTCATAAAAAAAATTTCATGATCCCTAACTTTTCTCTAATAGTTTACGTGGGCTCCAAATTCATTATGGATGTGATGGGTATTCAAAATTCATATCATACCGTATGGTGGTGATATTACATGGCCGTGTTAATAAGTAATGAGAAATTTCACATTACGATTAGTGAAAGATAAAGGACATCACACTAAAAATAAATTTGATTCACTCATTTTGTTTTCAAAGTACTTTTTTAGAATAGCACTATTTCTAGGTATGTAGTATTGTTGTCGGTGCCTACTATTGTTGTGTTAATTTTTGTTTCTTTTGATGTTGATAATAAATCATATTGGTTCTAATTAAGTTAAATTTATGCCTCATTAATTTTACAGAATATGGGTATACCTATAAGGTGAATGAGAAGAGCGATGTCTATAGTTTTGGGGTGGTTTTGATCGAGCTTGCCACGGGAAAAAGGCCGATTGAGCCGGAGTTTGGAGACAACAAGGACATAGTGAACTGGGTATCAAGCAAGCTGAAGAGCAAAGAGAGTGTGTTGAGCATCGTAGACTCCACAATCCCAGAAGCTTACAGGGAAGAGGCAATCAAGGTGTTGAAAAATTGCTATTCCCTGCACCGCTAGGCTTCCGGCGTTGAGGCCTACAATGAGAACTGTGGTTCATATGCTAGAAGAAGCAGAGCCTTGCAAATTAGTCGGCATAGTCATTGGTAGTAATGAAGGACTGTAATCAAGTTTAATCCAATCAATTGATGGTCGAAATAAATTGTTGTCTGGTGTTTGGAGAAATTTTAGTTCGTTCCGCAGCCTTGGTCGGTTGTAACATGGGTGGCTTGTACTGTTTCGGAGAAATTCTATAGTGTAATGTTTGTCACTTGTATATTGTAAGAATAAGAGTACGAATATATGAATTGGTTACAGAAACGGGACAACAGAGTAAGTATATGTGAATTCAGTGTCCTTTCGGTGACTCCTTTTCTTTTTAAATTCCTTTGGAACCTGAAAGGAAACACAAGCTTTAAATGGAAACCGTATATGGATGCTTTTATTTCCATTTGTAACATAATTCAACTTATATTATCTAACCATGATAGACTATTTTACAATCCACTACACTTGTAATTAAAAGTGAATTTTGAACATCATTTTCTATGCAAGAATCAATGCTCCAATACCAGTGTGTAGTACTGTCTTGATTTAAGAGGGTTTGAATTTGATCACACCATTCTCGTAATTCACTCAGGAAAACTGATGAATTGGGATTCTTTTAGCACTTGTTCCAGGTATTCAAATCATAAATAACAATTTCATTATAAAATCACCTCTAAACTCAATTTTTATATGATAATTTTTGAGTCATGATCCATTTCAATGGTAGTGCTCACCATTATTATTATTATTATTATTATTATTTTCTTTTTCCTTTTTGTTATTTTGCAGTAGGCATGTGACATAAAAAGTATGCGGATTTTTACAATTATCTTTTAATAGTAGTTATTTGCGACAACATTGTAAAATTATTGTCGCAAATAGTTTCCTGTTAAAAGCTTTGTTTTTTAATAGTGCCAAGAAGGTGGTAAATAATCACACCACCACATCAATTGTTTCATCATCTAGTATACCACACGTCATAGTTCTTCACTAAACGAATCATAATTCCTTCTTGACTAGCATCACAAAAGAAAATACCACTTATTTCACATTCTTTACCGGTGCAAAAAAAGTAGAAGAAATGTTTGTTTTCCTATTTCATTTGTCTGAAGTAGCCTAGAAGACATTGTAAATCACCCTATTTAAGAAATCCAACCTGTGCCCGTTGTATCAAATTATTGCAATCAGATCGAATGAAGTTAGCTGTTGAGTAAGCAAATTGCGATGTTGCATCTCTCAGCATGACTCTCCCTCAGCAGTTATTGTGGTTTTGATTTGGGATTGGGAGGGCTCACTTGTTGAAGGAACCGTTCGTAAGGAGAATATTTCTTCGGCTCTCCAAGGTGAAGCACTTGCTATCCATCGGGCCTGCCCCATGATCCACGAACTCAATCTTTCCCATATGGAGATCACTGGGAACAACAGTACGGCTATTATGTTGAGCGACTCTAAGAATGATCCCCCTTGGGACTGTGCTGCAATTTTCTATGATATTCGCTAGTTAGCTGCCAAGAATGGCTTGACCTTTTGTTAGTATCCTAGACAAGCAAATGAGGCAGCTCATTGGACAGCAAGAGCAGCCCTTAGGGATAGCTTACCAGTAAACTGGGTTTCTAAACCCCCTGTAGCCCTGAAAAAGGCATTATCGTTCAAATAAATAAATAAATAAATAATTGTTAGCTGTTGAGCTCTTCCAATTTCTGTACACATAACGAAAAATATTTGATTGCTTTAGCTCCGATGAGTATTGATAAGTCTCAATTGGAAAAACTCGATCTTTCTTTAGGATTTCAATAGTGTGAACATTGAGACAGCACAAGACCATGGGAATGCAGTGATTGATTACATGGTTACTTATCCCTAATGAATTCAGACACAAGATTCACCTTACAATCAAATTGTCGATTTTCTGTTCTCTGCCTTCATTCCTATTTGTCCTTCGTTTCGTGACACTAAAACCAATTTTTCCTGCATATCCATTACAATAATTATATGCCTGCAGTAACCACAAATCATTCCAAGTTTGATTATGCTATCTTTTTTTTGATCCGAAGGAAATTCCATTAAATACAGCTAAACAACACTTACAAAAGTCCAACCAAACTAAAACTTACACCAAACAAAGTAAAAATCTAGCAAGAATCACAAACGAAAGAAACTATGAAAATATTCAGACGCACATCTTCTACTTGTGCTCATGCTCATGCTCGTACTTATATTGCGAAGCAAAGCTGATCATAAAAGTTCGGTAATAGAGTATGTCTGAGATAAATTATAAATCCCAATCATAGAGAGGGTAAGCTTAACAATCACCCCCAATGAACTCCCACACACCAAAAAGAATAGAAGAAGACACAAAGGGCCCGTTTGTTTTTAGAGGTAGAATGGATGGAATTCATAGTGAGGGGATTGATAGTGAGGGGATTAATAGTGAGGAATTGTTAAATTATTTTATATAAAATAATAAAACAAAAAAAAATATAAAAAATTAAACATTAATATTTTTAAAAAAATTCCCAATATAAAAAAAATTCTAATCCCCTCACTATTTTTCTAATACTATCTCTACCTCCTCCTTAGCAAGCTCCCTTCCAAGGCCTTTACTAATACCAAGGGATTAGGAGTCCCCTCCCCATCTCTCAAAACAAACACCCCATATAGTAGTCCCAACCTCATTATCAATCCCAATCCCCTCCCTATAACCAAAACAAACGGGGCCAAAAGAGAACCAGGAAAATTAGAAAACAGAAACATAAACACAAACCACCGACCGAACGTCCAGCTATGGTGGCAGCAGATCCGACGGTAGTGAAGGTTGCAAATCTAGAAAAGAAGGCGGTGAATCCAACGTAGCAAGAGGAGGTGATGACAATAGATTTGGGAAGGGAGGCGGAGAATCTAGTGGGAGAAAGACGGCGAGCAAGGGAGAGAATGGAGGCGATGCCAGGTAGAGGCGGAGAAGAGGAGAAGCGGCAGATTTAGTGAGGGTCACAGCTGGAGTTGAAGCGAAGGGGAGAAGAAACACCTTACCAAGGAGAGAGATGGTGGAAAGCCATAACTTCCAAGTTATTTGACAACAACACAAGAAAAGAAAGAAAAAAAGGGGAGGAGAGTGAGGTGGCCGAAGGCCGCTCGAGACTCCCTCCTCCACCCCAACACCCGTTGCAACTGAAAACCCTAGAAAGGAAAAAAAATATAGAGAGAGGTTCTCAACTTAGAGAGAGAGAGAGAGAGAGAGAGAGAGAGAGATTCATAACATTTGCAAATTCACTTGAATCATGAACACCCTTCATTAATTCCCAAGAGTTTTCTCCTAATTATTTGAATCCAAACTGATGTACTATTCAAATTTTCCGTAAATTCTAGACATAAAACAGTATAAAAGCATTAATAATTATTGATCGCATTTCAAAGATTCATATATATATATACCAAATTCACAAATAAACCCCAATCTTGAGGAAAACAGGGAATTAGGAATAAAAACATCATTGCTTCAATAATCATGTGTTTTTAAAGAAAAATAATGTCAAAAAGATTAATTAATATGAAGTACTTTACTTTGTAACAAATCTGATGATTTGGTCCGAAGTGGTAAGCAACACACTTTCACTTGTTCATTTACCTTTTCAGAATAGGAATTTTGTTTTCTTTCTATTTTTTAGTTTACATATGAACCTAACTAAAGTTCAAGTGAGATCGACCTAGTAAAGTTATGAGTGGTACCCGCTCCTTCGAGTGACCAATCAGATAAAGTTCAAAAATTAATGTATGAACAAATTTACACTATTGAGCTTAAAACACCTAAATAATCTAAATAAAGCTTAGATTTAGACCTTGGGGTTTAGGCTCCAAGGTCATAGGTTCAATTCCTCCCTTGGGCCAATCTCCTGGGCGAAGCACTGTTGGTTAGGAGGTTGGACTTCAAGGATGCCTAATCAGCTACTTGGTGTGAGTTTAATGCTCCCCCGCTGTGCGAATCCTGACTTAATCGAACCTTGCCTTGGGAGGTCGGGACAAGCTTCCAGGTTATAGTCTCTTACTCGGAACGGACAACAGGACACCTTGGTGATCTCCTCATGGGGCGCTGTCTTGGACCTGCGGGGAGCGTGGGAGGATTTCCCTATAACAAAAAATAAATAAATAAAAATGATTGAAGCTAGGATGGTTTAATAATCCTCATATACTGCTCTCTCAGGTTCTTCAAGAAAAATATTACAACAATTCATATCTTCTTATGCCTAAGCACAAAGCCCATTACCTCCTCATACCAAAATATTTAATCATATTTAATTGGTATTAGACAATTGGTGCAGTTTCTACTTACAATTTATAAGCAGAAATGGCTAAAAAAAATTGATTATCCAGAAGCTGAGGAGTGCTTTTGACTTCTTTCTGGTTACAAAAAGCTACACCAAACAGGACAGGCCCAACATGAGCTTAAAGAATCCTACAAACCAATAAGAAAAAGAAAATCTCAAAATCTCGTGAAGAAAATGCATTACAACTATGAAGAAACATAAGGCCAGTCAGACAATCTAGAAATCTAATACCTGTGCATCTATCAAACGGTGGACGGTTTTCTTGCTAGACTCCTGAAGTTCACCGGCAATCAAAACCTCGTCCAATATGTAATAAACCTGTCAATTTTTCTATCAGAAACTTTCCAAACATTATAACAAGTCAATGAGAACAAAATGAGCTAAGCTACTATCTCTCTCTACCATCCGTAATCACAACACACCCATCCATTTCACAAATTTTACCTACCTCTTTTTCATTTCTCTTTCCAGATCCCTCTCCAAATTCTCCAACCAAACACAGCATAAATGAATCACTCTCTAACATTCAGTTCCACCGTCATTGATTCAATTTGGAGATCCAACCAAAAAAAAAAAAACTGAAATTTTCCTTCCGTTAAACAATGGCCTTCCAGAACAAACCAGGAAAGAGATCAAGAATGTAAATATGAATCAGTTAGAACAAAAAATACGTTATGGAAATTAAAGACCAAGTCCAGCTCACAGACCTGATAAAGAGGAGACAATACCATGGAAATCAATTAAAGATAGTGGAGTAACCTAAGTATTATTTTTAATTTTCCAAGGTTTAGCAGGCTCACACTTCCGAAATAGCGGTGAAGTATTTCTACAAAATGGTGTATAATTGCAGGCTGGCATATCTGTAAAAAAATATAAATTAACAGAATTCCCTTTAGTCGTGGAATGAAGGTTGCACGCATAAACATCAAATTGGGGATGGAAATCAAAACCTACCTTTTCTAGACAACTTTGTAACCCCTCCACTCCACAACAGTTGCAAAGCTTCGGGCCTCGTGTGAGAATTAAACCACTGAGCTCTCGAACGACCTGTGCAAATTGAACATCCATTCCTGTAACATTTCAATGATGAATGAAATGCACATCACTTCAGGAAAGCTATATATGGTTGAGTTATCATTTGACATATTTACACAAATTAATTTCAGATATGCTAACCATATGCAATTAAAGATAGTCAATATATGACTGAAAACATATTTCCTCGAATCTTTACAATGAAAACTCCTTAGTTCTAAATGGTTAGCTTGCTTCAAAAGAAAGTTTGAAACAACAATAGCATGACATTTAAGCCATAGAAGAATTCATTATGCATTTTCTCCCAATGCAAAGGCACTTTGGCCATGCTTGTTGAAGTAGATAGGATTAGAAGAAATAAGGGAGATAAATAAATACCATGGGACCCAAGTGTTCCTTTCATACCATGGGATATTGGATGGGTTTTTTTGGGTGAATAATTGGATGGGTTTAAAATATCTCATTATACTATGTTTGGTTTGGGAGGGTAAAGAATAGGATAAGAGCTGGACATATAATCCGCCCTTATCCGGCAACCCAAACAAGGGACTAGGGAGAATTGGGGGACATTTGGGCACCGCATATTTTTTAGTCCAATTCTCCTCTGTAATCCCCTGAAACGAACATGATAGAATATGGTTTTCAATAATTATTTTATCTTCTAGTACTTGAAGAAGGAGACAGTCACTTCCTTTTTTTTTTTTACAAAAATGCCCTTGGCATGTACTGGCACCTCCAAGAATTGGAAATATAAGCAAAGTTAAAATTACCTTAGTTCTTTCCTTTTGGGCATACGGTGAATACCACTTTGTCAACCTCGCCTTTCCTTGTCGGCTAATGAGAAGCACAAAGTGAATCTGGAACACGTGCAAAAACACACTAAGCATTATCTCATTTTCATAGGCAATAGAAACACCAGCCATTATATTATTCTAACAAAGAAATGACGCTGTTGAAAGCTACTGAACCCTTTACATAACTCATTAAAGTAGGAAGTTATTTCCCACAAGAACTATGTTCAGAAAGAAGCAACAAGCAGGACCAGTTTTGTCACAAGAGGCAAATAAAAGTCGAATAATAACCTACCTCATACTATTCACCCAAATTATATTGCTTCTTCAAAAACTATGAAATATATATATATATGGCCAAAGTGATTTAGAATAAGGGAAAACTTGACTTGGTTATATGTTGTTGTTCATAGTGCAAACAAGTGGACACAGTTTACCTTATATAACAAGGATCCATTTCATTTTGGTTAAGTTTGAATTTTATAACAAAGACCACTATATACTTTTTGCATCTTTAATAAGGGTTTTTGAGAAGTTCTGTTATCAGGATATGAAGCATTGCAAGCCATCTCCTTTCTAAATTACACCTTAAAAACAAGAAGTCGAATGTTCCCCTTAACAGCATAATAAAAGACAATCTAGTAATAAAATTTCATTACCAAGAAGTCATACATTTCTCATGAGACTGGTAATAATCAACAAAAAGGAGGTCCTGCAAATCTTCCCCAGCAGAGTAATAAATAAATAAACTTGCACAACTAGACATGCAGCTCCGCCTCAACTTCCAACAGATACAGATGTTATAAATTTTCACATTCAAAAAAAAAAAAAAAAAAAAAAACAGATGTGTATAGACGAAAGAAAACATATTAGCAATCCACTTGAAGCATATTGTGCTTCAAAAATTCATTTGCAAAATCAGCAACATTCACAAAGAAAAATAATTTGTTACTCCACTAAAGTCCACTCCACTAAAATTTGTAATTTCCTCCAACACAGTCCACTAACATTTTAGGAATAGTCCTCTTAACATTCCCCCAGGGTGAATTAAAAAACTTCAAAGAAACATAAAACCTGTGCAACCTATGGCTTGGTTATCATGTAAAGATTAAGTAAATCTAAAATTTGAGAGAGAGAGAGACCAATGGCAACTTTCGTCTATTTGTTCTCATTAGCATATCTAAAATTCAAAGATCATGTTATGTATATGATTCTAACTTCTAAGCAAATTTTTGTGGGGGAAAAAAAAAATAGAGAATTCATGTCAGACATTTTTTGATAATTATATGATAAAATCTTATCAAGCTAACATTTTTTTTTTTAAAAAAAAGGCATCTATTAGATGAGAGACTAGTTATGAAGTCAAATCCAAAACTTCCCTATATGCTGATTTTGAAAGGTTTAGGGGCTTGTTTGTGTACATGGATATCGCTCATAAAATAGTTACAAAAAAAAAAAAATTCAAAATTTAAAGCCCCCCACCCAAGCACAAAGGAAAAAAAATAAAATAAAATAAGAAATAATCTTTGGGCCTACCTATGTGGAAAACCTATGAAGCACGGAGATCTCTCCAAAGGTCACGTACCAGTGTCCAATATGGGCATGGGCTGGACAAGTGTTGGTGACACTAGGACAATTGAGAAACGATGGGGACATGTTGGGACAGGTTGAGGTTTTGTTTTTTATTTATTTTTTATTTTTTTTTATCAAAATAACATATCCAAAGCTGATGGATTTGATAAATTTAAATATTTGATATAAAATAAATGTATAGTATTAAAAAATATGTGATGCAAAATATAAGAAGCCCAAGAAAGAATAAATTCAAAATAGTGGCGATATTTGGAACTTGGCATGATTTTAAGGAAAAACCGATAGTAACCACGCATAGTCATATTTCTAGTATTATTAAAGTCTTATTTTATTATTATTTTTATATTTTTTTACTATTTTTAAGGTCAGGAGTATTTTGGTAATTTATAGAGTTTCTGGGTATGGGTTGTAGGCGTCACCCGTGGATTGTCTTATGAGTCAAGTTATTTAATTAGTTTTTATTTATATTTTTTATTTAGTCTTAAATTAGTTTTAGAGGTAAAAAATATTGTAATTTCCTTTTTTGGTTATAGTTGGTTTAGGAATCTCCTAGTTTTATATAAAGCCATATAATGCTTATAATTTAATAGAATTGATATTTTATAAAAATTTGAGAGCTTTGAAACTTCTTTCAATCTTCTAGTTTATTACATTAAGCCCTAACCCTAATTCTTCCATATACTAGTCAAAGCCCCAACTTTTCCATTACTTTTTAGCTTGAAATCAAAATAAAAACCCACAAAATCCAACTTTACCGTTCTCACAACATTGTCTGCATCAATATGATATATAATAAATAAATAAATAAATATTTTTTACGTGGCCCATGCGTGTCATGTCTCTTTTTCCAAAAAAAAAAATTGTGTGTTCACGTGTCCCTATTGTGTCCGTCTCCATGTCCGTGCACATGCTTATCACGAGAAAAGTAATTTGAAGCCTACATGCATAAGTTTCTTTTTGTTTGGATCCCAAATTTGTTGAGAGAAAGGGAAAAAATAGGGAAATGAAATTACCCATGTTACATGGACTTTTCAAAATAAATCAAATACCCGTGTCGAACATTCGACACTCAAACAATGGGGTATGTGTTGGATACTTTTTAACGGATACTTTTTATATAATTATATATAACACTATCATTATAAATACATATTGTTGTATAATTGCTATAACTGTTTTTTTGTCACTCTATGTTACATATAACATCATTTTATCTCACATACTTGATTAAAAATTAAAAAAAATATGACTTTTTTTTTTTTGCCGAGTCCGCGTATCTATAAATTTATGATTTGATAATCCAACATCTAGATACATACCAGCACCCAACACCTGTACCCGAGTTCATGTAATATACGAAATTACTAATACTTGTTCATTTTTCCAAGGGTAACCCAAAAAATGATTTTTTTGAAAAATACCTAAAAAAGTAAGATATTAGTTTCTCTTATTTCATTTTCCTTTTCATTTCATTTTGCTTGGCAACTCTAAAAACCAAACAAAGTGTTACTAGCAAAACAAATTAGTTTAAGAGGGCCAATGGTTCCATATATTTCTTTGCTTTCCCGTTATTCTTTCGGGACCCTTTTTGGATCCTAAGCAATGAATTTCTATATAACCACAATAACATCAATTGTTTTCAGCACCCTCTCCATTTTGGCCAATATGTGGAGATGGAGTGAAGGGAAGGGCATTCATTGGGGGTAAAACAAGGCATAAGGATTAGGTTTTCATTTTTTACATCCACAAAACCAAATAAGATCTATAGCATTAGTTGACAACAACAAAATTGCCTAAAATTCAGGCTTTAGACATATCAAACTTGGGGTAGACCGCCAGTAAATACCAATATAACATTGCTTCAATAGAAAAAGAAATCCAAAACCAAGCAATATAAAGACATTTACAATCCTAAGAACAAAAAAATAATAATAAAAAAAGAGGTTCTGTTTGTATTTTTGGATTTGAAATGAATGGATTTGACATTAATTATTCGAGGAGAATAACTCAAATTTATATATGATAGTTTTAACTCTCATTTCAAGATTGAATTATGTAGTTTTATCATGGGTTTTCTTCTAGCTACAAGGATGCTACTAAAATACATCTCTTCTATATCAACTTATCTTCTATTAATTACCTATGAAGCATGTGTACTTCGACAAACATATTGTACCTGTACTAGGTGTACTTATTGGGTAGTATTATTTTGCATGGTGTTTCTACAAACGTGTTGGTTACATAAAATACATACCCAAATTTTCGTTTTAATCTTTGTCGTACCCTATATTTACCAAGTCTATACCCATGTCGTACCTCAGCTAAAACAACTTTTTTTTTTTTTTTATACATATGTGAAGTCAGTTCCATTAGACTTAATTTTTTATGTTTAGCACAATTTTAAAATTAAGCTTTGATTTGTAAGTTATTTAATATAATACCATTTAGTTTAGGTTTAAACCCTGTTTTTCATATTAAATGTGAATTGTTGATTGGATCTTAAAAACTAAATCATTTAACTAATTTTTGCATTACTTCAAATTAAAAATGATTACTTTTTTACAAGCGTACCTAGCCGTACCGTAACCCTACTTTTTAAGATTTTACCATATTGACGTACCCACATTGTATCAATACCAATATCTGTACCACATGCTTCGTAGTCAAGTATAGTTTTTCTATCTACCTATAATAGCCAAGTCTCCAATATTTTTATAAAATTCAACCTCAAATCTCTTAATTTAAAATCTAGACATCCATCCAAATGAACTCTACGGCTCTATTTTGATTATGGATTTGAGTAGTAATTTGAAAAAGGAAAAGAAAAATATAAGTGAAATGTAGTTATATTTCATTCACATTTCACCTAACATTTTTTCTTTTTCCCTTTCTAAATCCCTATCCAAATTTATGATCCAAGCATAACCTAAGGTTTGTTTGGTTGTGCTTATATTTTATTGTATTTTCAAAAACAAAAAATAAAAATGAAAAATTTAAAGCACCATTATTCTTCATTTTTTGTGCCAAAATAGTTTTGAAAATTTGAAAATAACTTTTTCATAGTTTCTAAAATGGGATTGTTTTTGGGAATCGTAAATAGATCGCCAAACAAATTTTAAGTGTTTTTAAAAAATTTAAAACATAAAAACAAAAGTTGAAAACACAACCAAAAAGCCTCTAAGTACAGATCCAACAATTAGAAGAGACAAACTTAAATCCCATAATTAAGGATTGTTTATGCAATCTCAAGGAGCTATATTTCGACTGCATAAATATATACGTCATGTATGTATATACATACTGATACAAAGTTGTTCTGAGATTGTTACAGTTAGAATTTAAAATAAAGAGGACACGTGGCAATCACATAGCTTGTTACCGTGATCTGGACTAAGTGTGCACGTGGGAGTTGTTCATTGGTTAAAGGTGGCGGCATGTAATTGGTTGGACGCAAGAAGTTGTTATATCAATTGTGTTCATTTCAGAGCAGTTATGCAATGTTTGGTTCATGTCCACCAAGGCTGTTCAAATAACCAAGTGCTCAAATTAATCTGACTGAACGGGCTTGACCTAATCGAAAATGATCAGCTTCGTCCAAATGCTTGGTCGGTCTCAGTCACACAATTTGAAGAAAATATAATACGCGATCAATTGTCCATTTTAGTCTAAAAATTCTGGCTTTCGTGCTCTGGTGGATCTTCGAGATCTTTTCAATGAACTTATTTGAGTAGTTTTTTCTTTGCCATTGCCCGAGACTTACGATTTTTTGAATCCAATTGCAGATGTTATGCTAGTCATATTTGTGGCCTTTTTTCTTTTCCTGTTCTTCTTTAAGCCTAAAATCCGATCAAATCTAATCAACTGTAAATACAAATAAGGCCAATGTATTCACGTAGCATAATAGGAATGAGAAGTGGGATTACCCTTTATCTCTTAAATCATCATTAGTCTCTGACACACTGTCTTTTCAGCTTTCTCTTAAATTTATTCACTTTTTATTCTTTTTTGTTTCCTCATTCAAATTTTAACTTATAGGCCGCCACCATTTTCTTTGTAACCCTCATCCCACCATTCTCTCTCTCCAAAACTTCATCTCAATTTTCACCCATTCCCTTTGAAACTACACCCCCCTCATTTATCCTCCTCACCAATCTCCTTTACCAAACCCTCATCTAGTCTCCCATACCTCCTACACGTGGCAAAAATGCAACAAATCACGACAACCGATTACACTGCAAAAATTTAACATATCTGGGATATAAGATTTGAGATTTCCACTTCTGCACATAGTTCTAAATATCGGCCGATACGCTACGTATCGGCCGATACGTATCGGAAAAATGGAGTACCGCGACGGATACAGGCCGATATACCACTGAGATTGAAAATCGCAGGAGTACCGGCCGAGTCCTGGTACATATTGGCCTGTAAGCGTTACACAAGTCGCGACGGGCCGATACTCACCGGTTCGGACCGTTACGAGAAAAAAAAAGTTGAAAAACCTTTGAAATGATTTTTAAAATTTCACCGCCGCGACACCCGGTTCCCGATACATACCGATCAATACTATCGATACCGATATTCCGCGATCGATACCGTTACGTTACCCGATACCGCGATTTAGAACCTTGCTTCTGCAGCAAAAAAAAACGATAGACTGGAGATCACTCATGGTGACGACGTTCACAGGGAAATAAAAAATAGTTTGTCTCCCGCTCTTCATATCTCATTCTCACTCTTTTGGTTCACTCAGAGAATGACGCCCAACCAAAACTGACTGTTTAACCGAATGTGTTAACTTGGTTGATTTTGAACTTTAAGTCGGTCAACAATGCCTAAAAAAGTCTCTCACCCAAAATATTCGGTTTTGTTGACCAGTTAAGGGGAAACCCAACTTGTGAACACCCCTAATGTCCACCTCCATGTTATCAATGTGTTAAATGGAGCAAGCAATAGCACAAAGGAGTCTTAGGCAGAAGAAGTGAAATATTTTGTTGAGTTGGGAATTGTAATCTTTTGATTTTTACCTTAGTTTTTGGCTTTTTTAGGGAAGAATTATGGGCTCTGTTTGTTATTAGAATCGTATAATTCGCAATTCGAATCGTACAACTCGAATTGATTCGATTTGGTGGGTAATTGATATCAACATGTTGTACGAATCGCAAATAACTATGAATCATAGGTCAATCGGTGAATCGTGAATCGATTCGATTCGCTAAAATCGATGTTTATCTTCCTTTTTTGATTTTTTATTGTTGGAAAAGAGTTCAGAAAGCCTTTTTAAGGTCTTTAGAATTACTATATACCATCTTTTGCCTGTCTCCCTCCCTATTTACTCTCAAATACTCAAACCTTAGCCCAAAAAAATGAACTTTCTCTCTCTACAATATTCTAGGCCTACATATTCAATTTTATCTAAATATTTGCATTTACAAAATGAATTGTTTTAGGGCATCAAAAAAGATTTTTGAAAAAATTTGAAGATTTTAGATTTTTAACTATGTAAAAAGCTAAAAACATTGTTGTTGAGTTATTTTTATTTAGAAATTGAAAGTTTGTCTTTATTTATCAAGAATGACTGATAAAAAATAGTATCTAAAAGCAAAATAGTGAGGTGGTAAATGTGAAAACCTATATTAACTTCTTACCTAGACCACATGATCATCATTTAAAACAATATTTTCATTGATTTAAGTCTAAATATTTCACATTTATTAAAAATTTAATATCTAAGTGTGTACATATGTTTTTCTATATAATTTACAAAAGGTGGCTGAATCTTTATAGTTCACGATTTAATTTGATTCGCGATTCGATACAATACCTTTTCGATTCACGATTCGAATCCTAATTTACTATAATTATAGGAATTAAGTGAAAACTCTTGCCACTGTTAAGTATTTTTGTGTTATTGGATTAGATGACTAAGAATTAACGATATGTTGTATCTTTGTAATAGAAATCTGTTACTTTTTGGTCTAGCAATGTACTTTAATATTTTCCAATAAAGCCACACCAAAAAAAAAAAAAAAATTTCTTGCTGTATTTTTTAATTATCTTAAATTATAAATATACATAATACATAAGTGCTCCCCGAGGCACTTCCGAGTAAAGAAACTTCTATTTGCCCATGCTCCCACTCTCAGCCCTACCTCTGCTTCGTACTATTAAGTATTAATTACACCAAGAATTGACAAGAGGATGGTTTTTCTAGTGCGAACAAACCTGTAGTGTTCTTCACTCTACCTTTTTCAATAAGCCTCATCAAAGTTTCATACACAAACACATCATTACCAAAAAAAATACAATAAAATTGAAAAGTTGATCTAGGAAAAAAATACAAAACTTCCAATTCAAACAATATGAAAGAGTTCAAAATCAGAAGGGCAAATTATACTTTGCACTCCTGTACTTTATATCCAATCCTACTTTGCCTCCTAACCTTTTAATTGTCGCATTCAAGCCCCTTAAATTTCGAGTTAAGTTGCAATTGAATTTTATTTTATAACATCGTTTCAAAAACTAACAAAGAGACTAAAGTGTAGGGACTAAAGTAAAATTTTGATAAAAGTGTAGGGATGCTAAGTGTAATTAATACTTTTATGTGGCTGTTCTCCATTGACTTTCAAAATGACCTTAGCTAAATGGGTCAAATTGTCACTTAACTCGAAGTTTGGGGAGTTGATTGAGTCAACTAAAAGGTCAAATTGTCACTTAACTCGTAGGGCTGAATAGGCCATAGATCTTGTGGAAACACCTGGGGGTCCAACTGTGAGGACAAGGTGTCCATAATAGAAAGTGAGCTCTTGGAGAGCAATACAAAAAGCCAGACCATCAGCCAGAGAGAGATAACTTGTGACAAAAGAAAAACCTAAGAGAATATTAACTAATCCATCGGAGATCTGGCACCTCCGACCGGAGTTCATACCCCATTTCAGGTACCAGCTTGAGGATTAAGAAAGTCTACTAGAACTAAAGGGTATTTCCAAATCCCTTCACCACACACATCTTGAGATTTACTTAAAATACAGATTATTTCCTGTGATTTGAAAAAGACAAAAATCGAGTTTTAAAACCACAAGGGCGATTCGTATTTTAATCAAATGTATTTGTAATTTACCCTAAAAAAATATTAATTTACTATATCATTATACATGAGCCTATTCAAGCCCAGATCAAGTTTGGATCTACTCAAGCTCAAATCAGCAAAGGAGCCTAAAATTTGCCAAGTCGAGCTCAAAAGAGCTTTAAATAAGCTAAAACTCAATCTATTCGTATTGGTTTGCAACCCTAGTCATAATAAAATAAAATAATTTCAACAACAACTTAACAAAACCCCAAAAAAATATGAGGCAATATCAATATCATATAGAAAATGAGGGCTTACAAGTGAGATCAGTGAGTAGAGCCCTATAAGGTCCCTGAGTCATATTATTAGCAACATCCAGCAACCAAAACCCTACCACAAAAGCAACGATAGCTCTCACCATCGATCACCTTTGTCACCAAACAGCCACCCAATATTTGCCGAGAATCCGATAATGAGAACCGCCAGTACTATCGAAGCTGCTCCGGCGACGATGAACGGTCTGCGACGGCCAAATCGGCTGGTGGACCTGTGATAACCCTGTTCCTTATTATGCTAATTGGTCCTTAATATGAATATGATTATGTGTTTGATATGATTTTGTGTGCCATTATGTGAAAATATGTGGTTTTAAATTTCTATCTGTTTACCGTATGAATATCTGTTTGATTATCTGCTTTGGAATTTAAATTGAAGGCCTTATCGGCCACTGAAACTGAAATTGATTGCGCCATTGTGATTGGCATAATTTTTAGAGCTTACGGTGAAATTTAATTGAAAATTGATTCGGATAAAATTAATTAGATTAAATTAAGGATATAGTGCCCAATTATATAATATTTATAATTTTGATTAGTGGGACTTTTATATAAAGGGCCATATACACTCAATCTCTCTCTTTTACTCAACTTGGTTGATTTTAACTCTAAGCAAAAGAGAGAGGGTCAGCTAGAGAGAGAGGAAGAAGGAGAGTTGGGTGTTTGGCTCAAGTTTGTGAAGATTGGAAGGCCAACTCTAGATTTGACCATAATTTGGGAAGATTAAAGCCTCTAGGTAAGTGAATTCATAGATTTTAAATTGTAATTTTGTGAATTCAAAGTTGAAGGGTGATCAAGAACAAGAATTGTGTTGTATTTGATGAATTTGAAGTCATGGAATGCATGCATGTGTATAATTGCCATGAATTTGTATAGTTGAGCATGAAAAGTATGATCCATGTAGGATTTTGGCTAGAGTTCATGCTTGTGATCACCATTTGCACCATTTGAGTTGGTAATGAAAGTTATGTCTCACATGCATGTACAATTCCTAAGAGTATGAGTTTGAATATATGAGTTTGTTATGTTGGAGTTCAGTTTGATGTAAATTGGGACATGCATGTGATTATCTTGTGAAATTGAGCTTCATAATGTTGTAATTTGGTGTTTGTACCATGTTGATACATGTATATGTAGAGTTTGAGCCAAAATCTTGTGTTTAGACCCTTTGAATGTCGAGTTGAAGCTCAAGAACAAGTTCTGGAAAATCCAGAAATTTCGATGTCTACTCGAGCGGGGGAAACCTCCACTTGAGCGTAAAATTCGAGCTCCCAGTATTTTCTGCAGACATGATGTCCACTCGAGCAGGTAAGTTCACGCTCGAGCGGGAAGCCATGTAATGAGGCCTTCAGCTTGAGCGCCCGACTTCATGCTCGAGCGTAAATTTGATATAACCAGTGCTTTTGCAGGCCTCATGGGTCCGCTCGAGCGGGGACCCTGTTTCTGAAAATTTTGAAAGTGCATTCTGTGTTTCGTTTTCCGTTCTCTTTCACTTCTAAGTACTCTTAGGCATGCATTAAACATTTTAAATGAATTAAAGGGCTAAGAATAAAGCCTAAAGAGGAATATGTGAATTAAAGAACAGATTGAATCATTTGTGACCCCGTATGTGTTATGTGATGTGTAGGGTCAAGCTCCAGGGCAAATCAACCAACCGATCACTGTGAGTAATATCTTGACAAAGATATCTGAAATATGTTGTTGTCCAATTGCTTACTTCTATGTAAGTTTATAAGTTTGTAGGTTTGATTGGTGGACAATGTTTGCTATGCCAAATGAATGGGCCAAAGGCCAGTTTGACATGAAAGTATGATTTGAATGATGGAATGAATGGGCCAAAGGCCAGTATGATCTGAATAAAAGAATGAATGGGCCAGAGGCCAGTCTGACATGAATGAAAGACAAATGGGCCAAAGGCCAGTTTGACATAAATGGATTGGGCCCGAGGCCGTCCGAAGTGTTTGGAACCGAAGTCACTTGATCTATAGCTATTTATATACTAGATAGGAATATGAATTGGGCCTAAGGCCGTCCGATGTATATTGTTCCAATGCATCTTTTTCAATTGATATTATTCACTGGGCTTTCGCTTACGCTCATTCATGTGTTTGTAGGTGAGCCAAGAGACGTCCAGACCCAGCCTCAGTGAAGTCTGTATTGAACAACCAAGGTTTTGAAGAGTCAAGCCCTTGCGTCTCACGCACGAGACTAGTCTTCGCCCTTTTGTTATGTATTTATATTTTGTCATGTTGGCGAAGACTTTGAATCTGTTGTATATAGTTTTCATGGGTTGACTTAGACTTAAATGATCATGTCTGTACATAACTTTATGTTACTGTGTTTTTTGTTGTGAGTTATTAATATGTCTATGTATGGTTTGTTATAACGTGCTATGTAAGCACAGCTCTATGGACAAAGTTTTAAATTTTGCTTTCGTTTGGCCCCTTGACTCTGATGAGTTACGTCTGGTTTGATTTGAGGCCGTAGGTAATCTTAGGATTACTAGCCGGTTATGTCTTTAACCCATGGGGGCAGGTTCGGGTCGTGACAGGACCGGTCGCTCAAGTGGCCGACCAGAGCCTGGATGAAGAAATCGGAAAGCGGTACGCAGAGCCAAATCACGCCGGCATACTTGTGGGGGATTCCGAGCTCCTGTACGTATGGTGTTAAGAGAGAGAGCTGTAGAGCCCATCCGAACTGTATGCCATATGCAATTGAGGCCACTCTCAATAACTTTTTGAGAGGGACACGATGTCAGACCGGTCTTGGACCGCCGGTCTAGGCTGGGCTCGGCGGCGATGACCTTCCGGCACCGTCATTACACTCGGTTTTGTTGGGGATCTGTGGCACACCAGGAAACACAACCAAGCAATAACACAAGAGTTTTAACGTGGTTCGGCAAATCGCCTACGTCTACGGGCAACAGATTTCACTCTATGGAGAGAACTACAAAGATTACAACGGAGACACACTCTCAGACTATTTTTTCTATATGTTTTAACTCTCCCCTTAGCCTCTCTATTTATACACTCAAGAGAAGGCAGAGAGGTTGGCTGGCCTTGCACATGGCCAGCTTGTTCCTTCACAAAAGTAGTCGTCCACCTTTGTGACTTGTCGGTTGGCAAGCTGTGTTACTAGTTGGCAAGCTGTGTTGTTGTGTTGGCTTCACATGGAGAAGAGATCACTCCTCACATGGGGTGATCTCCAACAAATCACCCCCTCAACCCATGTGAGTAGTTCGCGGCTGAATCTTTAGCCTAATCTTCAACAAATCTCCACCTTGGCGAGGATTCTCTTATCTAACATAGTGATCGATCAACACTGCCATGCACCCGAAGGTGCTCAGCTCCGAGAGATGTTGACCAAGTCCAAACAGTGTTGGAACTTGATCCCAGAAACCACTTTTGTGAGCATATCGGCCGGATTATCTGCAGTACTAATCTTTTGAAGCAGAATATCCCCTTCATTCACAATTTCTCGGATGAAATGGAAACGGACATCAATGTGTTTAGTGCAGGAATGATGAACCTGGTTCTTTGCCAAACAAATTGCACTTTGACAGTCACAGCACACCGCAACGTGCTTCTGAACAATACCCAAGTCCTCAATCAACCCGTGTAGCCAAATAGCTTCCTTAAAGGCTTCCGTCACTGCCATGTACTCTGCCTCTGTAGTAGACAAAGCCACCATTGACTGAAGCGTTGACCTCCAACTCACCAGCCCTTTAGCAAGCGTAAATAAATACCCTGTTGTTGATCGGCGTTTGTCCAAGTCACTAGCATAATCTAAGTCCACATATCCAACCAAATTCTGTCTGAGTCGATTATCTTTCTCGAACTTCAATCCCAGATTAACCGTGCCATGAATGTACCTTAGGATCCATTTCATTGCCTGCTAGTGATCTTTTCCTAGATCATGCATATACCTGCTTGCCATACTCACAGCATGTGAGATGTCAGGCCTTGTACAAACCATAGCATACATTAATGCACCAACTGCATTTGCATATGGAACTTGTGCCATATGCTTCCGTTCTTCTTCTGTGTGTGGTGACATCGAAGCACTGAGCTTGAAATGAGGGGCCAATGGTGTACTCATAGCTTTTGTTTTCCATTTTATGCCAAATTTGTCTAACACCTTTTTCAAATATTGAGTTTGTGTCAAATGAACCGTGCCCTTCTTCCTGTCTCTCTTGATCTCCATGCCAAGAATTTTCTTTGTTTCTCCCAAATCCTTCATTTCAAACTGTCTTGCTAACTGTGCCTTGAGTTTGTCAATCTCCTCATTGCTCTTTGATGTAATTAACATATCATCTATATATAAGAGCAAATAGATGAAGGACCCATTTGGAAGCTTACGGAAATATACACAATGATCAAATTGACTTCTTGTGTATTCTCTCTATTATGAACCAATCAAATTTTTTGTACCACTGTCTCGGGGATTTCTTTAATTCGTATAACGATTTGTTCAGCTTACAGGCCCAATTCTCTTTTCCAGCAACTTTGAAACTATCTAGCTGGGACATGTATATCTCCTCTTCAAGATCTCCATGTAAAAATGTAGTTTTGACATCGAGTTGGGGGAGCTCGAGATCAAACTGTGCAACCAAAGCTAACAAGATACAAATAGACGTGTGCTTCACAACAGGTGAGAATACCTCATTGTAGTTTATTCCTTCCTTTTGGGCATAGCCTTTAGCTACCAATCTGGCTTTGAATATGATGTTGTCTTTGCCTGGGATGCCTTCCTTCTTGGTGTAGACCCACTTGCACCCAATTGCTTTCTTTCCCTTTGGAAGTTGCACCAACTCCCAAGTCTGGTTCTTATGAAGTGACCCGATCTCTTCATCTATAGCCTCCTTCCAATTAACACTTTCTGCATTCTGCACGGCTTCTTTGAAAGTGCAAGGAACATTGTCTTTAATGATTGGAAGTGCATAGGCTACCATATCGGTCATCCAACTGGGTTGCTTAGTAACCCTTTTACCTTTCCTAATTGTAATGGGTTCTGATTGTTGTGGGGCCTCTGGATCTTCATTTTCATCTGAACTCTCTTTAGAGCTATCCACTGAGACTTCTTCAGGATGGTTGATTGGCTTAATAGTCTTTGCTAGAGTCTCAAACTCCACTTGCACTGACTTCTTCAATACTTCATCATTTTCTTGAGGATTTGGTTGCTTTAGCATTGTAGACTCATCAAAGGTAACGTCTCTTCTAGTGACAACTTTTTTTGATTCAGGGCACCAGAGTCTGTATCCCTTGACACCGTCACTAAAGCCTAAGAAGACAGCTTTCTTGGCTCTAGGATCCAACTTAGATTCTGTAACATGAAAATAGGCTGGACATCCGAAGATACGTAGTTGATCATAATCAGTAGCTGGCACTTCTGACCATACCTCTATGGAAGTCTTGCCATCTAGTGCTGCAGTAGGTAGTCGGTTAACAAGATGACGAGCATAGTTCGATGCCTCACCCCAAAATGCCTTGCTCAATCTAGAATGTGGCAGCATACACCGGACTTTCTCCACCAACGTTCAGTTCATGCATTCTGCAACTCCATTTTGCTGCGGTGTTCCAAGAACTGTGAAATGTCTCACTATCCCTTCATTCTGGCAAACCTCGAAGAAGGGATCTGATGCGTATTCCCCGCCATTGTCAGATCTGAGCTTCTTGATCTTTTTGCCTGTCAGGGTCTCCATCATTTTCTTCCACATAAGAAAGATTTCTAATACTTCATCTTTATGCTTCATTGTGTAAACCCAAACTCTTCTTGAACAATCATCAATGAATGACACAAAGTGGTGTTTACCTCCCAATGAAGCATTCTTGGAAGGACCCCATACATCGGTGTGAACGTAGTCTAGAATCCCTTTGGTACGATGAATAGCAGTACCAAACTTGATTCTTGTTTGCTTGCCCAGTACACAATGCTTGCAGAACTCAAGCTTCCCTGTTTTGGCGCCTTCCAACAGGCCTTGCTTTACCAACCCTTGTAAAGCCTTCTCACCGACATGCCCTAGGCATATGTGCCAAAGTCTGGAAGTGTCTGATACATCATCTTCTGAGCTGGTGGAGACAACCACTCTCCCTGTGACTGTAGAGCTGTCTAGGAAATATAAATTTTCTTTTCGAGTACCCATCATTGCAACAAATGCTCATCGAACAACTTTGAGGACTCCACCTTCCATAGTTACTCGCTAACCTTTGGAATCTAAAACTTCCACTGAGATGAGATTCTTTGTCAAATCTGGTATATACCGAACATCTTCAAGAATTCTGATTGTTCCATCATGTATCTTCAGTCAAATTGTTCCAATCCCCTTTGTCTGGCAAGCTTGGTCGTTGCCCATCAGTACAACTCCTCCATCGAACTCTCGTAAGCTCGAGAACCACTGCTTATTAGGACACATGTGGTAGGAACATCCGGAATCTAAAATCCATTCATCAGACTGGCCAAGTGATGAAATTGTGAAGGCTGATCCTTCACCATTATCTCCATCTCGTGCAACGTTCACCTTTTTCTCTTTTTGGTCTTTATTGGGGCAATCTTTTGCCCAATGCCCTTCTGGCAACAAGCAGCACACTCGTCTTTTGCAAGACGTCTTCTATCTGATGATTTCTCTCTAGATTTTGAGCGAGACTTTCATCACCCTATACATCTTCTGTTATTCGTCCTGCCTCTGACTATCAACGCCTCGGATGTTGAGTCCCTGTTTGCAGATTTATCTTTCCTTCTGAACTCATTATTTACCAAGGCATTTGCAATATCAACATGCTTGATCTTTTCTTTACCGTATAGTAAAGTGGTGGTGAGATGATCATATGTGTCAGGCAAGGAATTCAACAGTAACAGCGCTTTATCTTCATCACCAATGTGTTTATACAAGTTTTTTTAGTCGGTAAGAATTTTGTTGAAATTGTTTAGGTGTTTATTCATCTAAATACCTTTCTTATAGTCGAAACGAAACAACCTCTTCTTCAAGTAGAGTCGGTTCTCAATGCTCTTTGTCATGAACTTATCTTCCAGCGCCTTTCAAAGTTCCTTCGCAATATCATATTCTGTGAAGGCATACTTCTCATCTTTTGCAAGGCAAAGTCGGATGGAACTGCAGGCCAGGAGATTCACTTTTTTTCCATTCTATCCCGTCCAAGTCATCTGGTTTGTCTCCAAGAGTGAAGTGCAGGTTCATCTAGACAAGCATATCTTTAACTTCGCTTCTCCACATGTCGAAGTTGCTGCTTCTATCAAACTTTTCTACCTCGAACTTAGCATGGGACACCGGGGTCCAATACCTAGAGTTGTTTGTAGCCGCGGGGCTGCTTGTAGACTCGGCTAATCTCCTCTCTGTAGATTCTGCCATTTAGACTTTTTTTAAGAAACTCTGATTCAAAAAACTGACCATACAAATGTGTCCAAAATACTCAAAATAGTTGGAAAGTACTATTGGATCGTCAGAAACGGACTCCGAATGACTCAGATCAAGCCAAAACAGTTTGCACGGTTCAGATTTACAGAATCTGGTGTGGCTGAGATGCACCGGATAATTCCTCTGTTTCGGCTGACGTCAGCGGCTCAGTGGCACGGCTTGGCAGCAAGGTCAACAGGGCTCAGAACTGGTCAACGGCTCGAGAACGCAGCTTGGTGGCTCGGCTCCGGCACGACTTGGTCAGCGGCAGTCAACGGCTCCTGTTCACCTTGACGACACGGCTCGGCTAACTTTCCTTAGCTCGGCTCGACTCAAGATGACGTCAGCCTGACGTCAGAACCACGCGCTCTCCCACTCGTCTTCTTCCTCTTGCCGGCGCGTGGGGCGCGTGGTGCGCGTGGGATTCACACACTAGATTCTAGAGGCGCGTGAGGGCACGTGGATGGTCTTTTTGGCCTATACTTTTCAGTTCTGGACTCCTCTTCTCAAGGGCTTCCTCCTAGTATGCTCAAAAGTGGATTTCAGTCACATCAAATCTGGGCACTTTCGGAAAAAATTCAATTTTTCACCACCCGGGCTTTGATACCAATTGTTGGGGATCTGTGGCACACCAAGAAACACAACCAAGCAATAACACAAGAGTTTTAACGTGGTTCAGCAAATCGCCTATGTCCACAGGTAGCGGATTTCACTATATGGAGAGAACTACAAAGATTACAACGAAGACACACTCTCAGACTGTTTTTTCTCTATGTTTTAACTCTCCCCTTAGCCTCTCTATTTATACACTCAAGAGAAGACAGAGAGGTTGGCTGACCTTGCACATGGCCAGCCTGTTCCTTCACAAAAGTAGCCGTCCACCTTTATGACTTGTCGGTTGGCAAGCTGTGTTGCTAGTTGGCAAGCTGTGTTGCTGTGTTGGCTTCACATGGAAAAGAGATCACTCATCACATGGGGTGATCTCCAACAGGTTTTTGTCTTTTTCTCTCTATGTATATATATACATACATATATGTAATGTATGTATAGAATGGAGGAGGGAATAGGGAATGAGATGTGAGGTGGCGGTTCAGTAAGCCACGGTGTCTGGTGTTCGGATTCTATGCGTTCGGTTAGGGGACAAAAAATTGTCTTTTACCTATATGGGATTTTTCAGGTGAGATTACTCCCCTCTTGCATTTAAATTTTAGGACAAATAACCTAGAGAGGGGTGGGTGGCATTATGGTTAAGGCTTGGGGTTTAAGTCCCAAGGTCACAAGTTCAATTCCTTCATTCTTGGGTCAATTTCCTAGGCGAAGCACAGTTGGTTAGGAGGTTGGACTTCAAGTTGTCTAATCAGCACTTGGACCTCAAGTTGTCTAATCAGCACTTGGTGTGGGTTCAATGCTCCCCCGCTGTGTGAGTCCTGACTTAAGCGGAGCTTGTCTTGGGAGGTCGGGGTAAGTTCCCAAGTTATAGTCTCCTCACTCGGAACGGTTAACAGGACACCTTGGTGATCTCTGTAAGGGGCGCTGCCTTGGATCTGCGAGATGGTAGGGATGATTTTTCTGTAACAAAAAAAAATTAGGACAAATTACCTATGCCTTTTTTCAAGTTTAATTAAATTACAGATTCTTGAGATTTTAGAAATTATATCCCGCTCTTTAAGATTTACATTCGTATAATAATTTAACCTTTACCGTTAATTAAATGTTCTGAATGGTTAGCTTACATTGCCAAAATATAAATTGATGGACGATATTGCCCCTGCTGAAATCCTTTTGATAAATCAACAAAATTTACAAAAGAATCACGCTAAATGAAAAAAAAAAAAATTTAAGTTTTTGAAACTATGTTTGATTTGTTATTTAGAAACAAAAAATTAAGAATTTTAAAAAATAAAAATAAAAACTAATTTAATAAAAATAAATATGAAAAAATATATTTAATTTGTAAAAATTATTTCTAACTACTCAAAAGATGAAGTTATATAAAAATAATATTTATTTTTTATTTCTTATTTCTTAACCAAATTAATTTTTAATTTTTTAAAAAATAATTAAAAATAAATTTCTAAAAATCAAACTAAACGTATTCTAAGAATTTTTTGACAAGCCATTTCTTGTGTTTTTAACTTATTTAATTATTTGTTAATTTTATGATATTTTCACTATGTGACACTACAACATATAAGAGTTTTAAAGGCCAATTTTTTTTATCTCTAAAAGTGAAAATTTTGTTGCAAAAGGCATTTAGGGACAAATTTCTATCGTCGTAAGGATAGTCGTTAAAAGGTCGCTCTTAAAGTCAAAAATAAGGTTTTTAGTGATAAAATTTTGAAAATGTCAATAATAAATAAACTTTTAGGAACAAAATAATTTGGTCTCAAAATTGTTTATTTTTTGATAAAAAAAATTGATACCAAAAAGATAATAATTAATCACTAATGTTCAATTTTCATTGTTAGAAATATAATAACAACATTTTTCGCAACAAAAATATTTGGTCCCCTAAAAATAATTTTGTCCCTAAATTTTGGTCTTTAAAACCTCAATTTTTTGTAGTGTGATAAGTATTTTTTCATTTTAATTTTGCATTTCATAACTTATTTAAAAATGATAATTTAGCTAAACCTCAGGGGGAATTTGTAATTTAGCTAAACCTCAGGGGGTGTAGGTAATTTGCTCTTATTTGTCAAAAGGGCATTTTAGTCAATTTATGATATCCGTTAACGACATTAACTGCGATAAGGCGAGATGTAATTTTTGAAACCTCAAGGGAAAATTTGTAATTTCGTTAAATCTCAAGGGAGGTGTAAGTAATTTGCCCTAAATTTTAAGACTTTAAGAGAATTTGAGGGTTTAATAGGTTCATTTAGGGTTGTTTGGAATGATTATATATATATGTATATTTTTTGAAAATATGTGTAGAAAAAAAAAAAGATAATACAACCTAAAAAGGATTTTAAAAAAAATAAAAAAAGTATGCTATTATGTCATGCCAAACAAGTTCGTAATAAAACCTTTGGTATGAAAAAAAAAATTAAAAAATTAGCCTCATAATTGTAATATATTTTTATTTTATTGTATTTGTCTTTAATAAAATGGATAATTTATTTTTAAAATCATATATGTGGCCTTTTTTTCTAGACAAATGAAAATATTATGATTATTAAATTGATTTAATTTTTTTCGTAGATGATATATATTGAGAGTTTATAATGAATGGTTCGAATCATGTAAACTTAAGAAAGGCTCAACCTTTTCGATTATTAGGATATTGAAAATGTGCCAAAAAAAGGTGTTTTCAAAATGTATAAAAAAGGGGAAAGGCTTCTCCTCATTTGAGAAAATCAACTAGAGGTATTGTTGAGCCTCCGTCGACCCATCACGAAGTCCACATGATGATCTGAATCATTCAATATGTAGAATTCGTCGAGTACTGTATCTCTATAAAAAATCACATTGATCAGATATCGATGGCCACTTGGTCATATCACATTTGTGTCAACAATTTATTTTTAAATCATACTTACCGTTGACACAAATGTGATCTATCAAGTGGCTATCGATATCTGAACTTTTTGATTTTTTGCAAGGACGAAGCAATCAACGAGCCCTACACGTTGACGATTCAGATCATCGATCTAAGCTCTGTGGTGGGTCTACAAACCCCAACAACACCTTATAGTCCAATTTCAGACTATAGAAAATCATCTCCTATACCCAAAAAAAAAAAAAAAAAAAAAAAAAAAAAAAAAAAAAAACAAACAAACAATATTTTCAAATTCATAAAATATATTTGAATTTAGTGAAAAATGGTTTGAAATCAATTCTTATAGCGATTCCAGTTTTGACCCGACCCTTGTTGTATCCTGGACTTAGGTTTGATGGTTTCATATTTTTGATTACATCTTGTTTTCCTTGTATCTCTTTAAGTTTGGCTTTTGGATTGTTGTGGTTGCATTTGGGGCAAGGTGGTTGCTTAGTTTCCAAACTCTTGTTCCCTAGATTTTTGGTCCTCCGTTCGAGCGACACTTCTTGTGCTCGAGCGGGTTTGAGAACTCTCAGTACTTTTGCAGGTCTACAAAACTACTGGGAGAGTGTTTTCCACGCTCAAGCGGGTGGGCGCTTGAGCGGCCTTTATTGCACTCTAGCATTGGTCTGTTGTCTGTAAAACTACTAGGAGTGTGCATTCTGAGCTCGAGCAGACTGTGCGTGTATCAGTTCGTGAAAATGACTTTTTACATACTTTTTTAGATCCATTTCTCTCAAAACCCTAAAATTGAGACCTTCACTCTCTAAAACTTACCTTCTCTCTACTTTTTCACCTGGATCTAGTGATCTCTCCACTTTTGTGTCTTTGTTAAAAAGGTAGAGCACGTCGTGGGCTCTCTTTTCATCCGAACAAAGTGGGTTTCAGTGTCTCTGAAGTCTCCCATTTGCTTTGCTCGTCTTCTCACTTTCAGGTAGGGATTTTCTACAATCTTCTATGAGTTTTAACTTAAATATTTGTTGATATGTAAGAAACATTGGGATTTAAGGTAATTTTGAACAAATCTAAGGTTTGGGTTAAAATCAGAAGAGGGTTCTGTTAATGTACATATTGGAAATAGTTATGGGAGTAGATATGAGCTTGTGTTGTGTTAAAATGGTTGATTTTGGTGTTTGGGATGAGTTTGGGGAAAAGGGGATTTTATTCCTAAAATGTCTTGAATAATTATTTTGTATAAATAATGAAATTGATATCAGAAATATGAAATTAGATGGATGTTTATGTAAATGGTAGAATTAGATATGTATTATCTTGTAGCTGTGAAAATTTGGATAATTTATCTGTTATAAATATTGTATATCTGTTTAGAAATATCTGTTTTGGGCTATCAATGGAGGATAGCCATGATTATTATAGAAATTGCATGAGGATTAGGCGAATTGAAACTAATCTGTTGATCATTATCATTGAATATGATTATGATGTGCATACATTGTTTATGTATGATATTTGGGAGGAAAAAGGGGATGTACTCCATGTTGGAAAGAGAAAGGGGATAGACTCCATTAAATTAAGTTGGCCTGTGTGTCCAGGGTGAAAATCCCGAAAACCGCGTGTATACATAGGTGCCAATTCCCATAGACGAAATTTTCGTAAAATGGCAAGTGAATGTATTTTTATGATAATTATGTTGGTTGGAGACCTGTGAGGTGTATCCTTTGTTTGATTGATTAAACGAAGTGGGTATACCTAATGAACCGAAATAAAATGAATTGAGATATAAGTTTGGTATAACATGGTTTTGGAAAAGAGTTGTAAAGGATTTTGCCATTGGACATTGAACACGTGCATATTACTTATATCTTTGCTAAGATTCATATATTGTGATAGATTGTCTCTACTGGGTTTTGGCTCATCCTACTTGGGAAACCATTTTCAGATGCTGGTGACATGCCTCCGCCAAGGACCTAGCTTGGGAGAATTGTGAAGCTAAGAGCTCACTTTTGTTTATTTTTGCATTTACTTTTGTACAAGCCTAGGGCTTTATTTATATTGTGCTTCTGACTCATTTTGTTGTAACTAAGGATCGTCTTGGAAAGTTGTAAGCCCATAGGACATTTATTTCGTTGATCATTTAGTTTGGTGCCACATGCTATAGATTCAGGGTAAAGCTTATGAATGTGTAATGCATGTGCCCCTTTTGTAAATTGACTCTAATTAATGAAAGCCTAATACTCTGCTTATGTCATTTTGTATTAGTCTTTACTGTTGAATTATTATATTATTTTCTGGGCGTTACAATTCTTTTTTGTTTTGTGTTTTGTGTTTTGTGTTTTTTTTTTTTCCTCTTGTGTTCTAGACAATATCAAATGCTAGGAGTGGCACAGGGCATTGCTTGTGCATCCATTTCTGAAACCTTGATTACTATATAATGTAAATGTGGATGATTTTATCAATATTGATGAATTTACTAGACAACATAAACCAATTGGCTCTCTTACCCCTGTTGCTGCATCATTATCATTATCTAAAGGGTTTAGTGTTTGGAAGTATTTTGATAGAATAACTACAACTCTTTCTGATGGTAAAATTGAATTGAAAGAAAAATGTAAATTTTTTGCAAAGCGTCTTAGTGGTTCATCAACAAGTGGTACTAGTCATCTAAAAGGATATTATAATAAGCATGTACAAAGTCAACAATTAGATATTAGAAATCAAATGCAATTAGAGAGTTCACTAACTAGTAATTTGACTGCATTTTTATATGTACCATTGCAAACTTACGCTCGAAATGGTTGAGGCACTTATGATAACAATAGATTATTTGTATGCAACTGGAAGAAAACAAGATATTGATGAGAAATTAAGGATTCAAGCTGATTTAGATGCTATCACAAGGGGCAACCCGGATGAATTATCCAACTCCGATGATTGATCAATAATTTTTTTTAGTTTGTAATTTTGTAATATTTTTATTTTTACTTTGAGGTAGAATATAATACAAATGATTGGAAGGCTTGTAGGTGTCAACCTAGTTGGAGTGTATTTGACTTACAGTGATGCAATTTCTCTACCATCCATTTGATGATATAAATTTGTAATATTTTATTTCATTTTTAAAAGTTATTATTTACATGCTATCATTTTTGTCTCTGTTGTGTATTTAAGTTGGTGAAAACTAAATAAATAAATAAAAACCAGGCCCAAGCCCAAACCCAAACCCGAAACCCGATTACGCTTGAGCTTGGACTGAAATTTTAGAAAATGGGCCAATCTGACCCGATTTTGAGTGGAGCCCAAGCGGGCTTGGGCCGGTTTTACATCCTTACTCATACTTGACAAAGATTATAATCTTATGATATCATAGAACTATCATTTAAATAAAGAATTTGATCTAAATTTTCATCTCTACTATTAAATTTAGGGGAAATAACATATCAGTCTTTGTCCAAAAAAAAAAAAAAATTATAAAAAAGTCCACTTTTTAGACCTAGTTTTCTAGACGTAGTGATGTGTTAAGAAAATGATTGGTTGATAATTAGAAAACATTTAATCATCAACCAATCATCTTCTTGACATATCATTAGGTTTAGAAAATGGGTCAAACTTTTGGACCTGAATAGCAATACTCCAAAAAAAAAAAAAAATGCCAATAAGTGATAAACATTATAAATATTAAAAATTAAAATCATAATTTTTTTCATTGATGTGTAATAATTTTTAAATTTACCACTGAGTGGTAATTTCCCCTTAAATTTATGAGATTGAATTATCTTAAGTTGACCATCTCAAGTTGAGAGAGCATTTGGCTTGGTGAACTCATTTTAGGACCAACTTTGGTAATTTAATCCTTTCACTTTTTAAGACTCATTGAGTAGAATATTAATGCAAAAAATAGTTTAGGAGGTCAAAATCATACTTTTCAATAGTTTAGGGGTCTTTTGTGTAAATAACTCCATATAAATGAAGGATAAAGTTAGTATTGACTGTCCTAGGTTTTTTTATATTTCAAAATACTCTCAACTATGGTTAATTGTCTTGAAGTTATTCTCTTAACTATTTCTAAACTATAGTTATCATATGCAATTACAAATGGTACCTGTGTAGTGTGTGCACCTCTAATATATATATATACTAGATGAAGGTCAAACCAGCCTAAGATTAGTCTGGATACATTCATAGATAGAGCAAACCTGGCTATTTCATGATCATGAGCCACCTATTACAAGATCCTCTAGTATAAACAAAAGAAGAGTTAAGAAAGATAAAGCAAATTTATGACAATCAACTAGCATCAACTCTGTTTCAGCGCCAGCTCTATGTATAAAATTTAACTCATAAACAACTTGTTAAATATCACTAAAAAGTATGCAATGATTCAAGACGCAATAGGTTCAATATAATGTCCGATTGAACTTAACCCAATTTTATTACCTTTTTTTTACCTCTTTTTACTCTAATTTTATTAGCCCTTTTTCATTGCCTTTCCGTTTCTTATATTTTCTTCAATTTTGTCCAAGGGTGATGATTACGTCTACTAAATCCAAAGCAATAAAGAATAGCAAGCACAACTTAACCCGAGAAATGAGCTTTTCAAACCCTTTTCTACGAGGAAAATTACAAAGGAAGAATCAAACTCATTTACAAGCGATAATGAATTCTAAATCAAACCCAAAATAAATGATAATGACTAGTCAAACTCAAAGAGAGCGATAATGACTAATCAAACCTAAAATGAGCGATAATGACTCTAAATTCGAACTTGATAATAAGCTAGAATGACACTTTCCTTTGTGATTTCCAATAGTCTAACTAGAAAGTCAGTCCCTTAGAAGTAATGCACCAGTGATAAAAAGAAGTATGAAATGAAAGATCACGCTTAGCATAAGAGAGATGTAATGGCCTGGTAATGAACCTCCGAAGAGATTAAACCATTTAGCATGAAGGGTCTCTTCCTTATACCTTGAGCGGTAATCTTTTGTTTGATTCAACTCTTTAATCAAAAGAGACAAAGTGGGTGATTACAATGGTGTGAACATGTATGAAAGCTATAAAAAAAAAGTGAATGAAAAGACTATCAACTCAAATGGATTGAAAGCTATATCCATGAGGACTTACAACAACACATCTATAGTATTTAAAGCATAATTTAGCACACTAAAAAGCTCTAAAACAGCACAAAAACAGTGCTAAAAATCATGTTTTTGAGGTGGAAAAAGTGAGCAAAAATGGGCTAAAGCTAAACGGTTTCAACTAACCAACAAGCCTTAGGAAGGGTGGCCAACCCCTCCTCTTTTTTTGTGATTTAAAATCACATATTTTCAGGTCTCAAAATACTCTGAAAACAGTAAGTAAACACCAAGAAAAGAGAGAGAAAAGATGGTTAAAAAAAGCTCAAAGTATACCTCTTAAAAGAGAGAATGTTCTTCTAGTTCGCAAACCACAAGTTGAACACTCTCAAGAGCTGAAATTGTGTTCAAGAATCTCAGCAAAGGACCTCATGTTTTGGCTTAGGAGGTGAGAGATATCAAAATGCCAAAAAAGTTAACTCTTCTCAAACACTTCCTGTAATAAGTGACCATAAGGTGAAAGTGAGTAATCCTCATCTTGAATAGCATTAATTATTGTTGCTCAGGTCAAGACTCGACCTTCACTATTCTTTTCTATTGAGTTTACACTTGTTTGGGGTTGTATTATGCCTCATTGAAGTCCTTCTATTACAGGAAACCTTGGTTTTGAGCTTTGAATTCTGGAAGCAGTCTACCTTGTAAGTGTGGTCATAACCGCAAGGGGCCGCGACTAGGGCCGCAACTAAAAACCACCTTCACGTGCTTACGCTAAGAGAAGTTGCGTAGCCCGCAATGGGCTGTGAAGGAGGCTCGCGACTTGCATAATTTGCATTTGTGGTGTGCATGTCACACCCGTAAGGTGGAGTTTGGGCCCGTGACAGGGCCTACAATCAAAATCACCTCCCAGTACTTTTTGTGGAAAATAGTCACACCATGACCTTGGCCGTGATTATCTCTTTTACACCCGCGATGTGTAGTTGGCACCTATGATGATCTAGATTGTAAATAGAACCTTAGTGCCTAAGAAAGCTTTTTTTTTTTTATCCTTATCTTCTCTCTCACACATTTTCCGTCATTTTTGAAGCCCTAAGCTACTAAACCCTCGATTTCTTCTATTTTCGCCCATTTCTTATCCTTAGTCCCTAAGGATTAAAGATAGAGCGTATTAGGGACATTGTTTTAATCGGAGAAGTTAGCATTTTTGTCGCCACCGTGTAACGCCCCAAAATAATTACAATAAGATCATCCACAATATTAATAAATAACAACACCGTGCTGAACACAATAACCCTTTTCTTTTCATATAATCTCATGGCATAAAAGATAACACATGCAGTTATACATTCATAAGCTCTAATCCTAAATCTATAACACGTGTTACATGTTAAAGATATGAAATACAAGTTAAACAAATAAGAAATGCCCTAAAGGCTTATAGTTTTCTAAGACAATGCTTGGTTATAACAAAAATGAGTTTAAACTCAATACAAATAAAGCCCTAGGTTTGTATAAAAATATATATAACAAATGAACCGAATGAAGCTCTTGCTCCAAGTCCTTCCAAGATATTGCCTTGGCAAAGGCATATCATCAGCACTTGAAAATGGTTTTTCCCACGTAGAGTGAGCCAAAGCCCAGTAGAGAAACTACAACACAGTTTATGAATCTTAACAAAGTTATAAGGTGAATGCATATGCAATGCTCGTGTCAAAACATTTTCATTTCTCTTTCCAAAACCATGCAATGCCAAGTTTATATCTCAAATCATGCTATCATTTCCTTTACAATAAAAAACAGGGCAATGAATATAACACTGTGAATCTCTAGGACGTGTTTGCCAGTAGGTTACAAGTACTACCAAATTGTCATTTTTATCAGTATTAATCGAAATTCTCAACACCTAACCACACGGGTTCTTGGACTTTCACCAAAGACACACAGATCAACTTAATACCACAACTACACTCCTATCCAAATTCACCAAGGTATTCACCAATTTTTTTTTCTTAAAACGACAACATTGTCAATGTGTTAAATATGCAACAATGCTCAATGCATTGGGTAATAAAATAGTTTCAATTATCCTAATTTTCATGCAATTTGTACAACAATCATAGCTATCCTCCACCGATAGCCCGAAACAGATATCTCTAAATAGATAATTAATTTTCATAAAGATAAACTTTCCAAATTTCAATATGTGAGTGGTAATACATACCCAACTCTACAATCCTTATCAATATCAATCCAATTTTACATTTCCAACATCAATTCCATTCATTTATACAAAATTAACATTATATATATATAGGGCAAGACTCCGTTTTCTTCTCAAAATCAATTCCAAGTATCAAAACCAACCAGTTTATCACAACTCAACCTCATTTCCAATCTCACAATCATTTTCACGAATCCATTTGAAAACCCCTCTTTTGAGTTTTAACCCAAAACCCTGGATTTGCCCAAAAATCCCCCAAATCACAATATTATTTTGGAAATAGCAAATAACTAAGTTCAAAATCATAAGAAAGTGCAGAGAATCCCTACCTTGAGCTTAGAAAGCAAGAGAAGGAATGGAGAAAATTCAACAACGCCGAAACCCAACTTTTCTCTGATCAAAAGGACGCTTTCGGAGTGTTTTACCTTTTTCTTAAAGGGACACGGGTGAAGAAATCAATGGATCTAGGTGTATTCGTAGAGAGAATGTGAGTTTTAGAGAGAGAGGCTCTAGATTTAGGGTTTTAGAAAGTTTAAAGAGAGAGAGAGAGAGAGAGAGAGAGAGAGAGAGAGAGATAAAAAAAATGAGCCAAAAAGTGACTTCCTTGGACTGATATACACATAGATAGCTCGAGCGTAGGAATGGTTGCTTGAGCAACCAGACACAACGAAGACACCGCTCGAGCGCAAGAATGCTCGCTCGAGCGCACAATGCACCCTCCCAGTAATTCAGTCCTGTAAAGTTTGCTCGAGTGAAAATATCAACCTCTCAGTAATTTTGCAGACTGTAAAAGACTGTTCAAGCGCAAGAAGTTTCGCTCGAGTGAACAAGCAAATTTATGGGCAACACAGTTTTGAAAAGTCTAACTCTCAACCTATTTTCAACCTAACCAAGACACTTCAATAACCAAACTCAATGAGGAATAAGGAAAAATAAGACATGAACAATCGTATAAGACAATAAAACCCCGGATCCAAAACATCAAATGGGTTAGATCTAAATCGGAATCGCTATACATTAGTTTTCGAGTGTTGTTCCTTTCCCTGTCCTTGTTGAGGTAGGGACTTTCTTAACGACATGCATGCTATTTAGCTTTGTTATATGTTATCTTGGTAGTTTCATGTATTTGGAAAAGCTAAGTTTTTAATTATATATATATATTCTAATGCATAAATTGGGGAGAAACTTTTAGGTTTTACTAAATATTCAAATTTGCTTTTTATGATGTTATGGCTTTGAAATTGAGGAAAATAGATGTTTGAAAGAAAACCCCCAAATTTTTTGAAAACTTAGAATTGTGTTGTGATTTTCTAAAATGAAATTGGTGGGTGGAACGATGTAGCTTTATAGTTTTTTTGATGCATTGAGAAATGAAAATGATGAGATCGTTGGAATAACTTATACTATTTGGAAAATTGTGAGATAGTGGATTATGCTATTATGTCTTTAATTATTATATTAAAGAGAACTGTTTTGGCTATCGATGGAAGATAGCATTGTTATGTTATAGGAATTGTATGTGGATTAGGTAAATCAAAATGTTTATAACTCGTACATTCCATTGAACATATCATTGAATCATTGATTTCATACTTGTATATTTTGAGAAATTCTTGTAAGAGTTGTTTGGAGAAAAAAGGATGAATACCGTGGTGAATCCGGTTAGGGGGTGTGGTTATGGATAATTAATTTGGCATTAGGTCCATGGTGAAAGTCTGAAAACACGTGCGGTATAGGTCCAAGTTCCTTCCAGTTAGGAGACAGTAAAGTGGTTTTGGTAGTGCTTTAAGAGCCTACTTACAAACACAAGTCTAAGGATTAATAGAGTCGTATTTACCGCCTTGTTTTCGATTTTTAAAGAAAGTGTTGAAGTGTGGTTTTGGAACTCTTGCATAGCATTGTTTCAAAAGGAAAAGACTCATGTTTTATCATGGCATTTCATATCCATTCATCATATGACATTGTTTAATATCATATATGTCATTAAAATTATTTCTACTAGGCTTTTGGCTCACCCTATTTAGAAAATCATTTTTAGGTATTGGTGGCGTGCCTCCACCAAGGTGATGACTTGGAAGGATATTAGACCTTAGAGCTCATTTTTGTTGCTTTTCTTTTGTAAAGCCAAGGGCTTCGTTGTATTGGGTTTTGTAACTCTTTTGTTATAATTGAGCTATGCTTTAGAACTTGTAGCCATTAAGGTATGAACTTGTAATAGTTTAGGTGTTGTTTTTTTATTGATCAATAGCTATAAATTCATGTTTTAGAATCAATGAATGTGTTGATGCATGTGATATGATTTTGTAAAGCTTAAATGACATCTATGAATGAAATACAGTTTTAGAAATGTTTCTAGTACTGAATGGTTGAGATTAATTAAGTTTCCGCATGTTACACGAGAGATATTATGAGTAGTTTGGTATCCATATTTTTTGGGGGCGTTACATTAATTGTAGTAAGTGAATCCCCTTCCAAATGAACATCGCAAAGGCTAAATTCTAAACCAAAGGTCACAGCCCTCAAAGCTGGAAAAGCTTCAATACACTCCAAAGCTCCCCAACATTGTATCTACTATATGATAATGTCGCAATCACAACATGATTGTGGTAACGAATTATCACTCTAACCCCGATCGCCTTCAGTTGTCCGAACACCATCAAAATTCACCTTCAAAATCCCATTCGACAAAACTATCTAGCTAACATTGGGTCTTGCATTTGGCAATCTGGCAACCTAACTAGTCGTTTGATTAAAGTCATCCATAAGATCACACTCCCTCAAACAATATCCATCAATGTTTGCGAAGCCTCATTGAGTACAACTTGGTTACGGGCAAACCATAATCCTAGCATAGCGCGAAGAACAAACTCAAACCATTAGATCATCATACAATACAAAAGCGAGCTTTCAAGTTGGGGGCCTTATAAAATAAATATATATATATATATATTATTAGGGTGATTTACAGGTAAGTCCCGTTTTAGCAAATAATGGTACATTAAGTCCTAGTTCAAAAACTTTTAACCTGTAAGTCCTATAATCCATTGAAATGACAAAACTACCTTTACCAAATCAAAACACAAAACAAAAATTGCAGATTCACGATTTCATTCACAGTTCATCTCGCCATTTTCTCACCCTCGCAAATTTCATTCTCATGTTCATCAATTTCGCCTCACATTTCGTCTTCCTTCATCAATCTCGTCTTCTTTCATCAATCTCGTCTCAGATTTCACAAAAACAAACTAGATCATCAAACATTCAAACATCCGAACAACCAAAAATGGTGAAAACAAGTAAGATTCAAGTATCTTAAACCCTTGTTTTTGCGAAATCTTTCATTTTTGAAACATTTGTTTTTCATTTCCATTTCAGCTTGAATGTTGAGTTTGAAACTTTTGTTTTCGAAATTTTTGTTTTTGTTTTTGTTTGTGAATTAGAGAACATTCATTGTAATGCCACAAAATCATGTTCTCATTCTTTCAGTTTAGGTTTTAATGTTGATTTTGGTGCGATTGCTGTGAATATTCTCAGATTCTTAGTGAATTTGAGTGAAAAACCCTAGTTAATCATGTTCCCTTGCTTTCTATTTAGGTTTCATTGTCGATTTTGGTGCGATTGCTGTGAATATTCTCAGATTCTTAGTGAATTTGAGTAAAAAACCCTAGTTAATCATGTTCCCTTGCTTTCTATTTAGGTTTCATTGTTGATTTGGGTGTGATTGCTGTGAATATTCTCAGGTTCTTAGTGAATTTGACTAAAAAACCCTAGTTAATCATGTTCCCTTGCTTTCTATTTAGGTTTCATTGTTGGTTTTGGTGCGACTGCTGTGAATATTCTCAGATTCTTAGTGAATTTGAGTGAAAAACCCTAGTTAATCATGTTCTCTTACTTTCTATTTAAGTTTCAATGTTGATTTTGGTGAGATTACTATTAATATTCTCAGATTCTTAGTGAATTTAAGTGAAAAACCCTAGTTAATCATGTTCTCTTACTTTCAATTTAGTTTTCAATGTTGATTTTAGTACCATTGTTGTTAACGTTTTCAGATTCATATTGAATTTGAGTGAAAAATCCTAATTAATCATTTTCTCTTACTTCCAATTTAGGATTCAATGTTGATTTGGCTACCATTGCTATTAATGTTCTCAGATTCTTACTGAAATTAAGTGAAAAACGCTACTTAATCATATCCTATTCCTTTCAATTTAGGTTTCAATGTTGAGTGTGGTACCATTGCTGTCAATGTTCTCATATTTTCAATCAATTTCAGTGAAAAACCTTAGTTAATCATATTCTATTGGTTTCAATTTAGCTTTCATTGTTGATTTTGGCACGATTCTTGTGAATGTTCTCAAATTCTTAGACAATTTGAGTAAAAAAACCTTAGTGAATCATATTCTCTGGTTTCAATTTAGCTTTCAATGTTGATTTTGGTATGATTCCTGTGAATGTTCTCAGATTCTTAGACAAGTTGAGTAAAAAATCTTAGTGAATCATATTCTCTTGGTTTGAATTTGTGTTTCAATGTTGATTTTCGTACGATTGTTGTTAATGTTCTCAGATTCTTAGTCAATTTGAGTGAAAACCCGAACTTAATCCATATTCTCTTGATTTCAATTTAGGTTTCAATATTGAGTTTCACATGATTGTTATGAATTTTCTCAAGTTTTCAATCAATTTGACTGAAAACCCTAGTTAATCATGTTCTCTTGCTTCCAATCTAAGTTTCAATGTTGATTTTGCTGCGATTGTTGTGAATGTTCTCATATTCTGAATCAATTTGAGTGAAAAACCCTAGTTAATCATATCCTATTCCTTTAAATTTAAGTTTCATTGTTGAGTGTGGTACCATTGCTGTCAATGTTCTCATATTTTCAATCAATTTTAGTGAAGAACATTAGTTAATCATATTCTGTTGGTTTCAATTTAGCTTTCATTGTTGATTTTGGCACGATTCCTGTGAATGTTCTCAAATTCTTAGACAATTTGAGTAAAAAACCTTAGTGAATCATATTCTCTGGTTTCAATTTAGCTTTCAATGTTGATTTCGGTATGATTCCTGTGAATGTTCTCAGATTCTTAGACAATTTGAGTAAAAAACCTTAGTGAATCATATTCTCTTGGTTTGAATTTGGGTTTCAATGTTGATTTTCATACAATTATTGTTAATGTTCTCATATTCTTAGTCAATTTGAGTGAAAACCCGGACTTAATCCATATTCTCTTGATTTCAATTTAGGTTTCAATATTGAGTTTGACATGATTGTTGTGAATTTTCTCAAGTTTTCAATCAATTTGACTGAAAACCCTAGTTAATCATGTTCTTTTTCTTCCAATCTAAGTTTCAATGTTGATTTTGCTGCGATTGTTGTGAATGTTCTCATATTCTGAATCAATTTGAGTGAAAAGCCCTAGTTAATCATATCCAATTCCTTTAAATTTAAGTTTCAATATTGAGTGCGGTACCATTGTAGTCAATGTTCTCATATTTTCAATCAATTTCAGTGAAAAACCTTAGTTAATCATATTCTATTGGTTTCAATTTAGCTTTCATTGTTGATTTTGGCATGATTCCTGTGAATGTTCTCAAATTCTTAGACAATTTGAGTAAAAAACCTTAGTGAATCATATTCTCTGGTTTCAATTTAGCTTTCAATGTTGATTTTGGTATGATTCCTGTGAATGTTCTCAGATTCTTAGACAATTTGAATAAAAAATCTTAGTGAATCATATTCTCTTGGTTTGAATTTGGGTTTCAATGTTGATTTTCGTACGATTGTTGTTAATGTTCTCAGATTCTTAGTCAATTTGAGTGAAAACCCAGACTTAATCCATATTCTCTTGATTTCAATTTAGGTTTCAATATTGAGTTTGACATGATTGTTGTGAATTTTCTCAAGTTTTCAATCAATTTGACTGAAAACCCTAGTTAATCATGTTCTCTTGCTTCCAATCTAAGTTTCAATGTTGATTTTGCTGCGATTGTTGTGAATGTTCTCATATTCTGAATCAATTTGAGTGAAAAACCCTAGTTAATCATATCCTATTCCTTTAAATTTAAGTTTCAATGTTGAGTGTGGTACCATTGCTGTCAATGTTCTCATATTTTCAATCAATTTGAGTGAAAAACCTTAGTTAATCATATTCTGTTGGTTTCAATTTAGCTTTCATTGTTGATTTTGGCACGATTCCTGTGAATGTTACTCAAATTCTTAGACAATTTGAGTAAAAAACCTTAGTGAATCATATTCTATGGTTTCAATTTAGCTTTCAATGTTGATTTTGGTATGATTCTTGTGAATGTTCTTAGATTCTTAGACAATTTGAGTAAAAAGCCTTAGTGAATCATATTCTCTTGGTTTGAATTTGGGTTTCAATGGTGATTTTCGTACGATTGTTGTTAATGTTCTCAGATTCTTAGTCAATTTGAGTGAAAACCCGGACTTGATCCATATTCTCTTGATTTCAATTTAGGTTTCAATATTGAGTTTGACATAATTGTTGTGAATTTTCTCAAGTTTTCAATCAATTTGACTGAAAACCCTAGTTAATCATGTTCTCTTGCTTCTAATCTAAGTTTCAATGTTGATTTTGCTGCGATTGCTATGAATGTTCTCATATTTTGAATCAATTTGTGTGAAAAAACCTAGTTAATCATATCCTATTCCTTTAAATTTAAGTTTCAGTGTTGAGTGTGATACCATTGCTTTCAATGTTCTCATATTTTCAATCAATTTTAGTGAAAAGCTTTAGTTAATCATATTCTATTGGTTTCAATTTTGCTATCATTGTTGATTTTGGTGCGATTGTTGTGAATGTTCTCAGATTCTTAGACAATTTGAGTAAAAAAACCTTAGTGAATCATATTCTCTTGGTTTCAATTTGGGTTTCAATCTGAATCAATTGGAATAAAAAAACCTATTTAATCATATCCTATTGCTTTCAATTTAGGTTTCAATGTTCAGTGTGGTACCATTGCTGTCAATGTTCTCATATTTTCAATCAATTTGAGTGAAATACCTTAGTTAATCATATTCTCTTGGTTTTAATTTAGCTTTTATTGTTGATTTTGGCACGATTCCTGTGAATGTTCTCAAATTCTTAGACAATTTGAGTAAAAAAACCTTAGTGAATCATATTCTCTAGTTTTAATTTAGCTTTCAATGTTGATTTTCGTACGATTCCTGTGAATGTTTTCAGATTCTTAGACAATTTGAGTAAAAAACCTTAGTGAATCATATCCTCTTGATTTGAATTTGGGTTTCAATGTTGATTTTCGTACGATTGTTGTTAATGTTCTCGGATTTTTAGTCAATTTGAGTGAAAACCCAGACTTAATCATATTCTCTTGATTTCAATTTAGGTTTTAATATTGAGTTTGACATGATTGTTGTGAATTTTCTCAAGTTTTCAATCAATTTGACTGAAAACCCTAGTTAATTATGTTCTTTTGCTGCGATTGTTGTGAATGTTCTCATATTCTGAATCAATTTGAGTGAAAAACCCTAGTTAATAATCTTCTCTTGCTTTCAATTTAACTTTCAATGCTGATTTTGTTTTTATAGCCATGAATGTTATCAAATTTAGACTTCATGAGAATGACATTGGATTAATTCTTTTAGGGCACATTCTCAGTGTTTATATCTTGTCTACGTTGATTTTCCGTACAGGAAAACAACACATGAAAGCCCCAAGACTAAAAAGTAATGCAAAGAAAACGATAAGAAAGCATAAAAAATCAACTTCAACAGATAAAAAGCAAAAGGGAAAGCATAGAGAATGGAGATTAACTTTCATATCAAACAAGGGGACAATAGTGAAGCTATTACAGCACATCAAACTCAGGAATGAGCATATTAATGGCTTGAAGAAAACCCCATTTTGGTTATTGTTTGATGCAATATTGCAAAACAAGCTAAATTATAAACAATGCAGAAAATATGATGACATTGCATTGAAAATAATTCAAACATACTAGCCAGGCAACAGTGGTTCTTTCCAGTTAGGACCAGAAATTATAATGCTAACAACAGAAGACATCAAGTCCATCTTCGGTATATCTTATGGAGATGAGCCGATACATCTTGGTTATGGAAATAAAAGTATATCATCATTTCTGACAAGAAGATCCATACAAACTGAAAGGCTATCGAGCACCCATCATAGACTTGTTGCAAAAAGCATTGAAAGACAAGAAGAAAGAAGACACTAAAGATGTGATAAGGATGCTGTGTGTGTATACTTGTTTGAAGCTTTTTTTTTCTCTACATCAGGAACAACAGTTGGATGGGTATTTCTTAATTACATGGAAGACATAAAACTCAATGAGAAAATAGAATTGGGCAGAAGCAATAAGGAACACACTGATGTCTTCAATTGAAAAATACCACAAAAATCCAGCAAAAGTTACAAGATGTGTTATGGCTCTCTTAGTAAGTACATCTTTACTCTATTCTATTAGTTTGTTGTTAATAACAAATAGTATTATTTCTTATTCAAATGACAAAAAATCTTTACATTTGCTTTGTAGTATTAGTTGTGTGAGCACACACTAATCATCCACCCTGAAGTTAGCGAAGCATGCCCAAGGGTGATCAAGTGAAATCTTATCAAATTCCATAAACGTATGAAAGTCATATCACTACATAAGCTGACAACAAGACATGTCACATCCTCATCTCATTTGAATTTCAATTCAAGTTGGGAAAAATCCCTATTTTTATGCACTGAATTATTACTGAGAAACTTTTAGTTTCCTAAATTTCAATTATTTCAAAAACTAATATCTATTGTATGTTGACCTACAGGTAACTACTACTCAATTGAGTGAGGAAAGTGATGAAGAACTTGATGACACTGAATAAGACACTGAATAAGAACAAAAAGATGTTGAAAATACTAAAGACGAAGAACAAGAAGATGCTGAAGAAGAAGAACAAGAAGTACAAGAACAAGCTTTCAGATCAAACATGGTGACAATAGTGAAGCTATTACAGCACATCAAACTCAGGAATGAGCATATTAATTGCTTGAAGAAAACCCCATTTTGGTTATTGTTTGATGTAATATTGAAAAACAAGATGAATTGTAAACAATGCATAAAATATGATGACATTGCATTGAAAATAATTCAAACATACCAGCCAGGCAGCAGTGGTTCTTTCTAGTTAGGACTAGAAACTGTAAAGCTAACAACAGAAGACATCGAGTCCATCTTTGGTATATCTTGTGGAGATGAGCTGATGCATCTTGGTTATGGAAATAAAAATATATCATCATTTCTGACAAGAAGATGTATACAAACTAAAAGGCTATCGAGCACGACCATCACCGACTTGTTGCAAAAAGCATTGAAATGCAAGAAGAAAGAAGACACTGAAGACGTGATAAGGATGCTGTGTATGTATACTCGTTTGAAGTTTTTTTTTTCTCTACATCAGGAACAACAGTTGGATGGGTATTTCTTAATTACATGGAAGACATAAACTCAATGAGAAAATAAAATTAGGCAGAAGCAATAAGGAACACACTGATGTCTTTAATTGAAAAATACCACAAAAATCCAGCAAAAGTCACAGGATGTGTTATGGCTCTCTTAGTAAGTACATCTTTACTCTATTCTATTAGTTTGTTGTTAATAACAGATAATATTATTTCTTATTCAAATGACAAAAATTCTTTATATTTGCTTTGTAGTATTGGTTGTGTGAGCACACACTGATCATCCACCCTGAAGTTAGCAAAGCATGCCCAAAGGTGATCAAGTGGAATCTTACCAAATTACATAAACGTATGAAAGTCATATCACTATATCAGCTAACAACAAGACAGGTCACATCCTCATCTCATTTGAATTTCAATTCAAGTTGGGAAAAATCCCTATTTTTATACACTGAACTATTACTGAGAAACTTTTTAGTTTCCTAAACTTCAATTATTTCAAAAACTAATATCTATTGTATGTTGACCTACAGGTGACTAGTGCTCAATTGAATGAGGAAAGTGATGAAGAACTTGATGACACTGAAGAAGAAGAACAAGAAGTACAAGAACAAGAACAACAAAAACAAGATGCTGAAAATACTGAAGAAGAAGAAGAAGATTCTGAAGAAGATTCTGAAGAAGATGAAGAAGATGGTCAATATGCTGAAGAGTGCCACCAAGAACAAAAGCCAGCAAATGAAGACTTTAGTGGCTTCTGCAACATTATACTCAATGATGCACCTGAGGGAGAAGAACAAATTCATCAACAAACACTTGAGAAACTTCAAACTGAGAACAACAATTTGCAACTAGACAACACAGTGAAGACTATCTTCATAAATAAACTTGAAGAGGATAACATGCTACTCATAGCACAAATACAACAATTAAAAGATGAAAATTCTTGATTGCATAACCAATTGGTTGAAAAAGAGGTCCATGAGATAACCCAAGAAGTTTGTGGAGTAAAACATTCTAAGACAGATGCAAAGAATAAAGGTCATACAATAAACGATGAAAATTCTCAAGTGCTGCAGAAAGAGGTCCATGAAAATTCTGAAGTGGTGGACAAAGAGAAAATTCTAAAGTTGTGGACAAAGAGCTCCATCAGAAAGAGGTCCATGAGATAACGCAACAACCTTTTGCAACAAAACATTGTGGGACAAATACAAATGTGAAAGATTGTCAAAATTCTCAGTTGCAGAATCAGTTAGTGGAGGAAGAAGTCCATAACTTAACCCAACAAGTTTGTGCAATAAAAGCCGATGATCTGACAGAATCAAGACAAACAAATCTACAGAATTCCACGATTAAAAATATCAAAGCTAAAGCAAGGAAGACTACTGAGGTATCAGATTATGAGTATAGAGGCAAGAAAGTTAAAGTTGAGAAAGAGAAGGAACACAAAGATGAGTTAATTTCAAACAAGTATGCCGTGGCTCAATTGCTACCTCCTGAAGATAAATATAAACTACAAATTCTTTGGAAAGAAAAGCAAACAGAATCAAGGTATAATCTTACATAAATCTTTCAATTTTTCATGTAGTACAAATATATGAAAAGAAACTGAGAAATAGCTCTGTTTTCTAAAAATATTCTGACTTAATCATTAACACATTTTTTTATTGTTTTGTAGTGCTTGTATATGGTTTGGAGCAAGATATGACAATTGTGTGTTTATTAATGATATCAAGAACTTGGTAAAAGGGACAGACATATCCAGCTGTGTATGTATAATATTTGTAATATTTTAACACTGAAAAAACTTCTCATTAATTTGTTAACATCACTTTTGTGTTTCAATTTGATAGACAATTGATGCATATGCTGAGATTCTTGAAAGAGAACTGTGGGAGCCGAATAATTATAATTGTCGAAAGGTGCGTACACCCGAAACCAGGTATTATTCGGCTCCATCCTGCGTGACTAGGATGCCGATTGTGATAGGAAGGCCGAATATCCAGAGATCCGTAGAGCCGAATAAATAAAAGGGCAATGAGTAAAAGGTAGGCTCTGGTCCCGAGGCCCAGAGAGCGAGTATAAATACAAGAACTACAGATTTAGAAAGGTATGTAAGAATCACTTGACTTAACTTAGTAAACAAGCTGTCTTGAGCATCCGAACTAACTTGTCCATCGGAGTGCTAATTCCGACACCCCCCGACCAGAGTGTTTGTCTCTTTTCAGGTGACTAGCTGAGGATCATTGGCGTCTCCCAGGATCTGAAGAGTATTTCCAAACCACTTCCCCACAATTGGCGCCGTCTGTGGGAATACTCAAATACAACCATGGCAGGTTTGACTGAAGATCCTCCGATAGCCACTGACGAGACCACACAGAGATGACCTCACTCCAGTAAATATGCTCAGAAAGGCAACCATCGCTGCAGGACACGCCCTGAACTTCGATTCATCAATGATTTCAGCGCAAGAAACAATGCAAATGATCATGGAACCAGCTAGGCAAACCAAACATAGGTTGGACAATATCATCGCTGACAACGAACGCCTTCGTCGCGATCTGGCCTTGGAAATAGCAAAGTCCACACAAACAGTGCGCCAGGCTTTCGAGCGACCCCCGAGGGTAGATGATCGACGATCTCAAGCCTGACAGCAAGATACTGACGGCTGCTATGCCTCAACAGACCACCTTGTGGAGTTGGAAAAGGACGAACGTCTCCAGCAACGCGTCCGGAGGAGTGTGATCAAAACACCTTCCCTTTCAAAAGATGCACTTTTGCTCGACACCGTCCACATGATATACAGCCTGCCAACAGCCCCGGCCGTACATCCAATCCAATCACATCCAGGCCCCCAACAGCAGCTCAAACTAGCAAAGCGGCTCCGAGAAGCGCCAAGTATCATCTTTGACGACTCTGATTTGATCGGCATAACACTCTCTCACATCGATCCATTGGTTGTTGAGCTACGCGTAAACCGGTTAACCGTCGAACGCGTTCTTATAGACCAGGGCAGCACTTCAGAGGTTATGTATTATAAAACCTTCATCAAACTCAGGTTCAATGAGTTAGACCTGACTCCGGCCCTTTATCCCCTATTCGGCTTCAACGCCAATCCAGAGTACCCATTGGGAAAGATCAGCCTACTCGTTCGAGCAGATTCCAGAACGGTGGATGTGGAATTCTTGGTCGTCAAACTGTCATCGCCGTACAATCTCATCATAGGGCGATTGTGGTTGCATACCTTGCAGGCCGTCCCAAGCACCTATCATCAACTGCTACGTTTCCCAACAGAACACGGTATTAAGCAAATCCGCGGCTCCCAAAAATCGGTACAAGCATGTTATCTCCTTGCTGCCAAAACCCCAAAGGAACTGCAAGTAAACTCTATTGAGGTGCCAAATCGAGAGATCCTTGATGACGTTAGGCGGCATCCAAATGAAAAGGCCAAGGAAGATTTAGACCGAGTTGACATCAATGGAAGCCCAGAAAAGTTCTTCATGATCAGCGCCTCTCTTAATCAGGTCGACAGGCAGCAGCTGATCTCTTTCCTGCTCAGCAATCTTGATGTCTTTGCATGGACTCCGTACGAAATGCTGGGTATAGACCCATCTGTTTCACAGCACCATCTGAATGTCGATCCCAAATGTAAGCCGATCATTCAGAAAGGTCGCGGTCAGCCGCAGAGCATACTGCTGCCGTTGTTGAGGAGGTTGACAGACTGCTTGACGCCGGGGCAATTAGAGAAGTCACCTACCCTACGTGGCTCTCCAATACAGTGGTGGTGAAGAAGAAAAATGGGACTTGGCGAGTGTGCGTCGATTTCACGGATCTGAACAAAGCTTGCCCCAAAGACTGTTTTCCCCTATCCAGAATCGACCAACTTGTTGATGCGACGGCACGCCATCAACGCATGAGCTTCCTCGATGCTTACAGAGGCTACCACCAGATCGCCATGCATCCAGATGACCAGGACAAAACTGCATTCCTCACCCCAAGAGGAACCTACTGCTACAAAGTCATGCCTTTTGGGCTAAAGAATGCAGGGGCAACCTACCAGAGACTGGTCACCGCCATGTTCAAAGAGCAACTCGGCCACACTATAGAAGAATACATCGACGATATGGTGGTCAAGTCCAAAGAAGAACATAATCATATCGCCGATCTAGAAAAGACATTTAGCATCTTATGCAAATACAGAATGAAATTGAACGCTTCTAAATGTGCATTCGGAATCGGCTCTGGCAAATTCTTGGGTTACATCATCAACCACCGAGGAATCAAAGCCAACCCTAGGAAAGTCACAGCAATCTTGGAACTCGGCTCCCCCCGTTCTGTGAAAGAAGTCCAAAAGTTGATGGGGATGGCCGCTGTACTCAACAGGTTCATCAGCCGGTCTACAGATCATTGCCGACAATTCTTTCAGACATTACAGCAGGGCAAGGCTTTTGAATGGTCTGCCGAATGCGAAACCGCCTTCAACGGACTCAAGACCTACCTTCGCTCAGTACCTCTCTTGACAACACCCTCCACTGGTGGCCCGCTCATTCTGTATCTGGCAGTTTCCGATAGGGCCGTCAACACCGTATTGTTAAAAGATAAGGAGGGGGAGCAACGGCTAGTGTATTATGTGAGTAAGGCAATGGTTGACACCAAGACACGCTACCTTCCGCTGGAAAAACTCATCTTAGCCCTAGTCATGGCGGCAAGAAAACTGATGCATTACTTCTAGGGACACAACATTGGGATGCTAACAGATTATCCCCTTCGATCAGTACTACAGAGTGCAGAAGCATCAGGACGTGTTTCAAAATGGCCAATACGCCATTCAATTTTTACCTAAAACTGCAATCAAGGGGCAGGTTCTGGCCGACTTTGTTGCCGAATTCACCGGCGGACTTGCCGACCTCAAACCTGACGAAGTTCGACCAAAGGCCGAAGTTTGACCAAAGCGGAACTGGAGAATTTATGTCGGGGATATTTGGCAATTATATTGTGATGGATCGTCTAACCAACAGGGCAGCGGCGCTAGAGTTGTAATCATGTCTCCAGATGGCGCAATAATCGAGCAGGTCGTCAAACTTGGCTTCGAAGCATCAAATAATGAAGCCGAATACGAAGCCCTTCTAGCCGATCTGCGGAATGCGCACCTTCTCGGCGCTCGGTGTTTGCTTGTGTTTTGTGATTCAAAATTGGTAATTAATCAGCTAAAGGGGGAGTACGCGGCAAGAAACGACCGTATGGCCGCCTACATGAAAACGGCGAATTCCCTACTGACAAAATTTGACCATCACGAACTAAATCAAATAACACGCGACTAGAACACATACGCAGATGCCTTGGCGTGCCTAGCTTCTGTCATCAATTTTGAGATCAAACGGACCATCGAAGTAGGTTTCATCCCGGAGCCGAGTATTGGCCCTACGGAGGAAATCCACGTCAACATTATAGAATCCGCACCAAGCTGGATGGACCCCATTGCTGCATTCCTCTCTTCTGAACAACTCTCAGAGGACAAAAAAGAAGCACACAAGCTACGGAATAAAGCCCTGCGATACTATCTGGATCCGCAAGGAGGGCTCTATAAAAAATCCCTCTCTGGTCCATATTTGGAATGCATGCACCCGAACAAAGTGGAGGAGCTTCTGACTGAGATACATGAGGGCAGTTGTGGTGCCCATTCCGGCGAATGCTCTTTGGCCCATCGAGCCATAACAGGGTTATTATTGGCCAACAATGAGAGCTGACGTGGAGAGTTATGTAAAAAAATGTGAACAGTGCCAAAAGTTCTCCCCGTTAACCCATCTGCCTGCCGAAGAGTTGAACTCCATCACCAGTCCCTGGCCGTTTGCTCAGTAGGGACTTGATATCGTAAGACCATTGCCGAGGGCCCCAGGGAACAAGCGATTCTTAATCGTCAACGGTCAAGCCGAAGCCTCTAACAAATCCATCTTGGACGGCATCAAAAAGAGGTTGGAAAAAGTTAAAGGCACATAGGTCGAAGAATTTCCGAGTGTATTGTGGGCTTATCGTACTACACCGAGGAGATCCACTGGAGAAACGCCGTTTGCTCTATGATTCGGAACTCAAGCAAGCTTACCCCTAGAAATCGGCCTCCCAACCCTGAAATCACAAGTTTTTGATAGAGGCCGGAACGACATGATGCTTACCCTGGATCTGATTCTAATCGAAGAACGAAGAGACAGCGTCCTGGCATCCATGGCACGGTATCAGCAGCAGCTGGCTAAGTCGTATAATCAACAAGTTCAGTTGCGCCGCTACAACGCCAGGAGAGTTGGTCCTGAAGAAGGTACTTCCAGCCGACCGGAGACCGTCCGACGAAAAATTGGGTCCAAACTGGGACGGCCCCTATCAGATAGATTCCATCGCTGGAACAGGGGCATATAGGCTCTCAGACATGTCAGGAAGAAGCCTGCCACGGCCTTGGAATTCAACACATTTGCGTAAATTCTATCATTGGCCCGACTTGTGGGCTTGATACTTGAATATGTTCCACCATTGCAATACAAAGTTTCTCATTTTGTCATGCTTCAGCTCCCAAGCCCTTTAGGACCGATTAAGTTTCCGGATTCGGAGCGCCCTTCGTGGGTATCACAATTGGCCAAACAAAGTCTCCGGATTCGGAGCCCCTTCTGGTGAATGACACCTTAGGGCCGATTAAGTCCCTGGATTCAGAGCGCCCTTCGTGGATATCATGATTGGCCAAACAAAGTCTCCAGATTCGGAGCCCCTTTTTGGTGAATGACACCTTAGGGCCGATTAAGTCTCCTAATTCGGAGCGCCCTTCGTGTATATCACGATCGGCCAAAGTCTCCGGATTCGGAGCCCCTTCTGGTGAATGACACCTAGGGCCGATTAAGTCTTCGGATTCGGAGTGCCCTTCGTGGATATCACGATTGGCCAAACAAAGTCTCTGGATTCGAAGCGCCCTTCGTGGATATCACGATTGGCTAAACAAAGTCTCCGGATTCGGAGCCCTTTCTGGTGAATGACACCTTAGGGCCGATTAAGTCTCCGGATTCGGAACGCCCTTCTTGGATATCACGATTGGCCAAAGTCTCCAGATTCGGAGCCCCTTCTGGTGAATGACACCTTAGGGCCGATTAAGTCTCCGGATTTGGAGCACCCTTCATGGATACCATGATTGGCCAAAAATCTCCGGATTCGGAGCCCCTTTGGGTGCAAAACATCTTAGCACCGATTAAGCCTCTTAAGGTCGATTAAGCATCCGAATTCGGAACCTTTGTGCGAGATCACTTGAATGGCCGAATAAATATTCAATAAGAATTGTTCTTAATTCGAGCCAGTCAATGCATGTTTAAAACATTTGTACCATGCAACACAAAACTTACCGATAAGTTGAAATAAGACGTTTAAATAGGCACATAACATTTCAAAACCAAATCCGAACAATGAAAATAAAAGAAATTCTATTTATTCGGCATGAAGTCGCATTACATACAAAATAAAAGAAATCCCACTTATCCGGCACCCTCATCGTCACTCTTCTCAATTTCGAAATCGGAATAAGGGAGGTAATGACGATGGTATAGCGGCGAAGCCGAATCAATGCCCACGGCTCCAAGAGCTTCCTCGGTTTGAAGGGCCTTGATCCAACCATGCTTGAATCCACGTTTTTTACATCGGCAGACCTCCTCAGCAAGGTCTCGTTTGGTCTTCTCTATCCTGACCTTCAGGCCGTCCTGAAATCCCCTTTCATAACTCGAGGTCCGTTGGGTCACTCTCTCCTCCACGACCAACTTAGATTGACCGGCCGCCACCGACTCGGTTGTTTGAATATTCTTAAGCTCCCAAAGCTCACGCTCAGTCTTTTCCGCGCGAGCCTCCAGACTGCGATTCCTTTCGTCCTTTTTCTCAATCTCACATCGTGCTTCGCGCAGACGCATGCCGACTTCATAAGCAGTATATAGTCCTTTCACGGCCCCGTGTATGCCGTCTCGAAATACTTCAAAATCTCGATGTCCGACCATCGATTGTTGGACTTTCGGCGGAAAGATCTGTCGAGCGAACTTGACTGCCACAGCTAGGTCTTTAATAATGGAATCCACCTCCGTCATCGGTCTAGTCCTCACGAAAACCACAAAACTCAATGGTTACGTAGTCGCATCAAGCTCGATTCTTGATCGCGGTTGCGGGAAATTTCCCCGTTGTCGTCTGTCCTTTCGGGGCGATCTGCTTCAACGACTAAGGAGCTACTATTTTTCCCTATCCATGGATGTTCTTCTTCCCGTGCGCATAGGCTCACTGCTGCGATTTGTTGCGGCGTCTAAATTCAGCCAATCTTCATCCCTCTCCAGTTTAGATCAAGCCTGAATGGAAACAAGTGGAGCCTTCGGCGTGAACTCACCCCATTTATCCTGGAATGTATGCAGCTCCCCCGAGGCAACGTCAGTAATTCCAAACGCCAAACGTCGGATGACGATCAGCCAGCCCACAAGTTAGACCCATTCGGCTTCTCAGCTACGCGTGCTGGGGCAAGGGCAGATTTATTTATTAATCTGGTCGGCCATATTTTCGAGCGCAAGCGCCAATCAATCCATGCCTCAGCCAGCCCACGAGTTAAACCCATTCAGCTTTTCAAGCTCGCGCCTTGGCAAAGGCAAGGGCAGATTTATCAATCTGGTCAGCCATATTTTCAAACGCAAGCGCCGATCAATCCATGCCTCAGCCAGCCCACGAGTTAAACCCATTCAGCTTTTCAACCTCGCGCCCTGGCCAAGGCAAGGGCAGATTCAATAATCTGGTCAGCCAAGTACCTAAACTAAGCAACCAATCTGGTCGGCCATATTTTCGAGCGCAAGCGCCGATCAATCCATGCCTCAGCCAGCCCACGAGTTAAACCCATTCGGCTTTTCAAGCTCGCGCCCTGGCAAAGGCAATGGCAGATTTATCAATCTGGTTGGCCATATTTTCAAGCGCAAGCGCCGATCAATCCATGCCTCAACCAGCCCACGAGTTAAACCCATTCGGCTTTTCAACCTCGCGCCCTGGCCAAGGCAAGGGCAGATTCAATAATCCGGTCGGCCAAGTACCTAAACTAAGCAGCCGATCTGGTCGGCCATATTTTCAAGCATAAGCGCCGATCAATCCATGCCTCAACCAGCCCACGAGTTAGACCCATTCAGCTTCTCAGCTACACGTGCTGGGAATCCATGCCTCAGCCAGCCCACGAGTTAAACCCATTCGGCTTTTCAAGCCCGCGCCCTTGCAAAGGCAAGGGCAGATTTATCAATCTGGTCGGCCATATTTTAAAGCACAAGCACCGATCAATCCATGCCTCAGCCAGCCAACGAGTTAAACCCATTCGCCTTTTCAACCTCGCGTCCTGGCCAAGGCAATGGCAGATTCAATAATCCGGTCGGCCAAGTACCTAAACTAAGCAGCCAATCTAGTCGGCCATATTTTTTAGTGCAAGCGCCGATCAATCCATGCCTCAGCCAGCCCACGAGTTAAACCTATTCGGCTTTTCAACCTCGCACCCTGGCGAAGGCAAGGGCAGATTTATTAATTTGGTCGACCATATTTCCAGCGCAGGCGCTGATCAATCCATGCCTCAGCCAGTCCACGAGTTAAACCCATTCGGCTTTTCAACCTCGCGCCCTGGCCAAGGCAAGGGCAGATTCAATAATCCGGTCGGCTAAGTACCTAAACTAAGCAGCCAATCTCACTATAACTAAAAGCAATATCATTCATCAACATTTTCATTAACAAGATGAGCACAACTTATGAACTTTTATATACGCAAATCTATATAATAAGACACAAAGATTTTTGAAAAATGTATCAAAATGTATGTGAGATACATTTTGATCCAATGGCTGAGATGATTTGTTTTTATTAATGAAAGGCTGAGATGCTTTGTCACATTTTCGCATTCCCGCTCAAAACAATCCCTCTCTCCCTCTCTCTGCAGCGTCCCATCCACCCACGACAAACCCTTCTCTCTCTCTCTCTCTCTCAAACTTCTCAGGTGTCAATCTCTCTCTCCTCAGAGATCTCTCTCTCTTCCTCTCCCTCCCCTCCTTTCCACTGCCGCTCCGCTTCCACCATTGCGCCGCCTCCGAACTCCACCGACAGCAACTCTTCATCTTTTCTCCCTCCCAGATCTCAGATCTCAGATCTTCTCTGTCCTCCGATCTCTACCGACAGCAACTCCTTCTCAATGGGAATGGAAAAGGGTGTTTGAAGCTTTTTGGGGTTACTATTTTGACACAAAAAGAAGATGAATCGATCAGGAAGAGCAAGAGCACTGGCAATTTGATTGCATGCAATGGCGAACATAGCGTTCTCGATGTTGGGTAGCCAACGATGCTCATGAAAGGAAGAAGGGTAAATCATCAATTCTCTCTCTGTTCTTTGATTCTATGTTTTTTTTGATGATTTTGTGATCTGGGTTTGTTTAATTTTCTATCTGGATTACAGCTATTCATCGATCTTGCCCTCTGTTTTTGTGTTGCTCCAGATTGGTTCTGATTTTGATTTTTTTTTTTTTTTTGATTTGATGTTTCAAATTTTCGACAATGGGAGTTATGGTTTCTTCTAAAACATTTATTCCTTTTATTTCAGTTTGAAAATTGAAATTTGAAAATGGGAGTTATGGTTTGTCTGACAAGGATATTGTGGCACTGTCGGGGGGACACACTTTGGTAAATCTCTTCTTTACATTACATGTGGAAAAAATAAGTAAATAAAATAAGTAAAATAAGTAACACTTTGGTAAATCTCTTCTTTCACATTGTGTCCTGTCGGTTTTCTCTGTTAGGGAAGGGCACATCCAAAGAGATCAGGTTTTGATGGCCCATGGACTAAGGAGCCTCTGAAGTTTGATAATTCATACTTTGTGTAAGACTTATGAACATGCCCATGTCTTATGTTCCTTTTATCTCAACTTTGGGAAAGAAAGGCCTTTGAGTTTCTGTAGTCTATTTTACATTTAGTATTTTTAAAATAGGGAGCTGCTGAAAGGAGAATCAGAGAGGCTGTTGCAACTTCCAATAGACAAGGCTTTATTGGATGATCCCGAGTTTCGTCGTTATGTTGAGCTGTATGCAAAGGTATTGTGAGCTTATTTCAACCAAATGATCAATATAGCATTTTCATCTTTATTCATCTGTGATGCTATTCAATTAATCCACTAAGTAAATAGACGGTAAAGTTTGTCATGGTGTTGGTTTCACTGATGAATGTTTCAGAGACTGGTTTTAGGTCAAATTTGCTGTGATACATAGCATTATAGGGTTTGGTGTCTTTATTTAAAGGTCAATTGGATCTGAACTATGATTAGAGATTGATAAAATCTAAAATAGACCCACCAATTTACTTGCAACATGCTGGTTTGCTGTGATCTTTCCTTTTTCTTTTTTTGAACGGACCAGTTACGACAACCAAATTTAATGAAACTTTAATTTGGCATGTTCTGTTAGATCCTTGATTTGATTAGTGATGAATAGAGATTAGACAAATTTTATACCGTTGGGTTTAGTGAATTATTCCAAATGGGTTTAGTGAATTATTCCCATTCAATGTTTGTTATTTCTCGGCTGATTTGATTTCCGTCATGTGAATGGTCATGAGTTGATTTAGAAATCAAATGGGCTTTGCTTTTTTTTTTTCACAATTAAGGGAAGTGGGTTTTTGAAAATATATAAAAATGTATTAGAGATACATTTTGATTTAATGGCTAAGATTAATCCTAAAAGTATATTAACGGTGCAGATCAATGTGATTCCCGCTCAAACATCTCTCCCTTAGCCTTCCACCTACCCACGTCTCTCTCTCCCACTCTGTTCTCACCTACGTCTTCTCCCCATTCCCTCTTTATCTATATATATGACACAATTTTAGCTGAAAGTTTATGATTATAAGATTAATGTTATGATCAATGCTGATCAAATGGGTTGAAGAAGTGTTTTTTTTATCGAATACCGGGCATTGATATGTTTTTCATATTGTATTGCTGCCCAACTATCATGTTCAAGGTTTTTGAAAATATCATGTTTTTCATATTGTATAAATTAAAAAATGAAGGATTTCTAAATAGTCCTAATGGAGTGTGGGTTCCATTGTAATAGAGATGTTTGCGGTTTTTTTTTTTTTACTTTCATGTCATTAGAGCTCATTGATTTAGAGAATGTATCGTTATTCTTATAAATTTATGTGTGTTCTAACTGCACAACCCACTACTTTTTATGAAATTCTGACTAATTTTACTGCACTTCAGTTGTTTTGTTTTAATTGATTGTTTTTTTCATTTCTTTCCTTTTGCCTAAACAAAAAATAAAAAATAATTTTTTTAGGAATTGCTTGGTCTTATGAACTAGGTCAGTTATGGTTAGCAAATTTTGGGTTTGTGCTTCTCTATGTTGTTTTCTTGAATTATTGATTGATCTAAGTTTGATATTTTTTAGCTAATGAGATCAGGTATTCATACACATTGCGTGGTATCTGATGCTAGATTTAGTAGATATTAGTATAGTTTTTTTTTTTTTTTTTTTGAAGTTTTAAAAAGAAGGTGAAATGAGGATGTGAAATGGAGTAATGGCAACATAAGAGAGTTCAAATCAAAATGAATGCATCAGTCATGGGGACTCAGTAAATTTCACTTTAATTTGGGACAAGACGAGAAGGTTGGACAACAAGGTTTGTTTATGTGTTAGTAAATATATATCATCATACTAGCTAGAAGCACTATTATTCTGATCAAGGGTGGAACTACTTGGCACGATAATTTTTTGTTTATTTCTTACCATGGAGGAAAATAAACTTTAGTAACTTAAGCAGAATAACAGTGTTAGTGGCTTCATGCTTCGATTCTGATTGTTGTCTATTGTTATAGACGTATCTTCAATCTCTTACAATTCGACTCGAGGAGATGAGAATCAAAAGACGTGATTCAGAGCAGTGGATGCATCATCGCTTGCTCCCACAAGATCTCAGGGAACGTGTAAGACGCTATGATCAGTACAAGTGGTTGGAAACACGTGGAGTGGACGAACATAACATAGTTCAGAGTCTACCCAAGGATCTTAGAAGGGACATCAAACGACATCTCTGTCTGGCTTTGGTGAAGAGGGTAATTTCATTTTTCCTCTACTGTGTTTGTTTCTGATACTTACAACTATTTGCATCTATAATAGCAATGGTTGGATTGATTAATTAATTGGTATGTCCTGCCATGGTCTTCCGTATATTTTTTGCATTGTAATATCCACTTTGCACTGAGCATATATCCACCCAGTTTTCCACGCAGATATAAATGGTGTACACATTCTTATAAATCTAAAAAATGTTCAGGATTTTCAAATTTCTCAAATGATAGAGGAACATAAGAAAATTAAAAATAATAATAATTACCTTGCTCATTTATGTGCTGAATTTTTCTAATTTTTGCATAGTTGGAATTAGTTGGAATAAGGCTACAATAAGTTTATGTCCTGTTCCATTTGTTTCTATCTTTGGATAATCTCTGGATAATCTCTACTATAATTTTTGCATAATCTTTACTCTAATCTTTAATTTTAATAATCAATTTTGTGATTGAAACATTTAAACATTGATTCGGTGAAACATTGTCCAATTTGTGATTGAAACATTGTGTCTGATGTTTACAGTTTGTGATTGATCATTGTTTTGGTTGGTTGTGTAGGAAATTTATAAGCCTGGTTTTTAAATTTTTTCTTAAAATTATCATTATTTGGGTGGGGTAGGGGGAGCAAGAATCAAATTTTTTAGTCTGGTTTATTAAAATTTGGGTTTATTAAAATCAAATTGGGTATATTAAAATCTATATAATAAGACACAATAGATTTTGAAAATGTACAAAATGTATGAGAGATATATTTGGTATTAACGGTACAGATCTTTTCAAACAAAAATAAACGGCTAAGATGAATTTTTAAGTATATTTGTTTTATTGAAATTCATTTATTTGGGTCAACTTTTAGATCCCTATCTATAAAAATTAGAATTAATTTTTTTTTGTTAAGTTTCTAATTTTTCTCTATAATTTTAAAATTTAGAATTATACTAAGATGAACAATAAGAAGGCAAATATCCCAATTTGATTTATAGAAATTCTTTAGCCACAACTGCAGATAATGTTGGTGCAGCAATATGTGCTCAAGGTGTTGAGAAGTGAATTAGTAGACATGACAAATGATGCATGGCAAGAGCATCATGTAAAATGCTTTCACCATTTGATTGTGACTGGAAATGTGTTATCTTCACATTGATGACAAGAAACTGATTTTGATATTGTGATATGAGAAACTCTACAAAACCAAGTCTTTGAAATACCAAATCTTAGATTTTTGTATGAAGGGACTATATACCTAAATGGAAAAAAATAGGAATAAGCACTTAGTTAAGTTAAAGTCTTGGATTTTTGTAAGAAGGGACTATATACCTAAATGGAAATGTTTTCTGCTTTAAACCTTTGTGATTCTTAATGTTACACTGGATTGCAGGGTTAGCGGGGGCCACCGCTAATGTGCACTGCTATGATGTGTTGACAAATAAATGGTCTAGGTATGCTCAGAATAATTATCATTTATTAGCACAACAATACTTTTGGGATAACGCCTTTTTATCACATGCTCACTTCTACTATGCTTTAATCAACTTGCTCTGTAGGATTACACCCTTTGGAGAACCTCCCACACCAAGGGCAACACATGTGGCAACTGCTGTGGGTACTATGGTGGTTATTCAGGTCAAGGCAGATAAATATTTTCGTTTTAATGCTTGGACTAACCTTTTTTCTCTTTCAATTTGTTAGTAAATAATAACTATTCGCTGAATCTTTCAACCCAACAGGGTAGAATTGGTCCAACTGGTTTGTCTGCTGAGGACCTTCATGTTCTTGATCTCACACAGCAACACCCACGATGGCATAGGTTAGATTCGTGAAGCTTTTCCTTGGCTTTTTATATGAAACACCTTGGTACACATGTATTCTCACACATGTATGCATGTACAAGTAATGCATTTTGTTGTATATCCATTAATTCATTGTCAACATCTGTGTAGGGTTGTGGTCCAAGGCCCTGGACCAGGGCCACGGTATGGACATGTTATGGCTCTAGATGGAGGTTTAAATGCAGCTTTGAATCAGTAGTACTTGAACATATATAAAAGGGAACAAAACAACCACCACACTTCAACCTCAAGGTTAACAAAGATTGCAGTTAAGTTCATTCAGAACTTAAAACATGTTATAAACCCATAAAAATCGCACTAGAATTTACTTGAGCTTAAGCAAATCAAGGGTTCTGTATAGCGGAAATGAACACACTCGAGACCAAAAAAGTAGAAGAACAAATTGGAGAAATATTAAAGCAAACAAACACATACTTTTTCCAGCACTTCCAACTGAGGTTGGAGTTCCTGAAGCTGCAGAATTGCCCTCAAGAGCTGTAGCGCCACCGAAGAGAATCAGCCGTGGCCCAATGTAACCCGGCGAAACAGATTGTTTATGTTAGTTGTTGATTTTTATATCCCCCCCTATTAGTTGGTTCAATTTTTATTTATTTTTATTTTTTTCAAGTACATTAGTTAGTGTCATTTGGTTTTTATTAGTTGATACTCCTAATTAATGCTTCATATCACTACTACTAATTAATTATTGAAGCGATTAATAAAGAAGGTACTTTTCAAGTAATCTAGATGTTTGATAGGTTGGATTTGCATCTTTAAGTATTTTTCAATTTGATTTTCATAGCTCTCATGCTTTGAATCTGTTCACAAATAGAGGTCTTCACTTGAAATTTCGATTTTGATTGTGAATTGTATAGGGTAAGGATGAATCTAATGATCCGCTTTCTGGAATGGGCTTTGTATTTCTACTAATGATTTCTTAGTGGTGGCTACCAAAATAAAATATCACTTGGCTGGTTCTGTTTTTGATTAAATAGACAATGGTTGTTTGCCTATGCCATTTTCTATTCTAATAAGATTGCTAATTGTTTCAGTCTTTTTCCTGGTTTAGAATTGTTGTGTTGATTTTTGCCTCTCCCCTTCAGAATTGTTGGCTTGATATTCAAACAGGTTATTTTAGACCAAAAATGACTTAGATAGATTATCACTTGACTGGTTCTGTTTTTGATTAAATAGACAATGGTTGTTTGCTTATGCCATTTTCTGTTATGATAATCTAGATGTTTGATAGATTGGGGTAAATAATATAATGATTTCTTAATGGTGGTTACCAAAATATAATATCACTTGGCTAGTTTTGTTTTTGATTAAATAGAATGATCATTTTACAGTGTTGCAGTGGTTCTTGGTTTTGGTTTTGTTTTTTCAATTAAATTTTTTTCGCTTAAAGGCATTGCAGTTTTTTCCAAAACCTTTTGGTATGATGATGTTGAGAGCAAGAGCCTAATTATAAATGCATTGTAGTTTCTTCATCTTCAAGTTCCTTTTTTTGCTTTATTTATATGTTTGCTAACATTACAGTTTCTTCATTGTCCTATGAATTTCTTTATGTGCTTGAATTCTTCTTTTCTTAAATTCTTCAGTTGAAGTTTCATTTTTTGCTTTATTTATCTGTTTGCTAACCACATGTTTCCTCTAATTGCTGTTTATTTATTTAGCTGAAATTGTTCGCTCCTCTTTCTTTCTTGACTTCATTGTTTGTACCAGTTATTGAACTGAACTGATTCTCACCAAGGTAATCTCTTTTTCCTTCTCTTTCTGCTCTGTTTTGTTATCCACAAAAGGTGCCAAAAAAAAAAATTTTTTTTTTGAAGTCCTCTTCTGGGTTTAGGTTTACCTACCATTTTGATAGCAAATTGTTAGAAACTTTTTTTTTTCCTTCAAGCCACTGCCTGAATAATCTGAACTGCTAACCCCAAATGTTGACTAAATTTTAGCATTATGAAACACCAAAGCACCACAATTGTATTTTCCATAATGCAATTTCACAATTTATTTGTAATTTCACAATTTCTTTGCAATTTTAATATTAATTTCTTTATTATTTGTTTTTAAACTTATATGAATGTAAGGTAATGCGTTTTCTTTCAGTTTTCGTTTTTCTCCGTCAAATGCGTCCATTCCCTGTACCCATTTTATGAAGCAATTGACGTGCAAAAAACAAAATCATAGTGTTCATCAAAGTGTTTTTGGATATTGCCTCATATACAATGGTATTTGTCTATTTATTAGTTTGACAGAAGGGTTTGTTTCTGGAAAGTTATATTTGACACTATTAGTTGAATTGGATGGGCATACATAGGGATATGTGAATGTGGGATTTTTGGGTTTTTGACTGTTGGCTTATCTAAATACAAATTTACCTCTTATGGTTTGTGAGATTTTGTTCGTTCTTGGGTTTGAATCACACTTCAGATTTTTAAGTGGTTTTGTTTTAACTGTTATGATGCTGAAAATTATGGTTCTGTCTTAACTGTTATGATGCTGAAAATTATCTCCAATGGTAGTGTCGTTTTCTTTAATTTCGATATTTTATGATGCTGAAAATGCTATTTGGTGCAAGTATGTCATATTCTGCCATTGATTAAACTCTGAGCTATTAGTTCACAATTGGTGGCTTGCTGCAACTGAAAATGCTATTTGGTGCAAGTATGTCATATTCTGCCATTGATTAAATTTTGCGAACTCTTTGAGCTACATTATTATTGAAGTATTAGGAAATGGATGAGTATCTATATTATAAAGCATGACAATTTTTGAAAATATTTGGCATGCTTTTATTATTTATGTTAAAACCCAAACTTCAATTGTTCTTTCAAGTTTAATGCCCTGCAACTCAGCAGGATTATATTAACCGTCTATTGTTTTTTCAAGTTCAATGCCCTTTTTCCATTGTTGATTATGAAAACTTACAGGGCACTTAATTGCATTTGTTGATTATGCCCTTTTTCACATATACTGAATCAAGTAAGTTTTTACTTCTCCTGTTGGCACACTTGGGCTCCAACCAATTGAAATTTCTTCCTAATTTTTAAGAAAGGAAAGGTGAACACGGGTTGTTTTGGCTTACCTTCCATTTGACTGTTTAAGCTTTATATATATAATCCAACCCCCAGTTGATAGACTGGAAGAAACAGTATGAATTAGGCTTGATGATTATATTTTATGCTATTTGATTATTGCATTGAAGTGCATGACTGGTTTGACTTTTATCTTGCAGTATTTACCATTATATAATTTTGAAACTTGAAAAACATTTTTGGCTTCTTTTACCAAGTCCTCAAACCTAACATTTTTGGCTTCTTTTGCTTCTTTTGCTAAGTCCTCAAATCCAACTTCCCAAACATAGGTTATATAATTTATATTAGATCTGTAGCTCTTTTCCAATAAGTTTGCCTTATTGTACTAAGTGCTTAATACATGCACTATTTTTGATCCATTATTTGTAGATCTCCATGATGGATTAATGAAGAAATTAATTGTTGTAAACAAAGGTAGTGCCATAGAATTTTGGTAATTCAATAAAGGGAAAATTGCACCAATGATAGCTATTCATCATTATTTATACGCTAGTTACTAACAAAACGCTACAAACCCGCATGAAAATACCTAGCAAAACAACTGACCATAGCAATACATGTAAATTACCGAACCAAACGCTATAAAAATACATTTGAAATCATAAAAACTATGATAGTCGCCCAGATCAGTCCTCGGAATCAGACTCCAATGGCTCAATATCCACCTGCTCATATGGTATTGGCATAGTCAATGAAACGTTAGCAGCAGCATGGGCTTTGTACCAACTGTGTTTGAACCCCAGATTTTCAAACTTGGGGACTTGGTCCACATACTCGGCGAGTCCAGCATTTTTCCCGGCCTTGAATACTTTAGAGTTGGCTGTCTCCTTCACCGCCTTCATTTCAGCCAACTCAGCCTCCAGTTTGGAGACCGCCTTCTGGGCCAATCTGAGCGCATCTTCGCTAGTGTCCGCCCTCTTCTCGGCATCCGATCTCAATTGATCTATGCTACGAGTCCTCTCCACCTCGGCCTCAGCCCGTGAGGCTTCCTTGTTCACCCTCAAAACTTCGACCTCGGCCCTTCTCCTCTGGGCCTCCACTTCCTTTCGCAAATGAGCAATCTGTTTGACGGCGTCGCGATGGCGACGACCCATATGGGCTATCCTTCCGACGGTCTGGAAAACAAGAATTTAAAACCATAACTTCAACAGTATTTGGATAAAGTGAAGAAAAGTCCGAATATATACCAAAAGTGCCGATTGGGCGGCTAGTGTTGTCGCATCTGAAAGCCTTCTTGTCGGACGGCAATGACACGGACGTAGCCACGCTCAATGCGACTTCCGGATCTTTAAGCGCCGAAGCATCAGAAGAAAACGGCATGTTTTTTTATCATCGGCTGAATGACAAAAGGAACTATCACATTCGATCCCTCTAATCGAGGACGTTTACCTTCTTGTTCTTCTAAACTGGCCTCAAACTCAGCAGGGCGTTTCCCTGCATTTTCCTCAACTTCTTGACCGGCCTGCACGACCAAAGTAGATTCGGCATTCTCATTTTTTGCCATCTCCTTTTCAATAGTGCACAAAGACTCTAATTCGGTAACAGGCAGGGAGGGTTGAGATTCGGTGGCGGGTAGTACTTCAGACGGAAGGGCCTCCGCTTTTCGCCGTGCGGCCAACCTTTCCATATTCATCTTCCTGACAAGTTTTGTCAGGCTTAACCCAGTCATGTTTGCGGCGGGAAGATTCTCTAAGCTGTGAAAAGTGTTGTCAAGTGTAAGATCCCCTTGGACCGAAGTGGATGGAGGATCGGCCGAATTCAATACCTCGTCAGATTCGATTTCGGGCTGATCTGATTCGGCCACACCAGCTACTTCATCCCGCTCCGAACCAGACCCTTCAAAACTAACTTGCCTCAGGTTTTTGAAGTCAGACAAAATAAGAGCGATAAGAAAATCTTCACCCTTCGGAATTGGAATATTTTCCGCAGCCGAGAAGGTCGTATATGTCGGCTTGTAACGAAGCAGAACGTGGGTCGTCCTCCGCTGTTTCTGAAGACTTCGACGGCCGAAATACTTGAGCGCGACTTTGATATCTGAAAGAACGGCGTCGTCCGTTGAAGATAGGACTTTCTTTAAATCGTTCCCTGCACAAGCCAAGCCATAAAATTTCAAAGAAGAGGCTTTACAAGAAAAATAAATAAATAATAAAAGCAAGAAGGTAATCGGCCACCTGGCTCGCCCCTCCATCTAGGAATAGGATCGACGTGATCCTCCCCTGCACCAAATTCCCAGTTACCCTGGACAACGACCATAACATCATCAACTCGTTTCCCAGAACTGGAAAGCATAGTGATTACCTGATGGTCGGTATTTTTGGCCCTAAGGAAGTAACGCCCCTGCCGACCAGAAGACTTAGCCAAAGCATAGCAATGCCAGATGGCTGGAAGGCCAAGGTTAATTTTAAGCCGACGGTTCAGCGCTATAACCCCCATTATAATTCTAAAGAAATTCACATTGGATTGGGAAGGGATTAAATCCCAATGTCGAAGCACAGCCCTAAGAAACGGGTGAAGGGGAAAACGGACTCCACTCTCTACGATTGACAAGAGAGGAAAGACAATCGTGATTTTGTCCTCCCTCTCCATGTCAAGAATGCCGTCCGCGATGAACGACAAACGGACATCGTCAGGAATGGAGAAATGGCGTCTAAAGCCAGCAATTCGATCTGACGAGAGGAGGTCTTTTAAATGTTTCGTCATACCCTACAGTTTATAGGAACATGCCAAGGAGGAAATAAACTGGAAAGAGTTTTCGAAGCAAGGAAAGAGAGAACTTACAAAGGACGAAGAGGATATCGGAGAAGAGAAAGTTGCAGGAACGATTCGAAGGGCAATCCAGCAACGAACGTAATAAAATACATACACAAAAAGACGTCAAAATTTTAAATCACAATAAATACACGTACGAAGGGGCAGAAAGTCGAGACGACAACCGAAAGGGGCGTGCTCAGATGTCCGCATGAGGATGAGGCCAACCGCCGAAATTTTGGCTGACTTTTCGAAATTTGGAACCAAGCACTCCGGCCAACTGTCGTTGATAAAGTGCTTGGGGGGCAATTGTGGGAGCCGAATAATTATAATCGTCGAAAGGTGCGTACACTCGAAACCAGGTATTATTCGGCTCCATCCTGCGTGACTAGGATGCCGATTGTGATAGAAAGGCCGAATATCCAGAGATCCGTAGAGCTAAATAAATAAAAGGACAATGAGTAAAAAGTAGGCTCTGGTCCCGAGGCCTAGAGAGCGAGTATAAATACAAGAACTACAGATTTAGAAAGGTATATAAGAATCACTTGACTTAACTTAGTAAACAAGCTGTCTTGAGCGTCTGGACTAACTTGTCCGTCAGAGTGCTAATTCCGGCACCCCCGACCGGAGTGTTTGTCTCTTTTCAGATGACTAGCTGAGGATCATTGGCGTCTCCCAAGATTTGAAGAGTATTTCCAAACCACTTTCCCACAAGAACCGCAAGCACAAAATTCTGGTGATGGAGTAGAGCACAATGGCAAGTCTTTCATACTGTCAAGTCTCTATTAGGTAAGGAATAAATGTGCATGTGTCAATTCTATACTTTATATTCCGTTCAATTTTAGTTTCAAAGTAGATTTTTTGTATTTGTTATCATTGTTGTGAATGTTCTCAAATTTTGATTTTGGTATCATTGCTGGGAATATACTCAGATTTCAAAACAATTTGAGTGATAAATCGTAGTTAATCATGTTTTGTTGCTTTTCATCGACAAATGAATATTGAGTTCGTACCATTATTGTGAATATTCACATATTTTTTTTGTAAAAAACAGCCAATGTTGAAGAAGAAAACTTTAGAACAAAGGAAAAAGATTTTGAAAAATACTTTGCAAGAATCCTTCCCATGTCGATACATCCATATCCCCATCCACAATTTCAATCAGTAGACATTACTTGTTATCGATAAACATTTCAACTCTTTGAGACCAAGAAAAGGAAAGGACAAGCACTACAACGTTGCAAATCAACTGGTAAGAACAATTTCATATTAGCATTACAATAATCAGATGTAAATCATTATATACTTTATATTGATGTTTTTATAGCAAAAAATCATCCATTAATACATGAAGGATACACCTTGTCAAGCAGAAAAATCCTAGAATCCTAATGTCAAGATTGAATCAGTCAAAGACAGCCCTCAACAAGAAGCAATGATGTATGTTAATTTATTCTAACTAACAAATTTTAATATCTTTTTCAAAAAAAATTCTTTTTTCCCTAACTGTGTCAAAAATGATTTTTGTAGGAATGACTGTGGAATTATTGTTTGCTACATCATAAGACAATGCATGAGACATCAACCAATTCCAAACACATTACCACCAGGCACATCTACAAAACTCAGAGCAGACATGGTACATGAGTTCCTCAGTGATCCACAAAGATCAATCAGAGTCAAGATTGCAACATTCAATGAAATCTTTTTTGATGTGTAACTCAATGAACTCTTTTTTGTAATACTCTGATACAATGACTGATATTTTTGTTAATAGTTCCAAGCATATTACCTAACAAACATATTACAATTTCTATGATGTGTAATGGAATATTTTGTCATACTCTCAAAGATATATGCACCCGAGCTTTGTTGATGTTTTTGTCCATATTCTCAGTTTCTATTATCCTGTTCCTCACACTAATTTATGGGAAAAGCGAAAATAGTATTACATGTGAAATTAGTGGACACAAGACTTTACTGTATCACAATCAGTGCTTTGTTGATTTTTTTTTTTTTTTTTTATATTTTCAGTTTTTATGCAGTGTTTTGTTGCGTTACAATCACTTATTTTCAAACTTAGAAAACTTTAAAACTGAGAATATTTTCAATTTTATACGAATCACTCAATTTTCAAACAACAATATTATCACAACAATTTATTTGTTGCCTCACAATATTATGACAATTTGAAAAACTAAAATTCGAAACAAAGAATATTTTTACTTTCAGTCCACTGTTGCTTTAATCAAAACATAAAGCATTGACCACATCTATTTAGAATATTAATTCACATTCATTCAATTGATCACATTTATAACTAGTTCCAGTTCATAACAAGAGCCTCACATTATTATCATAAAATCAGCTATTTTGAACTAAAAATTTAAACTGAGAATATGTTCACTTTTTATACAGTATTCACATAATCTTCAAAACAAACATTCAACAGTCAAGTTTATTTCTGAAAGTCAACCAAACAATATTATTACAAACAATTTCAAAATTAAAATTTGAAACTAAGAATATTTTCACTTTCAATTCAATGTCACTTTATTCAAAACATAGAAGATTATTACTCAGCGCTCAACAGCACAAACTGCTACTTCAAGAAATTTATGAATACGAAATTTTTACAATCACAAAGCAGCTACAAAAAATCACAATGCCTCCTTACACGATTTCTTATTGTGATTGCCAACCTTCCCATATCTACTACAAGTAATTTGCCTCACTTTCTCACCATTCAAATGAATCCTCTTCTTATTTGGCCTTCCTGGTTGCTTCTTAGACAAAGGAGGAAGAACAACTTCACTATCACCATCAACATTACAATCTGGTTTCCAAATTGAAGGAACATGATATATGGGAAAAGAATAGGACTCTCGATAACTTTGAACATAGAAGTATTGATCAACAAATAAACTCAAATCATGTCCACTCTTTTGTATAGCACCAACTGCATATGCACATGGAAACCCTTTCAACTACCACTCGCCACAAGAACATATTCGTCTACTAATGTCAACTGAAACAGATGGATGTGACTGCACCTCATAGACGTCATTTCCAGATGAACTAACAATCCATGGCCTCGAAGTATTAAAACCATCATGCAACTTGGACTCCATTTTAGGGCATATCAAACCATTTCATTTATTAACAAGTTTCCTCCTCTTAGCAATTTTCCTCATCAACTTAATTCTTACACTATCAATCAACTTTGTGATAGGCAAGTGGCGTTCCTCTCGTATCCACGAATTGAAAGATTCAACTACATTTGACCACATCTCTCCAAAGCGTTGCCCTTGAAAATATGCATTACTCCAATGATCAAATGGTATGTCATCTAAAAACTTTTCAACTCTTGACCCACCTTCAGTCTTTAACTCAACCAAACATTGATGAAATGTTTCTTCAGTTGGAGCATATGCACATTTCCCAAACAGAGTGATCAGCTTTTCTTTCAATCCATGAAACATAACACGCAAATGATGCCTCAAGTTCATCTTCAAATGATATAAACAATAAGTATGGAAAGCCATTGGGAAAACCTTTGGCAACACTTCAACTAATCCAAGGTTACGATCTGACACAAATGTAATATTTCGTTCTGGTGAAACAATTATACTCAAATGCTCCAAAAACCAACGCCAGTTATCTTGATTCTCTAAGCCAACAATTGCAAAACAAACAGGAAAGAACCCTACATGTACAAAACAGAAAAAATGAAAATATTCTATTATTCTTAGACAATGGTAACACTTTAACATTCAAAATATCAAACACTAAAATGAATAACTGAAAAAATAAAAAAATGAATATACAACAACAATATCATATAAATTTAAAACATTTAATCATATTTCTAAACTGAGAACTTTCTCAATTTCAGAATAGAGAAAACAAATTTCTTATGTACCTTGATTTCCATCTTTTCCTGTAGCAGCAAGTAAATTTCCTCTAAATCTTTCCTTAAAAAATGTGCCATCAAGGAATAAGAGAGGTCGACAATAATCAAATCCACTAATGGAACCATGAAAAGAAACAAATAATCTCTTAAATCGTTTAGTATCATCGTCACACTCAAACTCAATGTGACTCCCTAGATTGCAACTCTTTGTAACATCCACATACCATCTTAACTAGTCAAATGACATTAAGTAGTCTCTAAAAATCTCACCTTTTGCTTTCTCTACCTCCAACCAAACTTGACGATAACTAACTCTCAGCCCATACCCCAACTTAAAATCACGAACACCTTCAACAATCAAATCAGCAACTAAATTAGAACTCATACGAGAATGATTCATCGTACGTACTTCAGCACCACATGTATGGACATTGTTCAACTTCCTTATATAAAAGAACCCATTAGCATTCTCCACTCTACCATGAACATTCCACATACAACATTTTGTCTCTCTAAACAAACATTGTGCAGTAACATGAAATTTATCATTCTTAACAAATATGAACTCAAATCCACACTTAATAGAAAACTTCGACAATGCATTATGAAATTCAACAATTCTACCTTCAAATTTCTGTCCTACATGTGTAATACTAGCTGCCCAACTAGCAGACAACAATACTTTTTCCTTGTGTCGATAAAATGATGATAACATATCAACCTCTTCTTTAACCTCCAACCTCGAATTCCTTTTGGAGGATGTAAATGCTTTGTTTGACAAGTTCACAGACTTACTACTGTCATGAGACAATGCAATATCACAAACTTTAAGATCCAACATTGACTCTCTTTCTCCATAATCCAATCTTTTGTTGAGATAACCACAGTCAATGGTTGAGTCTTTTACTCTCACAATAACATCAATACACTTTGAATCAAAATGCACAACTAATGCCAACAACAAATCTAACTCCTCATTGTTGTCCAACGTACAATTAGGATGTCCAGGCAATGAGTAAGATAGACAAATATTATCAGATTACAAATTATCCCATTTCAAACATATCTTCTCAACCAACTGATCATATGTAACATTTTGATCAATCTTAATTGCAAATGTGCAACAATTATACTTGCACAACAAAAAAATAGGCGCACTTGTACAACCTTTACTCATCTTTCAATCTAAACAAGAAAAAAAGATCGCATCAATAAAAACCAGAACAATACTAAGAACTTCCTCAGTTTTCACAAATACTTCATAACAATAAACACCAGTACAAAAAACTTCATAACAATACAAATACTTCACAAATCACGTTTTCAATTCATAAAATAAATAACCAAACTGAGAAATCATCCAGCAAATCACGTCTTCAATTTGTAAAAACAAAATTATTCAACATATTCTCATAAATAAATTCAATCAAAACTAAAGAAAATTCTAAAAAAGCATAATATACAAAATCAAAACAATACATACCTATAAACCAGATCGAAGATCAAATATCAAGCAAATCAATTCTTCAATTTATAAATCGAAATTACACATAACAAACTCCAACAGATTTCAACTCAAAATGCGAATCAAACTAAGAAATCCTTCAAGATCCTTTCCTATTCGAATCAAAATCGAAAAATCAATTACGTATAATAGCGAACCAAAGCAATAAATCCTTCAAGATCGTTTACGATTCGAATCTTCAACTACTTCCATAACTGATCTGTTAACTGATTTCTTTTTTCTTTCTAGTAAATAACGTGAATGGAATTTTATATACAGTTGTTTATGTTAAAGGGCAAACACGTCTATTTACCTAAAAATGGGACTTATTGGTTCAAATTTTTTTTGATAGGACCTAAGCTACAACCAAACATGTTGATAGGACTTTTAGGTAATTATCTCTTATTATTATTAATGAAATAGTAAGTACTCACAATTTTTTTTTCCCTAGCATCCATAACATTTGTTTATTAAAATTTAGTTGCATAGACTACAATTTCAAGAAATCATTACAAAGGCTTAAAAAAAAAAGTCTAATTTTGTTGCTTCATTGCTTAGCAAAATTTAGTTTACACAATTTAAAAAAAAAAAAAAAAAAAAAAAAAAAAAAAAAAAAAACTTTATATTCTTCAATATCAAGATGAAATGTAATGAAATTTGAAATAACAAACAAGATCAATAAATAAAATTAGAAAATCACAGTTCTAAAACAAAAATTATTAATCTAAAACTTAAATATATTTTATTTATGGTTAATAAAAATCTTTGAAGGATCAAGTTTATTATAATTCATTTTTGACTTTTTGTTAGGATAAGATAAGATTTGCTTTAATGACAAGTTGAAAGTGGGCCTTCCATTCTTCCTCTAATTGCTTAGCTGTTGTCTTTCTTTTTTCTTTGGGCCTTTGCTTCTAGTTTGGGGTTTTAGTTTCGGCTTTGAGTGAATATTTTTTGGGACATTCTATTTGAACCCAAAAAATATCTTAGTATGTCCAATTTAGATTTATAAATTTTAATTCTTATTATATTCTAATGTGAATTTACTAATAAGGATAATCTATATTAAACCCTAAAATAAAATATTTTTTTTCTCATTGTACACCCCAATCCATTATTTCAATTCAAATCTCTATATCTTTTTTCCCAAGAGATCAAAATTAGTTTGTCTTCTTCTTCTTTTGCACTCCAAAACTCCAATCCACCTTACCAAAACTCACCATTATTATTAATATCATTATTTTTTATTATTTTGAAATCATAAACCCTAGAAGAAAGTTTGAACAATCAAACAATGGAGGAAAGTGATAATCAAGATAATATTTTGAAGCAATCCATCAAAAAGGAGGTAAGCATTCATATAAAAATCAAAATATTTTTTTGATTATCACTTTCCTCCATTGTTTTATTGTTCAAACTTTCGTCTAGGGTTTAGGGTTTTAAAATAATAAAAAAAACAATGATATTAATGAAAATGGTGAGTTTTGGTAAGGTAGGCTGGAGTTTTGGAGTGAGCAAGAAGAAGAAGAAGAAGAAGAAGAAGAAGAAGAAGAAGAAGACAAACTAACTTTGATCTATTGGGAAAGAAGATGTAAAGATTTGAATAGAAATAATAGATTAGGGTATACCATGAGGAAAAAAAGAAATTATTTTAGGGTTTAATATGGATTGTCTTTATTAGTAAATTCACATTAATATATAATAAGAATTAAAATTTATAAATTTAAATTGGGCGTACTAAGATATTTTTTGGGTTCAAATAGAATGTCCCGTATTTTTTAGATCATATATAAGAGTTAGAATTTTTGGGGCCCAAAGTGATTAATTTGTGGGCTTAGTCCAAGGCTAACCATAGGTTAAATTAAAAAATAACAATAATAAAGGGGGAAGTGCCAATAAATCAATCCAATTTCCTTTTCTTATGATTTGTTTAGTAATTTGAGATTTCTTATGCCCTGGGAAGTCCCATTGGTGTGTGAATTACATAACTAGCCCAAGATATACACGCGCATGTGCTAGGTGGAGGCCCGAAATAGGAATTTGGCTATTCCATGAAATTACACATTTGGCCCAAGCACACTAAAGGGTTTTGTGCTCCCATTTGGCATGTTTTAGGGGGATCAGAGCTGCTGTATTCTGACAAAACCGTGGTACATTTGGAAGCATAGTCGATGACAATGGGACGAAAAAGTAAAAACTGTCAATTTTGCTGGGTGTGAATTTTTGGGATGAATGTGCTTAGAGTTTGTGTTTTTGTTGGTTTTTGGGGCAAAATACATGTGTTCGATATACTTCGTTCAATTTGAAGCCTAAATTTGGATTTGTGCACATCCAACCAGTGTGGTCCATGTCATCATCCTTATCTTCGAGCTTAAATTAAATAATGCAACTACAATACATGCTTTTGTTGCCAGTAATTGCCATTTATGCTTAGATCATTGAAGTCACATTGGTGAGGCTTTACGGCCTACGGATGTAGTGATGACACCTCAGAATATCTTTTTTCATGTTAAAATAAAAAAAAAAAAGAAAAAAAAAAAGGTGCATTCACGCGTTAATGTATATATTGACATCCATTTACCACCAAAACGGAATCCTGCTCCCAAATCAACTCCCTCATTCTCTCAATGGAATCCCATTAAATAATATCTAACTTTCCTTGTTTAACAAAACAATGAATTCAAATCTATATAAAATAAAGTCACAAACGTAAAATCACACTCAAGAAAATATATTAAATCCACCTCACTAAAAATAATAGGACTAATCGTTCATAAGAAATTTAAAAAGATTAAATGAATCACAATTACTTCAAATGAGATTTTTGGTTAGATTTTTTAATAATTAATACATTATAAATGAAATAATCTTTCATTATTTTAAAAGAATGATAATTCTATAAGGAAGCCTAAATAATCACTATTTCATTCTATTCTCTCTTATTCCAATGAAAAAATAAAAATAAAACATAACAGTTTAATTTGAACAAGTGACAATTCAATTCATTCAAAAATAAAAAATAAAATAAAATAAAAACACTTGCCAAAAAAAAAAAAAAAAAAAAATGAAAAACTAAAGGCAAGGGTAACAAGTATATAAAAGACTTGGGATTTTTGTTTGGAAGTGCGGTATGTTGGCTTAGCATCACTTTCATAGAATTAAAAAAGTTCTTTATATGGGTAAATTATATATAGTCTTTATAATTTTTATGATATGTTAATTTAGTCTATATTATTTTAATTTATTTGATTTTATCTTTTAATTTAACGGATTGTATCATATTACTCTAATAAATAACGGCTGTCAGGTTTGGTGGACGAAAAGTTGTCACATGCGTAAACGATATGTCAATTTGATCCATGTCGTTTACACGATGTGCCAATTTATTCCCTGTCATTTTAATTTGCTCGATTTTGATAGGGATCAAATTGACACATCGTGTAAATTGTAAAAACTAAATTGACACATCATTTGATTTTTCGTTTACCAAACCTAACAATCGTTATTTATTGGACTAATATGACATAATCCGTTAAATTAAGGAATAAAATCAAACAAATTAAAATAATAAAAACTAAATTAATATTTCACGTAAACTATGGAAGCCATTTGCATAATTTACTAAAAATATATCTATCTACTGTATAATAAGACAGTTGGCCCATTTTTAACGGTGTTTTTAGTATTTACCAATGGCTCATATTTTGTCCCCCCTTTTCCGAAAATGTCCTTTTACTTTTTCGGCTTCCAACACATTTGAGTAAGGATCTTTTGGGTAATTAACATACCCAAGCCCTCAATGGTAGTTTCACATGAAATTACATCCTTGCCCTTTAATTTTGTGTAGGTTAGAATCAAGTTTTTACTTATTTATCAGTTTTTAGGTGTTCTTGTATAATTTCTCCGCTCTATGTTGTCTGGATAGACTCTTCTATTGCCTAGATGATATGAGGCCATCATTACATCCCATTTCCCATGGAGTTTGTTTAGGAAGGGAGTTGGCTTTTTGAATTTTGATTTTTTTAGCTTGAAGTTAAAAAACTTCATCTGAAATAAATTTTTTAACTTTTTTGATTTTTATTAGAGAAAAAATAAAATAATTATGGATTTGATGTAATATTTTGTCTTATTGAATTAAAAATTTTATTTTATCTTTTTGTAGCTAAAATAGCTCCAAGCCCAACCCAACCTTTCTTCCCAAACTAGTGCTGAGACATGCTATAGATGCCAAGAGATTTACCAACAAAATTATCAACTCTCTTAGAATCTCTAATATTTTTCTTTTCCATTTAAGGCAGAGAAAGCTTTTTCTTTGCCACATGGTTAATTTTTATTGAAAAATTCATTGACAAAAATTATACAAGCTTAACGTTATTATTTTAAATTAAAGAACAAATATATATATATATAATGAGCCATATCCATTATACATATAAATTTTGTATGATTTTGTATGATTTTTTAAAATATATATATATATTATTACTCTTTGTATTATCAATACCAATAATGTTTGATAAGTGCATAAAATTAAAATAATATATGCAAAAATTATATTGTGAGGCTGAAATTCATTTTAGTGTAATATGTCATTACTCTCTGTATTATCAATAATATTAAGTGCACAAAAAGTGCACAAAAATAAATAAATTTACGTGCCCTAAAGGCACTTGACACATTGGCATGCTGAAAAATATGATACATCACACTAAAATTTTGTTGGTACAATTTCTATGTAAAATGAATTGGTTGAAATTTTAAAAGAATTTCATACTCTCTAAATAATAAAAAACAAATGCATCACATTGGAATTTAAGTCAAAATTTAAACGCCCCAATATATTTATCAAATTTTAATAATTAAATATTTATTCTTATTTCTGTTTCACAATAGATGTTGGAGTTAAATAAAGATATAAGTAGAAAACGTTAATATGATGATAACAAAATACGTCTCTTTCTCCTTGAACTTTCCAAAAGATTTTATAAGTCTACAATACAACACATCTTTCCAAAATACAAATAATAACACTAGTACTTCAAAGAGTTAGAGGGGGAGATACAATTAAGATGCCCTTAGCTTACAACTTTCAAGACGTGGGTCTTGATTTCACAAAAATCGAATCACGTTTCCAAACACACAAGCTCAATAGCTATAATAGTTATGCATCCAAAACGAGCTTTCGTACTTCATTACAAGTCTCCACCTTCTTGTCAACGGGGTGGAATTACATCTTCTTGACCTGAAATGTTATTTATCACAGGAATGAGCAAGATTGTCTAGTAGAAATACATTTAACAAGTATATAAACATTTGATATGAGTATGATCATGCCAATGCAATATCATGTTCAAAATCCTCTTCTTTGTTTCTTGACAAAAGAATGATGCACCAATGTGTTATTGTTCCAATAATAAACCAATGCCAATTACGGGGTAGTAAGCAAGAACTAGAATCCTAAATTAAGAGTTAGTTACATATATATATATATATATTTCATATTTCAAAATAATCCCACATTTTCCGACTCAATACAGAAAAGAAGTTGGGCACCTAAAACAATCATTTTCCCACATTTACCGGCATCAAGTACAGAAGGGCAATTAGACACCGCAAAAACACTTTTCCCACATTTGTTTGACATCAAGCCCGAGACAAGGCAATTGAGCACCTTGATTTCCTACGCGTGTACCAATACAATATGTAACACATTTTCAAAATTGACTCTCTACCCAGATTACTATGCCATTTAACCTCTTTCCAATATTCCAACACCTCAAATAATAAAAGGAATTGCACTCTTATTGCCTTCAATAGCTTCCATAGTTGTCCATGCTAACAACAAAACTTCCAAAATTCATATCATCTTAAGATTTAAAATATATATATATCCATTAAACTTCAACTCAACATCTAATAATATCAATTTATTCTCCAATCCCTCATTTAAAACCAAGATCACAAACTAGGGTTTAGCAAACTTTGGGGGTTTCCCTCATTTCCTTCATAAATCAAGAATACTCAAGCAAGTAACTATTTTTACACAAAAACATTCAAATTATTTCAAATATTTGAGTGAAATCCCCTTTTCAAACATCAACACCTCGTTAATTAAAGCCATTCATTTCATGCATTATTATAGCTAAGAAATTACCACATATTTATATCAAAATATAGATATATAAGGTTAAAGGTATTCTTATCTCAAGGAAGAGAGAGAAGGTTTGAAGACTCAAACTTCAAAGACAACGAAACCATGATCCGATCGGCTCCAAATGTGGTCCATGACGTGCTCTACCTTTTTCCCTCAAGGACTAAGGGTAGATTTCACCTTTAGATAGAAGAAACACAAGCTTGAAGCTCCAAAAATGGAGGTACGAAAGAAAGAGAGAGAAAGTGTGACGGTGAGAGAGAAAAAAAAAGAGTGAAAGAGGGTCTATTTATAGTGGAAGGGTAAAATGGGTTATTGGGCATAAGAATACATAAAATTTAAATAAAAAATCCCAAAAAGTGGGGCCTAAACATGGTTGAATGTTCTTGGGCTGCTATCAAGTGTCAACACCTTGAAGAGAGGTGCCAACACTTGCGTACAATGGCCAAAGGGCTGAGCTTAACAAAAGCAGAGTGTCAACACCAGAGAGTCCATATGTTGACACTATAAACTAGTAGGCTCAAGAGAAATAAAAGAGGTGTAGGTGTCGACCCCAGTATGCTTTGGTGTCAACACTTGCAAGCAGTGCTCACCAATCTCGATACAGGCCCGATGGTGTCGACACTAGAAGAAGAGGGTGTCGATACCCGAATGAGGGATGAGAAGTAGGTTTCGACACCTAGGAACCCAATGGCGACACCCAAAACATGTTTCCAAGGCTCTAAAGCTTATTTTTGACGGATCTGAAAGTAATTAAACATCCTAATCAAGGTATAGATCAAATTTCTCACTCAACCAACATCAACATACACCAACCAAGGAATTTCAATAATAAAATTAATGGAATTAAATCCCAAGGGCTTACAAATCACAAGTGTTATAACCTTCCCCACTTAAGAAATTGCATCCATGAAATGGAATTGTATTAAAACAACAACAACATAACAACCATACTGTAATGTAAATAACCACTAAAAGGGGTACCTCAACCAAAATTTGACCAAGAGTATCACCACTCATTACTCAAAATTACAATAACACCCAAAATATAGCAAGGTAAAGAAAAGAAAATACAATGGGTGAGAAATTAAGTATCACCAAATAAATTCTGATATTTGTCATGGACTTCAACCTCACGCTTCCAAGTTGCTTTCTCCACACCATGATGTCCACAACACCTTGACCAAAGGAATAGTCTTGCCTCTCAAGACTTGTTCTTGGGTATCTAAAATTTTCACAAGTCTCTCCTCATAAGATGCGTCCTTGTTTACCTCAATAGCCTTCAAATCCAAGATGTATGAAAGGTCGGGCTCATACTTGCAAAGTATAGAAATATGGAATACATCATGTATCCCGAAAAGTGATAGTGGCAAGGCTAGGCGATATGCTACCTCTCTTACCCACTCAATGATGTTAAAGGGACCAATGAGTCTAGGAGATGACTTTGCAAATCTCATCAAACCCTTTCTAGGTGAAATCTTCAAAAAGGCATGATCTCTAATCTCAAAAGACAAAGGTTTTCTCCTTCGGTCAACATAGCTCTTTTGACAACTTTGAGTCATAATCAACCTCCGTTGGATAAGAACCACTTTCTCAGTGGCCTCACTCTGGCCCAAGCATAGCTCAGTCCAACACACAAGTGATCTACATGGACACCCATACAAGGCTTCGAAAGGTGCCATATTAATGCTAGCTTGAAAGCTATTATTGTAGACAAACTCCACTAAAGGCAAATGTCGCTCCTAAGACCCTTTGAACTCCAAAATAAGAGACCTCAACAAATCCTCTAAAATGGTGCGCTTAGATTATCCATCAGTTCGAGGGTAATAAGCGATACTAAAGGTTAAGTAAGTACCTAAGGTACTCTAAAGACTCTTCCACAATCAAGCAGTGAAACGAGGATCTCTATTGGAAACAATACTAATTGGAACTCAATGGAGTCGACTAATCTCCCTAATATAGAGCTTGGAAAGATCATCCACTAAATGTCCTACATGCATGGCAAGAAAATGCACCAACTTAGTCAGTCGATCCACAACTACCCAAACTAAATCATTACCCCTTTGAGTTCTAGGAAGACCCATAACAAAATACATCGTGACATGTTACCATTTCCACTCAGCTATAGGTAAGAGTTGCAACAAATCGACTACTCTCTGATGCTCAGCCTTGATTTGTTGGCAAGTTACGCACTTAGACACGAACAATGTCGCGTCTCTATTCATACCTCTTCACCAGAATTGGTATAGACATCCCAATTTTGACGGACCCTAAGACTTCGGGTGCTTGTAAAATGGTAATTTCTTATTCCTTAAAGATGCCTAAGGTTGGCAAGAGTTGCTGTGTAACCCTGTTTTGGCCAAAAATCATATATTCATGAAAATGACCATTTTGCCCCTGAACTTGTTTTTCTCCAAAATTAACTTTTTAATCTTCATTAACGAGGTAGAGGTCTGTTTGAGTTTGAATTGATAGATATTTTCAGAACATAGACTTATTTCATACAAAAACGTCAATTGGAAATCAAATGGACCTACTTAGATTAATGGAGGGTCCAAAAGCTCAAAATCCCAAAACCATGTACTTGTGCATGCATGCATTAAGGGCACGTGTGCTTGTAGCTGGAGGCTTGGCCGTACACCTAGCCATACATGATTTGCGCGGCTGCGCATAGGTTGCACGGCCACACAAGCTGCACAAGTATCTTGTCCGACCGCATAACCTATCAACAGTGCTAAATGAGTTTTAGCTCCAAATTGTTCGAGAGGCGCAAGGAGCAAGAGATGGGCAACCCTAGGGCAACCCAAAGCATATCAAAACCTTCTTCCTCAGCCTATATACACCCCCTCTCCTTCCCTCTTTGGAGGAGGTCAACTTTTAGCTAAGTGTTGAGTGTTTTAAGATAGAAGCATCCTTCCTCTTTACCCAAAACCCTTAGTTCCAAAATTCCTAACCCTAGCAGTAGCTCTTAACAAACCTAAAGTGCATTCTAAGGTATAAAACAAATAACTAAAGTGAAACCGAAGCCTGAGGGAAGCTTCAAGCAAGGATTCTGAAGCGTTTCTTCTTCTTGTGTTTTCTGCAAAGCAATGAGTAAGTTTTCTATTGTTAGTTTATTTCAATAGTTTAAGTCTCTTGTTTCAGTACTTAATCATGTTAGGGTGTTAGTCTAGCATGTTCGTCATGTAGTTTCTTAGTTTTACATGTTTTTCGTTGTGTTTTGTTTGAGTTATGTAAATAGAATGTTTAGGTTATTGTAGTTTTCATATGTCCATGCTTGAGGCCCAGTTTAACATTATGCATTTTAGTTTAGCATTGTTTATTTGTTATTTGCCATATTTGCATTAAATCACATTAGTAGCCTTAAACCTGGCCTAGGTTGCATATTTGTATGTTTAGTAACGTGTTTATGATCATCATATTTTGTGTTATTCATGTCATGCATAGTAAGATACTCGGCGGCAGAATCCAGTGGGTTTTCTCTTCTTTTCTTGGCATGTGCTTGTCTTCGGTGGATTATTTTCAATAATCCAAGTCTATAATTTTCTTTTATGCCAAATTATGCATTGTGGATGTTTTCATCAATATTGCTTAGTTTAGATCTTGTTTATGGCCATTGGGAGTTATTAATTTTTTTTTTGAAGGAAGTGTAATTGTTTTGTGAAAGTATATGGCTATATTCAATGGATCTGAATTGGGTGGTATTTATTTATTCTATCTTTTAGTTTTAGGTTTAGTAATGGTTTTTATAATGAAGTTTGTGAAACCTTTAATCACTAAAATCACAAAATAGAGAGTTAATAGAAGCCAATCTTCTGATTGGGCAAAAATGGGGTGCTTTTATTCAATGACCTTCCTCTTGTAGCTTAGTTCACAAACCTCGATTATTTGGTTATGATGAATAAGATCTTATACGTAGTTTTCATCATTAAGGGCTTCTTAAATCCCCTTAAAATTAAGTGGCAACTCTTGAATGCAAGTTGATACAACATTGGGTGGAAATGCGCCTTATACCCAAAAGGCAGGATGTCCACAATTGGCGACTAAGATCATGTAACATTTTTTTGCCTCCTGGATAGACTGCAAGGTGTGAATGATGGAACTCTTAGAGTACCTTATCTCTATATGACTTTAGCACGAACAAATGGTCTAAGTATCAGATGCTCAAGTCAAAATGGATACTCAACCCCTTTTCTTCTTTTCCATTGGCAATTCTCTCCTGAATGGTCTATGCTTCAAAATCTCTTTGTTGTGCTTTTATGACCTGGCTAGTAAGTGTAAGCTGTACAATAACTGTGAATAAAGTAGCATGTTCCTCAGTCTCGCTAAAGTGAAAATCAAACCCATCAATGTCACCCAACATCTCCTACTATCGAATGGCAAGATTAGCCATAGTGCTAACAGATTTCCTACTCAATGCCACTACATTGGCCTTCCGCAGGTAGTAGTGTGATTCAAAATCATAGTCTTCCATAAAGTCCATTCACCTTCTCTAACTCAAGTTCAAGTCCTTCTGAGAAAACAAGTATTTAAGACTCTTGTGATCCGAGAATACATCAAATCTCTCACTATACAAATGATGCCTCCAAAGTTTCAAGGCAAAAATGATAGTGACTAACTCTAGATCGTGAGTTGGATAATTCCTCTTGTGAGTTTTTAATTTGTGTGAACCATAAGTTGTTACTGTAACACTTATTTCTTGAACCCAAGAGATTGCTTGTGACAGTCTTATTATCGTACTTGGAGCCTCCTTGGTTCATTTTGGGATATTGATTGAGGTGGTGTCATGATGATAAAGTATGATTGAACTATAAACTTTGATTCGAATAATTGTCCTACAAACAATCATCACGCTTTTGCCCTTCTTTTTTTTCCCACACTTTGAATTTGGATGTGAGGCCGGAACCATTGGAAATCTTGTTTTTGGGGCTTCGATTTGGACACATGAATGACCTAAAACGGACTGAACAAGGTAGTTATACCTGTTTGAATTTCGAGTATCTGTGCAGAAAGTAAGTTTGCTCAAGAGCAAGAAGTTGCGCTCGAGCGATCTACACGAATTTCAAAGATTCTGGAGGCTCTTTTTCTACGCTCGAGCTTAGCTTTCTTTGCTCAAGCGACCTGGCCGATATTAGGCATCATAAAATGACTTTTTGGCTAAAAAACTTTATTCTTTCTTCCTCTCTTCTTTTCCAATCCTCTATACTCAAAACCCTAACACTTCAAACTCTTGATTTCTCATTTTTTACCCAAGATTGTTTATGATGAGTAATTGCCTCAATTTCAGAAAAAAGAGAAAAATCCCAATTTTACTCAAACCCTAGTTTTCCAAATTCTTTTATAAAAAGGGATTTTGCTCAGTTGTTTTCAAAAACATGAAATTGAGTGTAATTACTTTGTTTTGAGGTTGAGATTGTAAAACTTTAAGCTTCTCTCTACATATTCCTTTAAAAGATGAAGGTTTGGTGTCAAATCCTTTATTATGGGCACGTGAAGTTGCGAAATTGTTGTGAATGGAAATCATTGTAGGAAAAATGAATTATTTATAAACTCATGTATAAACTCATGCATCATATGCATTATTAATTTCTTTTGGTATTACCTTGGTGCCAACGGTTGAAAGTTAAAAGGGGGTAAATAGTCTATTAGTTTGGGTAGTAAGTTGGGTTGGTTTTCTGAGTTGTGTAATGTAATTGGTAGCCGCACGGGGAGTCAAGGTGCCCAATTGCCCTGTCTGCGCATATCGTCGAATGAATGTGGAAAAATATTTTTGGGTGTCCATGAACCCGCCGTTTAAAGAGCTGGCAAATGTGGAAAAATGGTTTTTGGGTGTCCACGAGCCCGCTATTTCAGAAATCAGCAAACGTGGAAAAACATGGTTTTTGAAAAATGGTTTTGGGTGTCCGCGTTCCCACTATTTTTGGAGCCGACAAATACGGAAGGAAAAAATGTTTTTGGGTGCCCATCGCCCGCCGTTTTTGGAGTCGGCAAATGTGAGACTATTTTCAATATACAAAACTATATCCATATATGTATGCTTTGATTTTTGGCTCATACTTGAGATGTCATAGTATATTTACCACCCGTGGATAATGTGGAAAGATTGGGCAAAATTTCATGAAGTGCATGTTTCACTCGCATACTGTAGACACCCTATTTTTTACTATCCTCAAGACTTGAACATCATCGCTTGTGCACTCGATGATTATGATTGCATGTGCTCGTTTTAGTATCCGAAGACCTCGGCAGAATGCCCTGCCTTTGAGCTTTTAAACCCTGTCTATTATGTGCCTTGTTTTGGACCAAAACCTTAGCGCTTCAAACCTCAAGACCCTGGGACCTACAGGCCTCCTCTGGTGGGCTGTCGGCCACCAATTATGCCCTGCCGGCCACCCTTGTGCCTTGACGGCCAATGGTGTAGCCTGTCTGCTATTAGTGTCTTTTTTTAGATATTTTGTTAGCAGTTGTTCCAGTTGTTGGCACAATAGGCTTCATCTCCATACAGGTGTATGTATGGATATATCTTAGCCAAATGCATGTTTTTCTATACATAGGGGGTCTCCTTCCCCATTTTTGAGGGTTAAAAATTTTGGAGCAAAAATCTCTCTCTCTCTCTCTCTCTCTCTCTCTCTCTCTCTCTCTCTCTCTCGTGCAAATTTGTGCATATTAGTCTACATACACCACACTTTTGCCTACATCTCCTTAACCAAAGTTTATCATCTTTGAGTTGAGATTCCTTGAGGCCTTCTTGGAGCCCTAGAAGGTGGTTTTGGCTTGAATTATTGCCTAAAGTTGATCTTTGTTCAAAAGGTATAATACCTGCCTTTTTACGTTACTTTGTATACTTGTTTTTCTATCTTTTTCCCATTGTTTTTGGGTTGTTTTAGGTTATAAAAAACTCTATTTTGGTGGGCTAAAATTTGTGGTCTTAGGACATTTAAGGTTAAGGGGTGGTTCACCCTTCTTTATTCCTTATTTGTAAGGCCTTTCCACCTTTGTTTCCCACTTTCAAACCATCTTTTTTGGGCTTTTGAACACTGAATTTCAAAGTAATTTCAGTGGTAAAAATCATGTCTTGAATTCCAAATTTGAAGGGGTTAGCCTCCCCACCTTGTGTCTTGTTTTCTAGCCTAGTTAGCTCTATGCATTAGCTTAATTTTCTAGCCTTTTGTAGCTTCATTCTAGCATGTTTTAGGCTCCATTTTGGACTATTCTAACTTTGTTTTTTGCTGGTTATTGCATTTGAGTCTTGTTTTGCATGCTTCTAGTGTAAGTGTCCTCACAAGCTTGGTGTTTTAGGCCTTTAGACACCACTTGTTTGAGTTGATTGCATTGTTTTAATGCTTTTCTCACTTAATTTCAGCAAGCATAATCCCTACAACCTCCTTCATTTCTTCACTCTTTGTTTTCTTTTAGGGTTGTTTAAACCTTAGGATTGTTTAAGCTTGAGATTGAGGTCCATGCCTAATGGTTTAATCATCTTTTGAGGGTTCATTATCAACGGCATGACACTTCTCTCTTGCCTTAAACTACTCCTTGTTTGACACTTCCTTCTCTTTTAAAGGATTTACTCCCCAAGGGACTTAATTGGTTAAAGAATGGTTGGTAATCTAAAATAGGTAAATAAAAATGGAAACTAAAATTGTGCAAGGATTTGGTTGTGTTTTGATGTGTTCAATCGGACTTTAATTGAACAGAAGGAAAATTGGGACATTTCATACTCAAAGTGATGAAATGTGCCAATTTTTCATAGGTCACCATTGCCCTTGATCATGCATGATAGGGTGATGGTTTTTGGTCTTGTTTGTGCATTTATTAAACTTGTACATCTTGGTTCCTTAGCCATCATGCAATGAAATTGCTTGATTGATGGTTTGAGGACCAAGTGTATCACTTTTTTGAGATGTTTTGATGATAAGGAGGGATACACAGTACAAACAACCTATGAGAATACCCTATCTTTGCCCTGTTTGCTCTCTGTTACAGCAAGGAATAGTGCATCATCAGTGGCCGGCTGGCCACTGTTTCTGGTTGACAGACCATTAGTGTTGGACGATAACCCCTCAATGGTGGCCGATCAGTCACCACTTCTGGCCTGCCAGCCACCAGTGAATTTTCAGCAGTGTGCTTCTGAAGCAGAGCAGAGTTGATCTGGAGAAGGAAATCAGTGCAAGGGTTGTGCAACAGAGGCTTCCGAGGGTAGACAGTGGATGTTCTTTGGGTGGAAACCAAGCATGCATGGGCCTCCTTCGCTTCCTAGGAATAGTTAATTAGTTTAATTAGCATTTAGCCATTTATTTGTTGTACTTAATTAGTTGTAGCTAATTAGTTTGTTTTGTACTTATTTAATTAGTTTAGATTGATTAATTAAATTAGTTTGTGTTGTAAATATTTAATTAGCTTAGTCTAATTAAATTCTTAATTAATTAGCTTAGAATAGTTAGTTAATTTAATTAATTCAAGTTTTGTAATAATTAGTTAAGTAGTTTAGGTTAGCTAGTTTATTCATTAGGACCCTCCTGCGCGAGAGCTTCAGTGTTGTAATAATGCGTATGTCTTCCAACCCCATGTCTTTTTCCATTTTATTTATCCGCTTTTGGTGGTTAGATTAGGGACATCATGTTTCAATTAGCATATCACATGTTTGCATTCATTCATATGTCTTGCATACATTGAGGCTCGATTCATCATTCTACTTGCATTGTCGTTTATTACCTCGTTAAATACCTGTTTAAACCGCATGTTACCAGATTGTTGCAAATAACATGTTAAGTAGTCGAGCCTATTTTAGTTGCATTATTACATGCGTTGCATTAGCCATCTTTCATAGTTAGGAATCGTGCATATTTTTTTTCTAACTCTTTTTTTTTATCTTAGCTTGGAGTACTAGGTGAGTTTTTAGTGCTTTAGCATACTTGTATGAGTGTGAGTGATTGCCATGACTAGCATGCTAGCCATGAGGCTAAGCGTTTACTTGTTAAAATGTTTGAGTGCTTGTAGATGAAGGCTTGTTGCTTGAATTGGAATGATTTAATGAATGTACGTTTAAGCCCACTTTGTCAAGTGGTAAATTCATAAATTTTAAGCCCACTTTGTTAAGTGACAAATTCAAACCCTTTTCGAAAAACAAACATGAAATTGAATCGTTCCAATTCGAGCAAACTAGTCTGTATCTTGTATGCGCATCACATAGTAAATGCTAGCCTAATAAATCAGAAAAAAGAGCATATAATGTTGATAAAAATCATATCATGATTAGTAGAGACCGATCTTTAATCGAGTGAGCGAGGGTGCTCAATTCATGACCTTCCCCTCTCGTACCTAAGTTCCCAAGCCAAGGCAACTTTGGTGATGACGGATGCGGGGCCTTTGGCATGAGTCATGGGTTTCCTAAATTTTTTCAAAATAAAATATTTAAGTGACGACTCTGTATCTGGCATAGCAGTCCATTTTTTACAATTTGATTCAAAATCGATTTATTTTCCGGATTTGGACTCTTTGGTGATTATCTATTTTGCATTGCACTTGTGGAATCAGATTCAAAACTATGGGAGTCCAAACTGTAGGGCTTATCTTCAAACTTCCGAAAGGGGGCGCGAAAAAGTCGAACTACACATACATAGACACCTATTTACATCTTCTTTTATATATCTCAAAAGTTTGCATTGCATGATCATGCGTCTTTCAATTAATTATATAACTTGTTAAATTCATTATCTATTAAGCTTTTGACCCCAAAGTTAACCAATTTCAGGAATGAGGACTAAGCATCTCCAATGTGATTTCTTGAGAAGAAGAAAACCCTTTTGGTGCGTGAAAAAATTTGTTGGAATCTTTTTATGTTCTAGACTATGGTTGTATTGTAATTGGATGTCAATTTTATGCTAGTGTAACAAGGAACACATTTTTAAAGGAAGTCAACTTGCGACTTGTCTTGTTGTATATTTTCTTACTTTTGAACTATTTTGTTTTGTTTATGGATGTAATGGTATTGTGAATCTTAGGGAATAGTTTAAAAGGGAATGAAATGTAATGAATGTTATTTCAGTATTATTGTCTCTATCTATATGATGTGTAATGTACGGTGGGAATGTTCAAGTGAACAGGTTTTAGGAGGTCTTTTCCTAGGGTGTTACAGTTACCTTGACCCCCCGCATCAAAACACAACCCAGATCTTCCCTAGATGCATCAAAATATACGGTATATCCCAAGCCTGTAACACCCCGAATAAATAACACAACTCAGATCATAATCATTACATGCAATTGATCAACAACATTTTATATACTCTTTCATTATATCTTTGATCATTACAAAAGGTGACATATACAATATATATTCACAAATCCTAGATCCTCAATCTATAGCATATGGCATGAATACAAGAGTAAAAAGGTAAGTAGAACCAAGTAATGAAATGCCCTAATGGCTAAAACTTTCCAATACAATGTTTGGGTACAACAAAATGAGTTTAAACTCAATACAAGTAAAGCTTGAGGCTTAAACAAAATAATTACATCACTGAACAAAAATGAAATCTTTAGCTCCAAGTCCTCCTAAGCTACGTCCTTGGCGGAGGCATATCATCTGCACTTAAAAGTTGTTTTCCACATAGGGTGAGCTACAGCCCATTAGAGATACTCTAACACAACATATGAATCTTAGCAAAGTTATAAGGTGAATGCATATGCATGCCATTTGTCAAACAATTCCTCATTTTCCATCTCAAAACAACGCAATGCCATATTATAAATCAATTCATGAAAATAATCATTTTATACAGAAAACAGGACAGTGGATACAAAGCACTGGGAATCTCTAGGTACGTGTCTGCCAGTAGGCTATACAAGCACTACCGAAGCCATTTTATCGGTACTAACTGGAATGATCGGCACCTGACCACGCAAGCTTCTGGACTTTCACCAAGGACACATAGGCTAACATAATAAAACCATAACCACACCTCCTAACCAGATTCACCACGGTATTCACCAATTTTTCTCAAAAACCAATACATTTACTATGTTCAACATGAAATGATACTTAATGCACAATGTATGAGAAATTAATTTCAATTCAACCTAATCCTTATGCAATGTCCACAACAATCAAGATTATCATCCACCGATAACCCAAAATAGTTATTTATATTCAAAAGATAATTTCTAATCAAAAAATATAATTTCATCAATTATGATGGGAATGATAGTACATATCCAACTCCTCCATCATTATCAACATAATTATTGTTCCAATTTCACAATACCTAACATCATTTTCATTTCCTTTCAAAATTCCAAATATCCAAAATCTAGGGCAAAACCCCTTTAGTTTTACAAAATGAATTTCAAGAAGAAATATCTACCATTTAACATATCTCACCCATAAATACATCCCCACAACCATTTTCAAGAATCCAGTTAGAAAACCCCTCTTTTGATTTTAAATCCAAACCCTAGGTTTTTTTACAAAATTTTCTAAATCAATATCCTTTTCAAAGAACAAATAACTAAACTAAAAATCATATAAAAGAGTCAAGGAATCCCTACCTCAAAGTAAAAGACACAAAAAAACGACGGGTAGAACTTGACGGAGTTGAAAACACAAACTTCACCGATTAAAACAAAGCCCTCAACGTGCTCAATCTTGTACTCCAAAGAACTAGGGTGAGAAAACCAGCAGATTGAGAGTATTTGGGGTTGGAAATGAGAACTAGAAAGAGAGTGTGTGTGCAGATCTAGGGTTTTGAAATGTTTAGAGAGAGAAAGAGATGAAAAAGTGACTAAGAACAGCTTCCTCTCGAACTGATATATGCACAGACCAGTCAAGCGCAAAAATGGTCGTTCAAGTAATAGACACAATAAGTGACACCGCTCAAACGACCAAAACCACCGCTCGACCGCACAATGACCCCCTCTCAGTGGTTTAGACTTGAAAAAGATCGCTCGAGGTCAAAAAAGACCTCTCGAGCGAAGATATCAAACTCTCAGTAGTTTTGTAGACTGTAAAAGATTGCTCAAGTGTAGGAATGGCCGCTTGAGCAAACAAGCCAAATTTTTAGGCAACAACTCTTTGGAAAACTAACCGCCTAACCTGTTTCAAGCACAACCAAAACTCCCATAAATAAACTCAACATGCAACAAGATGGAAATGAGATGGACAACAGCTAATTACATGGGTTCTCAGATCCAAAAACAACAAATAGGTCGGTCTAAACCAGAATGGTTATAATCTCCCCCCTTAAGGAATTTCATCCCCGAAATTTAAAATCAACAACATTCATAGAAATAAAATCAACCATATGCCATCCAGACTTATAACAAGGATACACCGAGTGTTTCAACATTAATAATTACCATTCAAATCTCTGAAACATATACAATGTTCAATATATATATTACAACATATGTAAAAGTTTCAACACAAGTCTTAAATATGAACAAAAAAGTTTGGATACTTCTCACAGACTTCTACCTCACACTCCTAAGTCACTTTCTTAACCCCGTTAACCAATGGAATAGTCTTGCCTCGCAAAACTTGGTCCCGAGAGTCTACAACACGCACTGGTCTGTCCCCATACGAGGCGTCCTCATCTACCACTAACTCAGTCCAATCTAACACATGTGAAGGATCCGGCTCGTACTTCTGAAGCATACAAATATGGAACACGTCATGAACCCCAGACAGTTGGGGTAGCAAGGCCAAACAATAAGCTACCTCCCTGATTCGCTCTAGAATCTCAAAAGGCCCAATAAATCTAGGAGACAACTTCCCACTTTTCTCAAATCTCATTAAACCTTGTTTCAGTGATATCTTTAAGAACACTTGGTCTCCTATCTCAAAGGACCTCCTCCTGCGGTTGACATAGCTCTTATGGGAACTCTAAGCCAAAGCCAACCTATTATGGATAAGTGTAACCTTCTCAGTCGTTTCCTAGACTAATTCAGGGCCTAACATAGGTGCGTCACCCCCCTCAGCCCAACACACTAGAGATCTACACGGTCGGCGCTACAAACCTCAAATGGTGCCATACGAATACTCGCCTGAAAGCTGTTATTATAGGCAAACTCTACTAAAGGTAAATGCCTCTTCAATGACCCCTTAAAATCAAGAACACAACCCCGAAGCATGTCCTCTAAGATTTGAATGGTCTACTCTGACTGTCTGTCAATCTGAGGATGATAGGTGGTGCTAAACGTCAATCTAGTGCCCAAGGCACTTCGTAGACTATACCGTAACCGAGCTGTAAATCGTCGATCTCTATCTGAAATAATAGTCACAGGGACCCCATGAAATCAAACTATGTCCTTAACATAAAGGTCCGCAAGATAATCTACCGACTCACTTGTGCGTATAGGTACAAAGTGTATTAACTTGGTTAATTGGTCGACTATCACTAGGAGTGTCCGCGGTTCGGTTTGGGACAATTTGCGGTTCGGTTTGGACCCGCCCGCATGTATGCGATTTGAGGAAAAGTCAACCCGTAACCGCCCGCAATGCGGTTTGCGGTTTGTGCGGATAAGGTTTGCGGTTGCGCGGGCGGTTGCGGCGGTTTGCGGATTGAACTTTTTTTTCAAAATTTTTTTGTTAAACCCTTTTTTTTCTCCCATTTTTTTATCAATATTTCTTTTAGACCTTTTTCCTCCCATTTTCTAAAATACTCTAACATTAATAATTAATGAATTAAAACTTATAAAAAAACTTACAAAATAAAAAACACAACAAAATCAATTCGTAACCTAAACAAATCATTCAAAATTTACCTTCATCATTATCTTACATTCATCTCAATTCGTAACATAAACAAATCATTCAAAATCTACATTTATCATTAACTTGCATGCATCCTACATTCATCATTCCTAACCCAAATACAAAAAAAAAAAAAAGTAATTCTTCATTAACTTACATTCATCCAAAATGCAAAAAAATAAATATAAATAAATGGGGTTTTTTTGAATGGTCAGATTTAAAAAAAAAGTTTTATGCGGACGGGTTGGACGGGTGCAGGTCAAACCCGCAACCCGCCCGCAATCCGAAAATTAGATAAAATCCAAACCGCACCCTACCCTAATGTGTTTACGAAACTGCCCATACATGCGCGGTTCGGATCAGGTAGGGCGGTTTGGGCGGGTCGGATGACCCTATGCCCAGCCCTAACTATCACCCACACGGCATTATCACTCCGTTGAGTCCTCAGAAGACCCACAACAAAGTCCATCGTGATATGCTCCCACTTCCACTTGGCTATAGGTTAGGGTTACGACAAACCCGTTGGTCGTTGATGTTTGGCCTTCACTTGCTGACAAGTAAGGCACCTCGAAACAAACAAGGCTACATCTCTCTTCATCCCCCTCCACAAAAACTGGCAGCTAAAGTCATCGTACATCTTTATGCCTCCCGGGTGTACTGCAAGACATAAATGGTAAAACTCTCAAAGAACCTCTTCTCTATAAGATTTTGGCACGAAAAGACGGTCCAAATACCTCACACTAGAGTCAGAATACACGTTGAAGCCATTTTCTACCTTTCTATTGGATATCTTCCCTTAGATAGTCTCTACCTCGAGATCACCCCTTTGTACTTCTATAACTCAGCTCATAATCGTAGGTTGTGCAACTATAGTAAACAAAACGGTCGACTTAACGGACTTACTAAGATACAAGTCGAACTTGCCAATAGCACTTAACATATCCCATTCCTGAATGGCAAGACTAGCTACGCTGCTTACTGTCTTCCTACTCAAAGAGTTGACCACTACATTGGCCTTTCCCGGGTGATAGTGCAACTCAAAATCATAATCTTCCATAAACTCCATCCATCTCTTATGTCTCAAATTCAAATCTTTCTGTGAAAATAGATACTTTAAACTCTTGTGATCGGAGAACACCTTGAACCTCTCACCATATAAGTAATGCCTCTAGATTTTTAAAGAAAAAATCACTGCTGCAAGCTCTAAGTCGTGAGTAGGATAATTTCTCTCATGAGTTTTCAACTGTCGTGAACTGTAGGCTACCACATTCCTTTCTTGCATCAACACACCACCTAACCCTTCTCGAGACGCATCACAATAAACTGAATAGCCCAAACCATTCTCCGAAATAATCAACACTGGAGTAGTGGTGAGTCTAACCTTAAGCTCTTGGAATGACTTTTCACAAGTCTTACTTCACACAAATTTCACCCCCTTCCTTATCAATCTAGTCAATGGTAAGGCCAATCTAGAGAAGTCTTTCACAAAACGTCGGTAATACCCGACTAACCCCAAGAAACTCTAGATCTCAAAGGCATTCTTAGGTTATTCCCAATCTTGCACTGCATCTATCTTAGAAGAGTCTATAGCCACTCCTTTCCCAGATACCACATGGCATAGGAACTTAACTTCTTTTAACCAAAACTCACACATTCCAAACTTACCGTAAAGACTGTGTGCTTTAAGCAACTCAAATACGACCTGCAAGTGTTTCAACACTATGAGTTGGGTTATTATTTTGGGGCGTTAAAATAGTGAGCTTTGGTGGGTGGATTGGAGTTTTGTAGTAAAGAAGAAAATGAAGAAATAACAATTGAAACATGGGGCAAAAAATGAGGGAGGTATATGTAAAGTGCAAAAAATAACAAGGGAAAGTGCGCACTTTCCCTCGAGCGCACTTTCCCTTCGTAACTTTCCTCATTTTATGTAAAGTGCAAAAAACACGGCGCACTTTCCCTTCGTAACTCCATCGCCGCTATCGATGCCATCCCTTCCAGTCGCGGTTGAAGTAGCAGCACTGTCGTGTATCTCAAATCTCAGTGTTAGATCTTCGATGATCTCAAATCTCATATCAATCAAGATCTCCGAACACACCTCATACTCTCTCTCTCTCTACTTTATTTCCATTCTCTTTTTGTTTTAGTAAGACGTACTGAGTTCCTATTTTGGTGGAAATAGAACTACCCAAATAAGATTGATACTTGTGGTGTTTATTTATTAGGCTTAGCCCATAAATCCAAATTTAGATTTTGTTTGGCCAAAGGTCCAGGTACTGAAATACTTTTCCCATAAGAACATGCTTAAGTGAAATGACCAAAATATCTATGTATATATATATGGTATATACAATACAAATAACACAAAGCCTGCATCTTTCTCTCACTTCAAATTCTGTGTGTGTGTGTGTGTGTGTGCGTGCGTGCGTGTGTGTAATGCCCCGAAAATAATAACCATAATTCATCCCACAATATTAATTTAGTAACAACATATGTTGAAATAGTTATCTTTCATTCATATGATCCCATTGTACAAAAAGTAACACATGCAGTTATACATTCATAAACCCTAACCTTGAATCTATAGCATGTGCCACATGTAAGCAATACAAAATAAAAATTAAACCAATAAAGTAATACTTTATTGGCTACAACTTTCCAAGACGATACTTGGTTATAACAAAAGTGAGTTTGAAAACTCAATACAAGTAAAGCCTTATGCTTGTACAAAACAATTACAACAATAACAAAAAAGAAGCACTTGGCTACAAGTCTTCCCAAGCTATGGCTTTGGCAAAGGCATATCATCAGTACCTGAAAATGATTTTCCATATAGAGTGAGCCAAAGCCTAGTAGAGATACTCTAACACAATGTATGAGTCTTAACAAAGTTACAACGTGAATGCATGTGTAATGCTCATGCCAAAACATTTTGAATCACTTTCCAAAACTATGTAATGTCAGTTTTATATCACAACTCATGAAAACATTTCATTTACAACAGAAAACAAGGCAGTGGATACAACATTGGGAATCTCTAGGTATGTGTCTGCAAGTAGGCTATACAAGTATTACCAATTTTCATTTTTACCAGTACTAATTGGAAGGCTCAACACCTAACTGTGCAGGTTTTTGGACTTTCACTAAGGAAACACAAGCCAACAATAATACCACAACCACACCCCTTACCCAAATTCACCAAGGTATTCACCATTTTTTTCAAAACAATATACATTTTCAATGTGTTAAGTATGGACAATGCTTAATGTAAATGGATGAGAAATTAGTTTTAATTCTACTAATTCTCATGCAATTTCTACAACAATCATAGTTATCCTCCACCGATAGCCCAAAACAGATATCTCTAAACAGATAAATTATTTCCAATAAAGATAAACTTTTCAAAATTTCAAGATGGGAGTGATAACGTATATCCAACTCCACCATCATCATTATTATCATCCTAATTCGATAAAACTCAACATCATGTCCATTTCCTCTTTATAAAATCAAGTATTCACATTTCAGGGCAAAATCCATTTTTCATTATAAATCAATTCCAAGGATAAAATCCATCATTTCATCACAACTCAACTATATTTACAAACCCATAATCATTTCCAAGAACCTATTTTGAAAACCCCTCTTTTGATTTCAAAACCAAAACCCTAAGTTTTATCGAAAATCTCCAAATCACAATCTTGTTTAGAAAAGCAAATAACCAAATTAAAATCTATGCAAAAGTGTGAAGAAATCCCTATCTAAAGTTAGAAGACAAGCAAGAGCAAGGTTGAAACTTCAATGGAGTCGAAAATGGACTTTGCTCTGATCAAATGAAAGCTCTAGGTGAGCTCTACATTTTTATTAAAGGGACTAGGGTGTAGAGATCAATGGATGATAGTGTATTTAAGGGTTGAAGATGAGTTTTAGAGAGAGTGTGTCTAGATTTAGGTTTTTGAAATGTTTAGAGAGAGAGGGATGAAAATGTGATCCAAAAAGTGACTTTTCGGAACCGATATACGCGCAGACTGCTCGAGCGACCAAAACACCAATTGAGCGGCCAGACACAACAAGTGAGACCGCTCGAGTGAAGAACACCACCTCCCAGAAGTTTTGCAAACAAAGGCTAATCGCTAGAGCACAAGAAAAATTGTTCGAGCCAAGACCACTCAAGCGCAAGAAACGCCGCTCGAGCCAAGAAAACACCCTTCCAGTACTTTTACAGGCTTGCAAATATACTGGAAGTCCTCAAAGATTGCTTGAGTGACCAAAGGACCACTCGAGCAAACTGACCAAAATTTGGGCAACAGTTTTATTGAAAAACAAACTCTTGACATGTTCCAAATGCAACAATGACATCCAAATAACCAACCTCAATCAAGAATAAGATGAATAAGGACGAGAATAACCAAATAAGACAAGAAATCCCGATCCAAAACAATAAACAGTTTGAGTCTAAATCAAAATCGTTATACTCTCTCTCTCTCTCTCTCTCTCTCTCTCACCAGAGCTCTATCGTCATCAAACCATAGCTCTGTCACCCGCGTTGCCTGAGATGTCAGCCGCCTCTGCAACAACGCATTTTCCTTCCGTAACTCCGTCGCCATTATCAATGTTATCCCTTCCAGTCGTAGCTAAAGTAGCGCGCTATCATGTATCTTAGATCTCAAATCTTTCATTAGTGTCAGATCTCCAATGATCGCAAATCTCAGATCGATCAAGATCTCCGAACACACCTCGTACTTCTCTACTTTATTTCCATTCTCTCTTTGTTTTAACAATGCCAAATCTAGGGTTTTAACAAATATATTAATGATGGGGTCGTTGTTACTGCCAGATCTGGTGACGAAGATCGTGATTTCAATCTGAGCGGTGGTCAGAATTGTGTTCTCACTAGTCTAGTGACTATTGGTCTCTCCCGTCAAGATCTCTCTTGATCGAAACAATTTAGCTTCAGCAAACAACAAGAATGGCTACAACAACTACTTGATTGAAGGTAATAAATAATGGCAATGGTGAATCAACAAAACTTGCTAGCATTATTTGTTTTTCGATCTTCAAGGGAGAATGGTAGTGGTAGTGGGTTTTCTCTAGTCATAACTAGGTTAATTGGCCATAGAAGTCCCCAATCTAAGTTTTTTTTTTTTTTTTTTAATAAGTAAGAAGATTTGTCGTCTCTCTCTCTCTCTCTCTCTCTCTCTCTCTCTCTCTCTCTCCCCCTCTCCCCTCTTCCTTTCTTTTTATTTTATTTTATTTATTTATTTGGTAGTAGTTGATTGTTGACTGTTGATTTTTTATTGTTGTTGTTGTTGTTGATGATGATGATAAATATTATTAATGATTAAACAGATTTGTAATAGAATTGAACAAATTTGTAATGGCTTAGATCTGAACAGATTTGTGGTTGAACAAATCTGTAATAGCATTGAAGAGATAGTTTGGTCTGAATAGACAACTTTGTATTTCAAAAAAAAAAAAAAAGTTCAGTTGAATATATAATTTTGTATTTGAACAGATAGTTTGGTTTTACAAATAATCTTTACACTTTCATCTCTCTAATTTGCACAGATAAAAAAAATTAACAGATATATAAAAAATAAAAAATAAAAAGAGTAGAGAAATTTGAATAGATAGATTTAATTTGGACACAAAATTTAGCTAGATAAAAATTAAAACAAGAACTTAAACAGATAGAATTTCACACCGATCATATTTCAATAGATAATAAAAATTGGACAAATATTTGAACAAATAAGGGAAAAAATTAAACAGACGGTCAAAATAATTCAACAGATAAGTAAGGGGTAAAATTAGAAATAAAATATCCTTCAAAACAATAAAATGACTTTTTACCAAATTATTTCACAAATGATGGACCTCTCACCAATAAAAAATATCTATTGGAGCTAATGTCTTCTACCTTCCTTAGATTAGATTTATCTATAATTTTCTCTTTTTTTATTCTCCAATAATTGTTTTTAATTATTTTTTTCTTCTCAAATTTGGGCTTGGCGACTGTGTTGGTTTTTTCATTATTATTCAGTTAATAGAATTTGGGCTTTTTCAATTATTCGGTTTGGTAGGAACATCTGAGCGAAACGCTTTGGCACGGAAGGCGGTCAGGTTGGCTCCTAGGTTAATGTAACATTCCAAAATAAGAACAACAAATCACCTCATGATTTTCAATGGAAAAACAACAATATATATATATAATCAACCTTTCATCAATATTGTGTTGCCATGCAAAAGATGACATATTCATAGATACATTCATAAATCCTAAATTCTGAATCTATACAATATGACATTTGTAAATGAATTGGAACAAAAAGAAGTACAGATAAGTTTATGCCCTAATGGCTATCTTTTCAAGTCAATGGTTGGGTACAACAAAAGTGAGTTAAACTCAATATATAGAAAGCCCAAGGTTTGCACAAAAATAAATTACACAAAAGAAACAAAAGGAAGCTATCGACTCCAAGTTCTCTCAAGTTATGTCCTTAGTGGAGGCATATCATTAGCACCTGAAAGTTGTTTTCTACGTAATAAAGTCCAATGAAGATACTCAAACACAACGTATGAAGCTTAACAAAATCATATGGTGAATGGAATGTATGCTATTTGCCAAAACCTTATGCTTTATCTTTTTAAAACAATGCAATGTCTTGGTTATATGTATATCAATTCAATAAATAATCCTTTTCAAATTAGAAAACAAGGCAGTGGATACAAAATACTAAAAATCTCTAGGTACAAGTCTACTAGTAAGCTATACAAGCACTACCAAAGCCATTTTACTGGTACTAACCGGAAGGATCGGCACCTAACCACGCGAGTTTCTAGATTTTCACCAAGAACACATAGACCAACACAATAAACCACATCCATACCCGTAACCAGATTTACCAAGGTATACATCCCTTTTTCTCAAAACCATATATATTTTCAATGTTTAAGTATGAAACAATGCTCAATGCAAGATGTATGAGTAATTTGTTTCAACTAACCTAATCCTCATGCAATTGTTACAACAATCAAAGTTATCCTTCACCAATAGCCCAAACAGATATCTCTATTCAACAGATAAATTTCCAATAATAAGTATAATCTCATAAATTTCAAAATGAAAGCAATAATTACAACGGTATCGGTTTAGACCCGACCGTTTTCATACTATTAGATCCCAGATTTTGCACCTTTAACTATTGTTCATGCCCTTTATCATCTTGTTCATAGTTAAATTGAGTTGTTGGTTGTGTTTGAAATAGGTTGGAAATTAGTTTTTCAAAAGAGCTGATGGGGATCATTGTGCGCTCGAGCGATGTTACTTATTATGTCTGAAGCTCAAGAAGTGGTTTGGTCGCTCGAGTGGTCTATGTGTATATCAGTTTGGGAAAAGGAAATTTTTGTTACTTTTTCGGTCTCTCTCTCTCTCTCTCTCTCTCTAAAACACTTCAAACCCTAATTTCTTCATCCTCTCTCTTTAGTTCTTGCCTTAAAACCGTAAATAATCCCTAATCCATTGATTTCTTCACCATAGTTCCTTGGAGAAAAAGGTAGAGCTCGTCAAAATCTTTATTTTAATTAAAGAGGATCTCATTTTCGGCCTTGTCCAACTTCCACTCTTACTCTCTTCCTCTACTACTCTTAAGGTAGGGATTTCTTCAACATTTGGTATAATTTTTAGCTTAGTTATTTGCTCTTTGAAAAACTTTAGTGATTTGGGGATTTTGGGTTAAACCTAGGGTTTGATTTTGAAATGTAAAAAACTTTTGAAAAAGGTTGTGTGAGTGTATACAATGTTGGGTTGTGTTGAAATATTAGAATTTCCTTACTTAAAAAGTGATTTTGAAAGTAAATGAGAGTTTGTTTGAAAATCATTGATGTTTGATTTATGAAAGAAAAGGAAAGGATATTGGGTTTGAAAAGATAAATGGAATGTATCTGATAATGATAAAAGTGGAGTTGGATATGTATTATCGCTCTCATTTTGAAAATTATGAGATTGTATCTGTTGTTAGAAAATTATCTGTTAAGTAAAAATATTTGTTTTGGGCTATCGATGAAGGATAATTTTGATTGTTGTAGAAATTGTATGAGAATTAGGTCAATTGAAACTAATTACTTATACATCTTGCATTGAGCATTGTTTCATACTTAAACATTAAAAATGTATTGTTTTGAGAAAAATGGATGTATAAATTGGTGAATCTGGTTAGAGGGTGTAGTTGTGGTTATTATGTTGGTCTATGTGTCCTTGGTGAAAGTCTAAAAAACCCGCGCGGTTAGGTGTCGGTCCTTCCAATGAGCATCGGTAAAATGGCTTTGGTAGTGTTTGTATAACCTACTAGCAGACACGTATCTAGAGATTCCAAGTGTTTTGTATCCACTGCCCTATTTTTTGATATAAAAGTATATTTTTCTTAAATTGAGATATAATATTGGCATTGAATTATTTTGAGATGGAAAAGTATAATGTTTGGTAAATGGTATGCATATGCATTCACTTTATGACTTCGTTAAGTTTCAAACATTGTGTTTGAGTATCTCTACTGGGTTTTAGCTCACTATTCGTGAAAAACAACTTTCAGGTGCTGATGATATGTCTCCACTAAGGACATAGCTTGGGAGGACTTGAAGCCAAGAGCTTCTTTTGTTTCTTCGTGTAATTATTTTTTGTACAAGCCTTGGGCTTTATTTGTATTGAGTTAACCTCACTTTTGTTGTAGCCAGGCATTGACTTGGAAAGATGTAGCCATTAGGGCATGAATTTACTTGTATCTCCTTTTATTTCGATTTCATTTACACATGTCATATGCTATAGATTCAGAATATAAGATTTATAAATGTATATACGCATATATCATCTTTTATACGGTAAAGGAATATAAATGAAAGGTTAACATTTCTCAAGCTTGTGTTTTCTATTCAATATCATAAGATGGGTCATTGTTATTATTTTGAGGCGTTACACATATCCAATTCCACTCTTACCATCAACAGATATATTCATCTTATCTTTTCAAATACAACATCTTTTCCTTTTCTTTCATAAATCAAACATCAATCAGTGTGTTTGGTTTGAGTTTTCTGGATTAAGTTTTTTGAAAACTGATTTTTTTGGTTTTTGTGTTTTTTTTTTTTTTGTTTTTAGCGAATATTTTTTAAATTTTAAACATTTTTTTTATATTTTTTTAGATGCACCTTACTTAGATGTATCTAAAAAGTAAAAAATTTGTGAAAAAATATTTTAAAAAATTAATAAATACATAAAAATACAAAAACTGTACTGAATTCTTGTACTTTTTTTTTTATATTTTTGGTATTTAGTGAATTTTTAAAAGATTTTTTTTTTCAATTTTTTTACTTTTTAGGTGTATTTATGTTAAGTGTGTCTAAAAAGTAAAACAGTTGCTTAAAATATTTAAAAAATTCAGTAAAAACAAAAAAACACGAAAAATAAGAAAGTAAAATTTTCTGAAAAGTATTTTTCGAAAAGTGGAACAAGCAAGGTGAATGATTTTCTAATAAAACATCCTTTATTTTTAAAATCACATTTAAGGAAGAAATTTCCAACATTTCAACACATCTCAACAACATTTCCACTCCCACAACCTTTCTCAAGAACCTATTTGAAAACCCCTATTTTACATTTCAAAAACCAAATCCTAAATCAAAACCCCCATCTTCCAAATCACAATACTTGACAAAGAGCACATAATTAAGTTAAGAATCATACTAGAAGGTTGAAGAAATCCCCACCTCAAGTTTAGAAGAAGAAAAGAGCAAGCCCTAGCTTGAGACGGAGTCAAAATGGAAGTTCTTAAGGATTAAAATGTTCCCTTAACAAGCTTTACCTTTTTCTCCAAAGCACAAGAGCAGTGAGATCAAAGGATTTGGGTGTATTTGAGATATTTAGGCAAGAACTAGAGAGAGAGAGAGAGAGAGAGAGAGAGAGAGAGAGAGAGAATTAGGTTTAGAAATGCTTTAGAGAGAGAGGAATGAAAAAGTGAATAAAAATTGCTTTCCCCCGATCTAATATATATACAGACCGCTCGAGTGACCAAACCACTACTCGAGCATCAGACACAAGAAACCAAAGCATAGCTCGAGCGCACAATGACCCTCTTCCAGAAGTTCAGACCTACAAGAGATCACTTAAGCAAAGAAAAAACCGCTCGAGTGAAGATCACCCTACTTTCAACAATTTTGCAATTTTACAGACTTGCAAAAATACTAGGAGATCTTAAAGACCGCTCGAGCAAACAAGAAATGAAATGGACATCAACTCTTTTGAAAAACTAATTCCCAACCTGTTTCAAACATAAGCAACAACTCTAAATAACCAAACTCAACTAATAACAAGATGATAAGGGTATAAACAACAATTAAAGGTACGAAATTCTGGATCTAAGAGCATGAAAAGGGTCAGGTCTAAATCGGAACCGTTATCGTGAAGTTGGGGGTAAGTCTTATGCCTTGTGTCGAGTGATGAAGAACTATCAAAAGCAATCACAAATGAAGAGGTTGAAAGCTCGATCTTTCTCAATAACACATGATACGAAGTGGATGTGGACTAGTAAAGGAAGTTAGAAATCCTAATATAAAAACAAAAAACAAAAACAAAAAAACAAAAAGCAAAAAGTCAAGACTAAATTAAAAAAAAATAAAGAAATTTTGTGCCCAAGCCCACCCGTTCGCCCACCCATCTATTCTGGCATCAAGCTTAAAAGTTTTAGAAAAAATTAAAAATTAAAAATTCCTATAATTTGACCTAGGTAACAAAATAAGTCTTAAGTTTTTAATTTTATCAATTTAAATCTTAATCCCTTTATCAATTTTTAATTTAAATCATTCGCCTATTTTTGTTAAGTAAAATAAATAGAAAAATAATATTTTAGCTATTAAACTCAACATATTTGTATATAAAATGTGTACAATATCATTTTCATTGAGTTTAATGACTAAAATATTATATTTTATGTAGGTTTTGTATAACAAAAATATGCAGATGATTTGATTAAAAACAAATCAAAACATTAAAATTTAAATTGAAAAAATTAAAAATTGAAGATATATTTTGTTATAAGCATTACCCTAAGGGATTTTTGTGATTTCCCCAAAGTTTTTTGTCAAGCTCTTTCTTAAAAATTAAAGATAAATTACGGCTAATCTTATATGATGAACTTAATTATCTATAAATCTTGTACACTAATGCACGACTAAGTCTTGAAATTCTTATTTTGTCCCCATTATTATTTATGATATGCATATATAATAATGTAAAATCTTTTCTGTATGTATAATTATATACAACAATATTTCTAATAATACATAGAATAATGTGATTTTAGCTTTTCTCAAGCTCAAGCTTGATTAATATTTAATGATCAAGCTCAAACTCATTTGATTGTCTATTCAAACCAAACTCAAGCCTAAATTCGAGTTTAGTTAATAAAATAATCGAATTTAAACAGTGAACTACTGAACTCAACTCAATTACTTTTTGGCTCTAGAAAAGCTGGCATAGCATTTGCATAAGTCTTAATGCCATTAATCACCTAATTGTATTAGCTTAAACAATTCAATTCCGCTGCATTTTCTAATTGTGACCATTCAATTCCACTTCCAATGATGTGGCTACGACCTATATGAAATGATTTCACATTCTTCTCTCTATTATCTTTAGCCCCTTGTAATTTCATATAATTGAGAGGACAAAATTAGGAAATGAATCATTTTTCTAAACTATAGGGGCATTTAATTCCCTTATTGATTCATAACCATTGGGGTTACTAAACTCTTGTTCCTATTTCTATTAGTACACATCATACATGTTAAAGTAACTTTTCAGTTATATTGCACAATCTTTCTTTCTTCCTTCTTTTTCATTTATTTTATTTTTTAAATTGCAAGATGAAATTTAACTTCATAGGAGAGAAAACTCACACATAGGGATTGTGGAGGGTTCTGAGAGACCTTTTCCAGTTAAGGAAGAATAAAATTGTGCATCTCCATATAAAGCAAACAATATTTTGGTGTGTGCTTCGGCAGTGAGGTAGTCTGCACAAATAACGTCATCTGTAGAATACTTAGCTCCACCACGTGAATCCACATGCCTGGCAGGCTAACGTGCAAGGTAGAAATCAGTTCTACATCGATTTTCCCTACTTTATAAGGTGTGTCATACTTACAAACCTATAAGATGTCTCTTTTCCACTTGATATTTGGCCCACTAGGACCCAATGCTAGAGCACACGTTAAGATATTATCATACATTGTACGTGATTAATTGACCCATTTTTATTTATTTATTTATTTTTTTTTTCTGAGAAACTAAATTTTAACTTTCTCTAAAATGCGAAGAGTAGGAAATAAAACTTGGACTGTGGGCATGTACTCTAGATCAATTGTAGTGCTACATCAACATTTGGCCGTTCACATTAGAGGCAGATTATATTGATACGATGGCACAAGAAATTCCTATCTTAAAAAGTGCTTTTGTGCTTAGAGTCTGAAAAAACAAACTCATGTTGGGTTGAATCATAAGAGAGTATTTTTAGGCGAGATAGAGACGTAGGTCTAATAGGGGTGTCTGCGGTTCGGTTTGGGATGGTTTGCGGTTTGGTTTGGACCCGCCCGTATGTATGCGGTTTGAGGAAAAGTCAACCCGCAACCACCCGCAATACGGTTTGTGGTTTGTGCGGATAGGGTTCGCGGTTGCGCGGGCGGTTTGCGGATTGAATTTTTTTTTCAAAATTTTTTTGTTAAACCCTTTTTTTTCTCCCATTTTTTATCAATATTTCTTTTAGACCTTTTTCCTCCCATTTTCTAAAATATTCTAACATTAATAATTAATGAATTAAAACTTATAAAAAACTTATAAAATAAAAAACACAACAAAATCAATTCGTAACCTAAACAAATCATTCAAAATTTACCTTCATCATTAACTTACATTCATCTCAATTCGTAACATAAACTAATCATTCAAAATCTACATTTATCATTAACTTGCATTCATCCTACATTCATCATTTCTAACCCAAATACAAAAAAAAAAAGAAGGTAATTCTTCATTAACTTACATTAATCCAAAATGCAAAAAAAAAAAAAAAAATTAGAAGGGGTTTTTTTGAACAGTCAAATTTAAAAAAAAAAAAAAAAAAGTTTTATGCGGGTGGGTTGGGCGGGTGCGGGTCAAACCAGCAATCCGGCCGCAACCCGAAAATTAGATAAAATCCAAACCGCACCCTATCCTAATGTGTTTGTGAAACCGTCCATACATGCGCGGTTCGGATCGGGTAGGGCGGTTTGGGTGGGTCGGATGACCCTATGCCCAGCCCTAAGGTCTAACATCAACCTTGTCCATGCGTAGATATTACGCCAGGAGGCACTACAAAATTCCTAATCAACAGACAACAATAGCCACTACAAGATATGATTATTGGTGATTTGTACAAAGAATTGAAACACAGTAAAATCTTTTAAAAAAAGAGTTGAAAGGCCATATGATCTGCTTTTGTTCTTTTTTACTTCTTGTCTCCCCTTTTGATAGGAAGATTGAAGGTAAAAGTTGCTAATGAAGCGGGGGATTAGTAGATAGGAAGTTCACTTATTGGTTGTGACACATTAAGCACTTTAATAGTTGTTTATAGTTTTTGTATTCATCGTGCCTTTCAAAGAAGTATAGATTCAAATAAAAAACACATGGATATATACCACGTTTGTTTGGTAAAATTTATTGTAATCTAAAATTTACTTATTAAAAAGTAGAAGGTAAAGCATTCATTCTTTTAGATTTATGACAAGGAGGAGGATTTCCTCTGATCCAAAATATGGATTGGATGGAGCTGTTTGAGACCGTGTGGTTTATTACGGGTTCTGTTGATCTGAATTGTTAATTTTATTAGACATTTCGTATATTTTATTCATAAAAAAATTAGGTTAATTCGATAACTGTAACTTGTTCAATTTATCGTGTTTTTACTAAAAGAATGGATGACAATTGTGTTTTTAAAAAATGAACCATACTTTTTTTTATGACAAAAATAATAAATTGAACAAACTACTATTATTGAATCGCTCTAATTTTTTTTGCAGATAAAATACACAAAGTGTCAGACAAAATAAACAATTCAGATCATCAAAACAGGACCTATGATAGACTCCACAGTCCCAAACAACCCTCTCTAGTCCAAGTGGACTAGAAGGAATCCTTCTCCTTCCGATAATTAGTTTTTTTTTATTTTTTTATTTTTTTCAACTTATACTAAAAAAGGGAGGTTTAGACACGAAACTTTTTGTGACGGTTTGAAAATCGTCGTAAAAATCAAGTTTTTGTGACAGTAAAAAAATACTGTCACGAAACTATTTTTTTTGCGACGCCCATTGACTGTCGCAAAAAAGGGAAGGAAAAAATACCATTATTTGAGACAGAAAATCCAAAACCGTGGCCCAAAGTAATATTATACGTGACGGTACGTTTTCCGTTGTAAATTTTTTTTCGTCTTGCGGTTTTTCTTTTTCTTTTGTGACGCCCTTTGTTTGCTGTTTTTCTTTTTCTTTTGTAACGCCCTTTGTTTGTCCGTCGCAAAAAGTTTTATTTTCGCTCATTTGCGACTGTCCTTAAAATCGTCACCCAAACTTCATCCCTAATTTCAGACTTTTCCTCTTCGGATAAAAATAAAATAAAGGGTTTGTTTGATTTGTATCTCAAGTTACAGTTTTTGAGAAAAATTTTCAAAATTTTGTTTAGTACAAAATTTTTGAATTTTTTTTTCTAAAATCAATTTCTCTCTCTTACACATCAATCACTTTTTCTTTCTCATCTCTCCTCCTCAATTACTTTTTCTCTCTCACACATCTACTCAATCACAATTAAATATCAAATCATTCTAAATTCCAAAACTCTAAAATTATTTTCAAAATATACAACTAAACAAATTAAAAAAATTTATAAACTCTATCCCCAACTTTTTTATTTTTTATTTTAAATTTATATAATTCTTCTCCATTCAGACTTTGACTTTTCCTCTTCGCATAAAAATAAAAATAAAGGGTAGGTTTGGTTTGTGTTTCTGAAAAAAATTTCAGAAATTTTCTCTACAAACAAATTTTAGAAATTTTTTTTACCAAACAAATTTTCCCAAAAAAATTTCCCAAAACACACAAACCAAACAAATTTTCCAAGCAAATCTCTCTCACACACACACATCAAATCAATCACTTTTTTCCAAAACTCTCTCTCAAAACAATTTTTCAAAACAAATTTTTCAAAAAACCAAACCAAACATGTTTTCGTATTTTTTTTTTTCAAAACATGTTTCTGAAACACAAACCAAACAAGCCCAAAAACTTTCATCCTTCCGCTTGCCCTAATTTCACTCTCTCTCTCCGGCAGTCCTCAGTCTCTCTCTCTCTCTCGCAGCGGCAACAGCACCGGCGTCCAGGTCTGTTCTCGTCTCCTCTTCTTTCGCCTCGCTCTCGCTCGCGCAGACCCTCACAGATTCTCTATAGCAGCGGCGGCGACAACTTCTCACCGGTTCTCCCTCCGGCGTCCAGGTATAGTTCTCTTCTGCTCTTCTCGCCTTTCCTCTCCTCTTTTTCTCTTCTTTCTCCTTCATTCATCTTTGAGCTATTGACATTAACAGGTTGTTTAGTTGATTGAATAATTTTGATTAAGAATAAAATAGTATAAAAATTGAAATAGGTTTGATCTAAACTATTTTTCTAGTTAAATCCAATGAAGAGGGTTTGAATGTAGCCAGATTTTGAGGTATATACATAAGCAGAGAGAGAGAGAGAGAGAGAGAGAGAGGGAGAGTTGGGGGTGCTGCGAAGAGGGCAAAAAACCAACTTGGTGTTCTTTAAGAGCCTCATTAATTTTGTTTCAAATTTTTACAATTAATTTTGCAAAATGTCAAAGAGAGGCTTGCAATTTGGTGTTCTTGCTCCGTTTTTTTGTGTGTGTGTGTGTGTGTGTGTGTGCATTTTGGTGTCCTTTCTCTGTTTTCATTTTTGTGATTGATTGGTCCGTGTAAGTTTTCATTTCTCTACAAGCCCATGTCTTATTGGTTTTATCTTTTGATTCAAAAAAGTATTTATTTGTATATTTCTGATAATCTGATTGTATAGGTGCATATGTAATAGCTTATATATATATATAATTTGGAAAGGATGTAATGTATAACTTAAGATTTCATTTTGACTTCAATATTAATTTTTGAATCAAACTGTCATTCATCTTCATGTAAATTGAATCGGACTGCACATTGGATTTGTAGAGAGATAGAGAGAGCCAATTTGGAGAGGAATTTTGATTTCATACAAAGAGAATGGAATAGATATCAGTAAAAGAGAATGAGAGAAAGAAAGTGAGGTCACTTGATTTGTAAAGAGAATGAAGATCGGGAGAGAGAGAGAGAGAGGATAGGTTTTCTGCTCTTCACTCCTATAATCTGCAGAGAGAATGGAAGATAGAGAGATGAGTTATGTAGATAGATGATCTAGATATGAATATCAACAACCCTTTTGGTGTTCTAATTTGCAGACATTGGAGGGGCTTCTTAAATTACCAGAGAACAAAGAATGTGCTGACTTGTCATAAAAACATGGCTTTGCGGAAAAACTCCTCCTCCTCCCTCCCCCTGCGCCTCCTCCTCGAGCTGCAGTTGTTGTTATGGCTGACAAAAACATCGGCGCTTTCTTATGCCAAGCCTGGTTGTCCAGAACAATGTGGAAATGTTACAATTCCATACCCTTTTGGAATAGGTCCCAATTGTTACTTAGATGAATGGTTCTCCATAGAGTGCAAGAACTCAATCCGCAGCTACTTAATAAAGCTCGATCTTGAGGTGCTGGAAATTTCATTGCATGGAAGCTACCTTCGAGTCAACAATCCAGTAACATCTCCCAACTGCCCCATGAACAACAACAGCAGCAACAACCACAAACCCAGCAATGCAAGCTCAACTTTAAGCATTGACTTGACATCTAGCCCTTTTCGCTTCTCAGAAATGAGCAACATATTTATGGCCACGGGTATAAATTGCAACCAGGGGGCCTATTTATATGATCTGTTCAACAATGGGATTACCCGCTGCTCGCCTACTTGTGATTCTGCTAATAATAGTACTTGCACGGTGGAAATCTTAATTTTGGGTGGGTACCAGGCGGATATGCTAACGTCCGTGAGGTATCTGCAAGGCTACAAAGTGTCTTTAGGTCCAGGAAACCAAACATCATGTATGTATGCGTTCGTGGTAGATAAGAATAATAATTCCACCGACTACTCCTCTGCTGTGCAAACTCATGTCCCTGCTGTTCTCAATTGGGTTGTACACAATATCACACAGCTTGGATTGGATTCCAGCAACAGCTATAAAAATAGCTACTCCTGTCTTCAGGGGTCACAGGGGTCGTTCGCTCATTATTCCTCGTTGGGCGGGTGTGATATTGTTCAAAGCCTCCAGTGCGTTTGCAATTCTCCCTTCGCTGGAAATCCTTATTTTTCCAATGGATGTGTAGGTAGGTACGTCTTAGGCTCTCTCAACAACCCATCCAAGTAACCAACCAACCAACTAATTGGGATATTTCTATTCCTTTATTTATTTATTTAGGTGGTAATTAATCAAATCAAATCAAATGGTTAATTTTTTTTTTTTTTTTTGGGACAAAGTTTATGTTTGAAGTCATTCAAAAGTGATAGTGGTGGTGGTGCTGCTGCTGGTTGTTGGGGAAGGGACGGATGAGTGATCAAAATTTGTTTTAAACATGACCCATATCATATTTAGAATTAATTTCAACTACACAATATAATTTTTGTGCGTATTGAGTATATTTGATTAGAAGGATTATAGTCTAGGATTATAATAATGTTATATGTACTAATTAGTGTACCAACTAATATACTAATAGATTATGTGGCATAATTTTAGATTAGTAATAATGGGTGAGATTAGTAATAATGTCATAACACTAATTGGTACACTAGTTAGTACACTAATTGGTGTATGTAACACCACTGATAGGATTAAGATGGTTAATCTATAAACTCACAACCTCGTGTTTGGTTGTAAATTTTATTAATCGGATTACATGCATGGCGGATGAACAATCCAATGAAATTGGCAAATTTTTAATATTGAGAGAGATTGAGGATCGTAATTTCAAGTATGAAAAAAAAAAAAAAAAAAACAAAGACAATGAATATATAATAAATGATTATCTCACTAATTTAATTAAATAACTAATCTAATACTAATGCATGAGATCATTAATCCATTCACTATTAATCTAGTTAATCAAATAAGGCTATTATTGGAGTGATTATTGTCCAGTAATTTGTAAAGTTTGTTTTTTTGGTTGATAATTGCTTTAAATTTCTGATATTGCAATTGTATGCAGATACGCTCATTAATGAACCTGATAAGTCAAATGCGGGTATTATCATTGGTAAGTTCATTTTTTTTCCAAGTGTTTAAAAACATAGAAATGGAGGGATTGTTTGGTGTAATTTATGAAGCTGTTTAAAAATTATTTTATTTTATTTTTAAAATTTATGATGGAGTATTTGGTATAGTTTCTATATATAATCTACTAAGTAAAAATAATTTAAGTAAATTTAAAAGAAAAAAAATTGATTACAAAGAAACAAGAACATAAATATTTAGAGATGGATTCCCTCCAGTCCATAATATGGATTGTAGGATGTTGTTTAGGTTCATGAGGCTCGACACGAGTTTCGGTTCAATAATCCGAACCATTTAGTGTATTGTGCACTTCGTGTATTTTATCCACCAAAAAAAAAAAAAGAAAAAAAAAAATTAAGCGAATCTGATAATCATATCCTATTCAATTTATCATATTTGTTACCAAAAAAATAGATGACAATTGTGTTTTTGAAAATAGATCATTTATTTTTATTTTTTTGTGTAACAAATGTAATAAACTGAATAGGTTATAATTCTCGGATCGATCTAATTTTTTTTATATGGATGATATACATGAATTACCCAACAAAATAAATATTTTGGATCATTAGAACAAGACCCGTGGTGACCCCCACGGGCCGAACAACACATAAAAACTCTAAATTCAAATAGTTATTTTTGATTAGTCTACACTCTTTTACTCATTTCTTTCTCTACGTTTTGAATTTTGATGCGAGGCTATAACTATAACCATTAAAAAGTTTAGTTCCGGGGCTTCAGTTAGACACAAAATTGATCTAATTTTGACTCCAGAAGGAGACACGCTTTTTAATTATCAATTTTCAACTTTCAAAAAATTTGAACCAATAAGCCCATTATCCTCTAGTCCTATTATAGTATTTCTTCTGGATAACTCAGTATCCAACCTGATGGACCAACTAATTTGGGCATCAATCCTACTGTTCACTAACGGAGAGCTCAATTAAAATAAGAATAAAGCCCTGTATGGATCTATCCAATAATTCTATTACAGTTTTACTTTGTCTTTTCCTTTATGCTTTTAAGTCATTACTGATTTAAAAACTTCATTAAAATTTATGTTAAAAAAAAAAGTATTCTTATCAATATTTATCATTAATTTTTAATAATTTTTTAAAATTAGAAATATTGATTGGAGTACTGATTTAAAAACTTGATTAAAATTTATGTTAAAAAAATTACTTTTATTAATATTTATTATTCATTTTTAGTAACTTCTTTAATTTAAAATTTTTAAATGACAAACAAATAATTAATTCTAATAAATTAATGTTATTGTTTCAACAAAATAAATATTATATACAATTGCTTTTGACAACCATAATCTTGATAGAGTTTAAAATCAGCTCTCTTTTTTTCTCTCTCAAATTTTGTGTCCAAATAATTCAGCTTAAGTTATGTTTACGAAAAAAATGTCCAGTTTTATTGTTTTTTTTTTTTTTTTATTAAGGATAGATTTTTAGTAAATTTGTTAGTACTCAGAAATATAAAGTGTATGGAGTTGATGCATTTTGAGTATGTCCACACAACATCAACTTTAGTATATATACCATCCATTTCATTTTATGAATTACACGACTTTATAAAATTAAAAAATAATTAAAATTTTTGCTAGACCTAATATTCAAATATTACTTTTTTAATTTTGGTTCTAGATATATTGATTATGGAGTTGAATTCTCTACAGGTGTTTTTGCTGGATCAGCAGGATTATTGTTTTTACTTATTGCTTCTTGGTGGCTGTACAAAGTAATGAAGAAAAGAAATGACAAGAAACGCAAGGAAAATTTCTTCAAGCGAAATGGTGGTTTCTTGCTACAACACAAGTTATCTTCAAGGGATGGCAGTGAAAAAATCAAATTGTTTAATTCGAAGGAGTTGGAAAAAGCCACCGATCGTTACCATGAAGATCGTATTCTCGGCCAAGGAGGTCAAGGTATAATTTTGTTATCCTTTCATTATCTATAGCTTACAACTAATTTCTTATCTTGCATTGGTTTCTTACCAAACATCTTGAGACTTTTTATGCATGGATCCTTCTTTGGGTTGGATAAGGGTCAAGAATATGGGGGCACTATGAATTTTTTACACCAAAAGTCAGCACAACACTCGTATAATATATTTACATATACATACAGACACTTGTATTGGACTTGTATATAGCGTGGTGAGCGCGAATGAGCCAATATTTGTCATAATATTTTTATTGAAAAATCAAATACAATCTTTCCTAATTAATTTAACCATAATTAAGTAGTTATGCTATTTCATAAATCCAGGATTTGATTTGCAGCAAAATTTATGATCTTTGTTTTCTCTAATTTCAATAAGATTTCTTTATTGTTTATTTTTCTAAATTTTTTAATCAACTACTTACTTTCAATTTTTTTTTTTTTTTTTCCCAACAGGTACTGTTTACAAAGGCATGTTGTCAGATGGAAGAATCATAGCTGTTAAAAAGTCTAAGGTTGTCGATAAGGGACAGGTCGAGCAATTCATCAATGAAGTCGTCATTCTTTCACAAATTGTCCATAGGAATATAGTCAAGCTCTTAGGCTGTTGTTTAGAGACAGACGTTCCTATGCTAATATATGAGTTCATTCAAAATGGAACACTCTCTCAACATATTCATGATCCAAACGAAGAGTTCCCACTTTCATGGGAGATGCGCTTTCGGATTGCCACAGAAGTTGCCGATGCTCTTTCCTACTTGCATTGTGCAGCTTCCATACCCATCTATCATCGAGACATGAAGTCAACCAACATACTCCTAGATAATAAATACAAAGCAAAAGTTTCTGACTTTGGAATTTCAACATCAATTGATGTTGATAATACTCATTTGACCACACGAGTACAGGGGACATTTGGGTACTTAGATCCAGAGTACTTTCAATCCAGCCAATTTACTGATAAAAGTGATGTTTATAGTTTCGGAGTTGTTATTGTTGAGCTTTTAACTGGACAAAAACCAATCTCTTCCACTAGATCCCAAGAAAGCAGGAGTTTAGTCACACATTTTATGGAATCAATGGAGGAAAATTGTCTACTTGAGATTCTTGATCCACGGATTCTCAAGGACGCTCGAAGAGAAGAGATGATTGCTGTTGCTCACCTTGCAAAAAGATGCCTAAACTTGAATGGGAAGAAGAGGCCTACAATGAAAGATGTAGCAGTTGAGTTGGAAGGAATTAGAATGTCACAAGGAAGTTCAACCATTCACCAACACTACACTATGAAGAAGTTGAATACAATACAACTGACTTGACTAAGGCTTTGGATGATGCTTCAACCTCAACAGGGACATTTTTAGATAGTGGGAGTGGCACAGTTTTATCGGTTGATGTCCAACCACTATTGCATACCATTTAGTGAAGTATAAACTATACATACAAAGCTTGTCCATGCTAGGTATTTATCATAAAGCTTTGTTATTCAAATGTTAATTATGTACTAGTATTAGTGTTACAAACATATGTACTAATTACTTATGCTTTGGATTGGCAATAATAGTAGTTTTCTATACCATATCTTCTATTGATAAAATCATTCACCAAGAACAAACTAGATTCATTTGTTTGATCGAATACCCAAAAACTGCTCTGATCTTGATCAAATCCACAACATTAATCCAACTATATTGACCTCTATTGAAGATGATATCATTCACGTGTAGTCCATGAAGTCTCACATAGTTGCAAAGAAAAGTTATGTCCGTATTTGTTTCTCCAAATTGGAGTAACCCCACCTAAACCACCACTATCAAAATCTCAATCCAACCTTTTTGAGAGAAGTTACATAAAAGGAGAGGATGCTTGGTTGATTCCTCATGTGCGACATAAATCGCAGAAAGACTTGACAGAAAAAAATAAATAAACACCATTTTTGCCTCTCTTCCAAATTAAGTTGTCCTTAGAATTGAGTCTCAATTGGACTGCTCTCAATAAGTTGAGTAATATTCCACATGATTATCTTTTTTCTCGTTCAAATAAAGACCTAAATCTGAAATCCCAAACTATGTTGTCGTTCTCATCAACAAAATAGACCTCAACCATACTTTACAATCTTTTTGCAAAGAAAGTTTAAAAAGTCCAGAAAATGTGTGTTTGAAGAAACAATTATTAGACCATTTATCCTTCTAAAACCTTATTTGCAATCCGTTTTGCAAGTTTTAAGTTGAAGTTTTTGTTTTAACATTGTCCCAACTCTATCAATCATACGACTCTGGCCGACCTCCACAATTGTTTTCCATATACCAGAAGCAACACCTTACCTCATTAGCAATGGGATCGATCATTCATTCCCATTACCATTATATTTGTGAACAATAAGCTTCCTCCATAAAGAGTCCTTTTTTCTCTCCCGAATCTCCACCACCATTTTGACAAAAGGGATGGATTCTTTAGTCTTACAAGAATAACACCCAACTCGCCGAACTCCTTTCTTGTGTTCACTTTTTCCAAATTCACCAAATTAATCTCATCAGAACCAGCCCAAAGAAATCATCTCTGAAAAATTTAAAAATTCACGGGATATTGATTTGTGATTATGTTTCAATTTTTAAACAAAATAATAATCCCAATCAAACAATCAAAGATGTCACGACCCAACCCCAGGGGCTTAGGGTTGGAATCACAATTTACTAACTTATTCTATTCGTAGCAAATTAAACTGCGCAAGCGGAAATAAAAATAATTAAACAGGAAATTACTCCATTTTACTATTTTAATAAAAGAAAATATATTTATAGAGCTTTTATTATTTTGTTATTCAGTGACCGGCCCCGAGCAGAAACAAAAGGGAGCAAAAATATATAATAAAAAAAAAAGAAGAAAAGAAAGACAAAATAGTGTTTCAACATTAATCCTTGTGCGGGTTCCATTACGTGAGGTTATGGGTTTCCTCTACATCTCGTCACCTGAAATGGTAACAGCTATAAGCACACAGCAGAGTGAGAAATATTATGACAAGAGTATAGGGAATACAAAATAACCATGGATAGTTATTTAAGCCAAAATATTTACATAACTCAATTTGGTAAATAAATCATTTAAGTGGCAAAAACTGAAATACAGAAATTATGTAAATAAATAACTATAACCACAGTACAGAACAGAACAGAACAGAGATCACAGAAGTGACAGTCAGAACAGAGGTCAATGGATCCATGACAAACAGAGGACCACAAAGTGGCCAAACAGAGACCAATGGTTATTTAAGTCCCCCAAGGCGTGAAACTCCCGTGGTGGTACTTACAAAACATAATTGTTTATAAGGTCATAATCAAATATTCTTTAAAATTTTAGCAACCATATCCATGGGTTTCATTTTAACAAATAGAGTTCAGAAATTAATCCACGTAATTGACATATTTATAAAACATAACTTGTATTAATATAATTAATAAAATACAACTTGTATAAAATAAATTATGACATGTCAAAACATACGTAAAATATATTATGGTAACTCAAGGTGTAATATAACTCACCTTAAAATTAATACCTCACTATTTCTTTCTACTATCAAAACCCTTCTTGCCTTCCAATATTTTCGTCCCTTTCCTTTGTTGGTTTTCCTTCATTAGTTCACAAACACTCTTCCTCCTTTTATACTACTTGCTGAGCATAGGTTGGGTGACACGTAACCTCTCTATGAAGTGCCATCATTGTGCTAATAGATTTGAATTTTAATTATAGATTTGAATAAGAGATTTGAATCTTTAGGATAAGTATAGATGCCTCTCAAATAAATATACTTGGGCCAGCACTATTAAGGGCATTGTTTGGGCCAACATTATTAAGAAATTGCTGGGCAAACAATAGATCACTAATTTTCTTTTCTTTCTTTCTTTTTATTTATTTATTTATTTGTTTTGGTGCTTAATTTTTCAGTGTTCCTAATGTAAATTAAATTACAATTTATCACCTATCATCATAAAATTAATTATTTTATTTTACTTTGCAGATTATTATTAGTATTCTTATTAATAATCGTCATATTAATTAAATATTTAGGATGTCACAAAAGACAAATCAACACAACGATTTAACGTCAAAAAATGACAATTGGAGCACCTCCAATTGTGATAAGAAAAAAAAAAAAAAAAACCACAGGTCAAAGCTACAAAACAATCCACTAAGAAGATAAAAATGAATTACACAAGTATACCCTTAATTACCTAGCGAATCCATGTCAGAATTGAACCGACTCCTATGTATCTCTTCAACCACCGTCTTCACCTCGGAATTGTCTTGCCCAACATTGAATCCACAACGCCAATGTCGAATCCATGACGATGAACTACTCCAAAATCCACCAGAGCTTCAGGCCCAAGTTTCCCGGAAGGTCTTTTTGTGAAAATAGATACTTCAAGCTCTTGTGATCTGTGAAAATCTCAATTTGTTCCCCATATAGGTAATGTCACCATTGCTTTAGAGCAAAAACTACGGCCGCCAATTCCAAGTCATGCGTTGGGTAGTTTGATTCATGTGGTTTCAACTGCCTGGATCCATATGCGTCTACCTTTCCATTTTGCATGAGCACGCAGCCTAACCTTTCCTTAGACGCATCGCAATACACAATGTACCCCACTTCTCATTCTAAGATGATCAAAATTGGCGTAGTAGTAAATCTTTTCTTTATCTCTTGGAAGGATTTTTCACAAGCTTCGTCCCATTCATATTTTATTTCCTTTTGCGTCAAACAAGTCATTGGTCTAGCTAGTTTGGAGAAATCTTGAATGAACCTTCGATAGTAACCAGCCAATCCCAAGAAACTGCAAATTTCTAACACAGTTTTCGGTTGTCTCCAATCTAAGACTGCTTCTACCTTTGTTAGATCCACTGCAATCCTATTTTCAGACACTACAAGTCCTAAGAATTTCACTTCTTTTAACCATAACTCACATTTACTTGCCTTGGCATATAGATGGTTCTCTCTAAGAACTTGAAGAACAATCTTTAAATGTTGCTCATGCTTTTCCTCGGACCTTAAATATACTAAAATATCATCAATGAGCACCACTACAAACTGGTCAAGATATGGTGTGAAGATCTTGTTCATTAGGCTCATAAATATTGTCGGCCCATTGCTTAGTCCGAAGGGCATTACTACAAACTCATAGTGACCATATCTGGTTCAGAAGGAAATCTTTGGTATATCCTCATCCTTGACTCATAGTTGATGGTAACTCGACCTGAGATTAATCTTTGAGTAATACTTTAAGCCTCTAAGTTGATAAAAAATATCATCAATCCTTGGGAGTGGGTACTGGTTTTTTTATCGTGACTCAGTTAAGTTGACAATAATCGATGCATAGTCTTAGCGACCTATCTTTCTTTTTGGAAAACAGAACGGGCACTCTCCACGGTGAAGTACTTGGCCTAACAAATCCTTTTTTGAGCAACTCTTGTAGTTGTGTCTTTAATTCTCGTAGTCATGCCGGGCTTAATTTATAACCTCCTTTTTGGATCTGTTGTTACGGTTGTTGCCGTTGGAATTGTGGTTATGGCCTTGAGTAGGGCTTCAAGGCCATATTTCCTTTCTGGCTCCTCTGATGTCCTACAGATGTCCGACCCCCTTTCCGCTTGTTCCAAATTTTCCTAGCATCGACTACTTTCCTTTTAGATTCTAATGCTGTCTCCAATACCTTGACATATGAGTGGAGCCGTTGCGGTAGAACTCTCTCCCTAATTGTAAGATCCAGCCCCCATTCGAACATCCTTGCTTTCTTTTCATCATTAGCTACATACCTAGTTGCATCATTCTTCAAATTTTGCAGCATATTGGGTTACAGTCATATTCCCCTGCTCCAGGCTTTGGAATTCCCTGACTCGCTCTCAGCAAACTGTACTTGGAAACTATTTATTTAGAAACAATTTCTTAAACTGGTTCCATGACACGTTGGTAATGTCACGGGTGTTCTTAATTAGTTCCCACCAATGAACAACTTCTTCATCTAGCTCAAATATTTCCAAGGCTATTCTATTGGCATCTTTAGTTATCCCCAAAGTGTCCAGGATTTTCTGTATTCGCCGAAGCCAATTTTCAGCCACTCTCAGGTCTGGTACTCCTGTGAACTTTGGGGGCCTTTTTTTTTCCTGAATTCTGAAAAGAGTTGAGTCCTCTTGTTTTGCCAATTGTTCCTCAGTTATCTTAGTTCTTCCAAAATTTGATGCCCAAGATTATTAAGGATATTGGCTCCCGCAAGTACGAGCCCATGCTGATTTCTGGGATGGTTCCAAGCATTGTTGCTAGTCTGTAAGTCGTTATTAGCTCACGTATCTACCATTTTATTCATGGTACGAGATAAGTTGGTTTCTAGATTTCTAACTGGAGGTAATCTTTCTACTAGACTTGAAATTAAGGTTTAGTTTTCTTAGGGTGTGGAGAAATATTAAAGCAAGTAACAATCAATAGATATAGATCAAATCGTCACTTCATATATTTATAATAGACATCAGTACAAAAGGCTTCCAGATCAGAGTTTCATTCAAAAGGCACTACACACAGCATAGTCACAAAGTTACTACATATATCTTAAGGATCCTTACTATAAGTGGATCTTACAAAAGCCTAGCTTACTACCTTTAGATTAACTCTCATTCCCAGACCAGTCGAAATCTTCTTTAGGATCCTCATCTGTCGAGTTAGTCGCCTGGCCAGGAGAGCGGGGTGTATATATCGGTGAAGGGGAAACGTGCTCAGATGACACTTCGATTGGAAATGCTAGGGTTATTCTTGGCTACATCAGTTGTTGTTCCACCTCCACTGGCTGACTATTGCCCTGCCCAGGGTAGTGAGATTCACTACTCTCAGCTTGCAGTGGATGTCGGTGTGTTGCTTTGTCTGCCAAGGCTCGCCGTATCAGGGTGTCCATCTTTCGATCATCCTGCTCCTTACAGATTGCGCTCTTTGTTACCCGACTCAGGTACTGTAGGTGGCGCCGAACCAAGAATCTCTTTTGCTCCTTTGTATAGTAAGAGTAGTTCGTTTCCACTTTTCGTATCTCCTTGATGATCATCTCTTCAGCGGCAAATTCACATCATCGACAGCTAAAGTAGGTATTGACGGACAGGGCCCTCCTACCTTGCATACGAAAGGCTCCCCATGTGTTGAGGCGAATGTCAATTGTTTGACGGCTTTTTGATGACATCCTATGGTGGAGGGAAAGTTTTTAATTGTTAGTCTCTTTTAAATAAAAATAATGGCGTGATAGTAAAATAGACTAGTGTACAGGGGTAAGGGATTCTAGAGTTGCATATCGGGTTGCGCAGGCTAAGGATTGAACATAGGCTATGATACCAAGTTGTGACACCCCAAAATCTACACTAAGGGTTGTAGTCAAGGGAAAGCCACTAATGAGTCCTACGGCCAATGATCAAGTAAGATCTCAGATCGCTGGAGTAGTCAAATTAGCTTACCTTCTAAGCCTAGCTTTCTTAGGTAGCACACTATCATTTCGACAGATCTTAAAAGGCATTGACGCAAGGTCTCATAAGCAACGTAGGGAACCATAATGGTTTTCAAAAAAAAAAACAAGCATATAATAAGAAGAGAATAGTTATAAATATCCTTAGTTATAGAGGTTAGTTCCATTAATATTACATCCCAAAAATAAAATTTCAGATGGACTATACAAAAAAATTCTAACTTCTCTAAGACAACCAAAAGCCTTCGAAGGTTTCCGGCTCGTTATTTTCTGCTACAAAATCCTCTTCGGTAGTTGGCATAAAACGCCATGAGTTTTGAACGCCTAGTAAATGCACACACACCCCGTCTCTTTTTCCTAATCTAATACACAATAGCAATTACAACAATAGGGAAAGGAACATGACATTCAAGTAAACAACAAAGGTTACAAGGTTAGTTGTTAGTAGTCTATAAATCTCCCAAAGAGATTTCATCCTCCTAACCATAAGAATTAGACGCGGATTATTCTGTATGCCTTATCTTTTGTTGCTTTGCAGACCGTACCCCAGATGCCTACCAATGGTTACATACCGCGTAGTTCCAACCGAGGACCTCAAAAGAGATGGTATAATAGGGCCTTGCCCATTCCCTCCTCACACCAAACCACCTAAGGTGCGAATACAACCACTTCGTTCAAGGGTTCCAAAACAACCACTTGCACAAGACTTTAACTTTCAAAGGGGAACACGTCCCGCTAACCAATTCAATTTGAACATAACTTTATCTCATGACAATACTTATGTGATTAAAAATCCATTAGCCACCCCCATTAAGTTTTCTGTTTAAATTAATGTTTTAAGTAAGTTAGTACAAGCAAGAAACAAAAGAATAAATTTGCATAAATGTGAGCATCATCGAAGGACTAAAATAAAAGGTATATAATCATGAAATATGTAATATCATACCAAGACATGATCATATATTAATAAGCATATTCATGAACACAAGAGCAAAAACACCAATGCAAAACAAAATTTCCAAGATTCAGTATCACTTGGCCTTCCTATGGTTCATAGAGAATTTTATCTAGTTTTGATAACATCTTTCAAAAATGGAATAGGTTTTCTAGATTTTGAGTTATTTAAGAAACAGTCCAGCTCTGTCCAGCTTCATTGACTGTTATGAAAATTGGGTTTCTTACAAAGCGCTCACTCTTTTTCAATGAAACCAATTTTCCTTGAAAGTTAACTCTTTAAGTAAGGTTTTGACATAAAATTGAGGTCTAGAAGATGTTTCTACATTTTTCTAAAATTTTCGAAAGTTGGCTATAAAATAGGTTTTCTATGCACAATACTCAAAATAAGAAAGTTGGTGAGAAAAGATGCCAACTAAGGGAAAATTTTCACTTATTTTGTGATAAAAACATACTAAAAATAATGTATCAATAACTCATATTTTTAGAGTGATGGTATGGCTTTGGAAATAACATGAGATATGGGAAGAAAAATGTAGTTTTGCATCTATTAAGAGGAAAAATGAATAGAAGAAAGATCAAAGCCCAATTCATCAACTTTATACACATGAACACCAATAAAACACATCTGAAAATATGATTTTAAATCTCTAATAACATGTATTTGAAAAAGGAAATGGAAGGAGCGATGGTGATGTGGCTTACTTGAGACTTGGTTGGTTTGTTAACAAAGACTTTTCGTTTCTCTCCTTTCCTCCACCAAGCTCACTCTCTTGCCCTCTCTTTCTCTCAGCCAAATAGGGTGTTTGTGTGTGTGTTCTTGTGTGAAAAATGCTAAGGGAGAGGTTTTCATTTATACTAAAATTGGTGCAAAAGGTCTAAAGTACCCATTGATTGGAAATGCATTGGATATATACTTTGGATTTAGTTTGAATTCAATGGAATGTTCAATGATTAAAGGCCTTAATTGAGTACCTAAGCATGATCTTGTTAGGGTTTTGTCTTAATCAAACTATTCTAGTTACATGTACAATTCATATATACATCTATATATATAAAGTTTGCACCTAGGTCAAAGATCTTCCTTAATTCATGCAAATTTGTTTCAAAATGTACACCAATTGCATCTATATATGCATGGTCGGCTACATGATGATGATTTGAGGGGATTATTTTTTTTTTTTTCTAGTATACAATTGTTGGAAATTTCAAAATATAGTGTATAAAATAGGTTTAAAGGTACAAGTGTATATATATATATAATAGTACCAATTTTGGGTCAATTAGTAATTTAATAAAAATGAGAGGGCTTTGCATTTATTTTATGAATTGAAACATTTATTTAAGTGTAGAATTAAACTAAATCAGGGTTAGAGAATTTAATTCGGTCTAATTTTCTTATTTCGAATAAAAAGGCTATCAACCGATGAACTTGAGGCAAACCGGAAAAATCTAGGCTTTTCAAGTGGTAATTCCATATTTAGGGAGTGAATTAATTACTATTAGGATAACAGAAATGATTTCTAAGTTACAGAAATCGATTAGGGTTTGCGAGTTTTTAGTTGGCACGGGTATTTTGATCCTAAGGTTAAAATTGTAATTAATTTTAAAATTAAAGGACTTTTAAGAAAATAAAATTTTCAGAGGCCTCGTAAGACACCCCCACATTCGTAGAAAATTATAAGAAGGCTTGCGGCCTTTGCATAATTCATACGGAGTCTTGTCCACTTTCTTCCAAGGTATTTTATTTAAAATGTAATTTGCGAAGAAAATTGCTGCCCCCTACAAGTTCTATGGCAATCCTGAACTTATCAACATTGCATTCATCATTTCCTTTAATGTCCTATTTTTTTGCTCAGCAACACCATTTGACTGAGGGGAATAAGGCGCTATAGTTTGGTGAATAATTCTAGATTGAGCATAAATCTCAATAAACAGTGATTCATATTCTCCACCATAATCACTTCTTAATGTCTTGATCTTTCGACTTAGTTGATTCTCAACTTTATTCTTAAAAGAATAAATTTATCAATTACCTCATCTTTGCTTTTAGGCAAATACACATAATAATATATAGTGTAATCATTAACAAAAGTGATGAAATACTTGTTGCCACCACGTGATTGTATGACTTTCAAGTCACACACATCACTATGGACTAAATCTAAAGGCTCGGTACTTCTTTCAGCAGAATGAAACGAAGTCCTTGTTAATTTTGCTTCTACATAAGTTTTACACATGTAATTTGGATTATTATTAGAGATGGTATGTGATCTAACTTGATTAATCCAAAGAGTCAAAATTGACATGACCTAATCTACAGTGCCACAATTCAAGGGACCCAAGCATATAAACAGCAGGAGAAAAAGTTTTCTCGTTCATTTTTGGGATAATAGTCATTACATTATGCTTAAATATACTGCCCAACATATACCCCTTTCCCATATAGACTTCGCTTTTGGTTAACACAACCTTATCAAACTCAAAAACCATGCGGAAGCCATGCTTACTTAGAATAGACCCCGAGATAAGGTTCTTATGAATGTCCGACACAAACAAGACATCGTTCAGAGCCAGCTTTTTTCCTGAATCATCTTCAGGACCACTTTGCCTTTCTCTTCAAAAGTTAAGGTCACAGAGTTCCCCATGAACAACTTCTTACCATTTGAATCAAGTTTGAAAGTTATGAACATCTTCTTCTCAGCACAAATGTAGCAAGTGGCCCCAATGTTTACCCACCATTCCTTCAGTTTAGAGCCCACGATGTTCACTTTTGAGACGATAGCAAACAGATGCATGTTGTCCACATCTTGTAACAGATACTCCATTTCAGCCATATGAGCCCGGCTTTTATTCTGTGAAGAGTTCTTCTTGTAAGGCTTCTTGTTCTTGCAGCAATCAACTGCCTTATGCCCATTGTTTTCAAAGTTAAAGCACTTTCAATTGAACCTATAAGTAGGTTTCTGCGGTTTGTAGACTGGCCTCTTGGAGACACCACCTGTAGCCCCCTTTTGCTAGTTGGTCACTTCTTCTTGGCCATGCTTAACCATGTTTGCTTTCACTGTGGAGATACTTCTCCCTTTCTTCATGTTGTCTTTCTCAATATGGAGCCTAACAATAAGCTCTTGGACTGTCATCTCCTTTCATTTGTGCTTCAAATAGCTCTTGAAATCTTTTCAATCATTAAACAGCTTCTAAAATAAAGCAGCTGCCAGGCATGATTCACTCAGCAACATTCCTTTTACATGAATCTCGTGCAAAATTACTTGGAACTCTTGGACTTGGCTAATGACGGTTTTAGAGTCCATCATTTTGAAGTCCAGAAATCGGCCAACGACAAATTTCTTTGCTCTAGCATCCTCGGTTTTGTACTTATTGTCCAAAGTATTCCACAACTCCTTTGTAAACTTCTTGGCATAAAACACATTGAACAATGTATCTGCCAAGCCATTTAGAACATAGCTCCGGCAAAGGAAGTCCGACTGCTTCCAAGCATCTAGAGCCATGAGCTTCTGCATGTCTTGCTCATTCTCTTCCATGGCTAGTGGATCCTCACTCAAAAACCTTGCAAGGCTAAGAGTAGTCAGGTAGAACAACAACTTTTGCTGCCACCTCTTGAAATTCACTCCAGTGAACTTTTCTAAGCTCTTATGATGGTTAAGCGGTCCTCTTGGAATAGCAGGAGTAGCAATAGGATTGACCATAGAGGTCTGTAGATCGCCCGAAACTTTCTCCGCGCGCGAGGGCTGTGAATTGGGTTCTAGCTACTACAGTTCAGACTACTGTCACGGTTCTGAATCTAATCTCACAAAGTGCACTGTAAGACTGATAAATCACCAAAAAGTCCAAATCCGGCAAATCGTTTTGGAAATCGATTTTAATCAAGAAGTGCCAAACATGGACTACTTTGCCAGATTTCGAAGTCGCCACCTAAATAATTTGTTTTGGGAAATTTAGGAAACCCTGACTCGCGCCTAAGGCCACGTGTCCGTCATCACCAAAGTTGCCTCAACTCGGGAACTTGGGTACGAAGGGGGAAGATCATGAAATGAGCACCCCCCGCTCGCCCGATCAAAGGATCGGCCTCTACTAATCATGATATGTTGTTTTGAAAACACGTGTTCTTGTTCTGATTTATTAGCAAACCTTACTATGTGATGCGCATAGCATACAAGTATAGACTAAATCGCTCAATTTGGAACAAAACATCTCATATTTGTTTTTTTGAAAATAGTTTGAAGATGCTACTCGCAAGTAGGTTAAAACGTGGATTTGCCATCAAACAAGGTGGGCTTAAAACATGATTTGCCACTTCAAGTAGGCTTAAAACTCACATTTTGATGAATTGTTCCAATTCAAGTAATGAAACCTTCATCCACAAGCATTCATACAGTTAAGCACTTAAGCAGATAGCCTCATGGCAAGCATACTGACATGGCAATCACTTACACATATGCAAGGATGCTAAAGCGGTAAACACTCACCGAGTACTCCGAGCCAAAACAAAAGCTAGTTAGTAATCGATGCTTGATCCTAACTATGTCAACAATGCCTAATGCAACACATGCAAAATGCAGCTAAATAGGCTCGGCTATCCTAAGATGGCGTATGAGTGCAACACTCGATAACATGCTTTAAAACATGTATTCAAGTAAGTATTGAAATACAATGCGGTTTGAATGATGCGCCCAGCCCGGTGCATGCAATACGAATGAATGATGCACGCATGCAAAGCATAAGTATGCTAATTGAAACATGCCCTAAAACTAACCACTGAAAGTCGGTAAATAAAAGGGAGAAAGACGTGGGGTTGGAAGACATTTACACACACACGCACACTTCTTACAACATTTGCCCTCTCGACGGAGGGTCCGAATAAATAAGCTAAGCTACGCTAAGCTAAGCTACTTATTATAAAACAAAACTAATTAACTATTCTAGCTAACTAATTAGTTATTACAACACAAATCGATTAGCTAAGTACATTAACTAATTAAGTACAAAACCGACGAATTAGCTAGTTAATCAAAATAGTTAAAAGGAGCCTCGGGGCGAGGAATGCATGCATGCTCAGTTGCTTCTTCTCGAAATGCCATCGCCTTGCCACCGGTTGTCTCTGTTTGCATTCGCTTTGATTTTGAACACCAAACCAATTCCCAGACTGCTTCTGCTCTAGAACCAGAACAATTTTGAACCACCTTCAAGCTGGTGGACTGTCGGCCACCAAGGGAGGCTGTAGGCCACTTAAAGTGGCCGATCGGCCACTTCCTCTGGCTGGTCGGCCAGTTGCTTCTGTTTACTTCCATTTTGCTGCAAACAGAGTTCAACAAGGGCAAAGCAAGGTATTTGCAGGGTATCTGTGTACAACCATCCTCTTTATCATTTCTCAAGCTCAAAGGAGTGCGGTACTCGACTCTCGGGCTACCAACCGAGCATCAAAATGCACGATGGCCGAGAAGCCGAGTTTGTACAAATTAATGAATGCACAAGTAACACACAAGACTCGAGAGACCTCCACCCTATCATGCACAATCAAGGGGGACGGCGACCAAGAAATGAGGCACGTTTCATCACTTCAAGTATGAAACGTCCCTCGTTTCTCGTGTTTGGATTAATGTCCGATCCAAACACATGCGATGCATCACACATGCAAACAACATGCTATGCAAACATGCTAATCTATTAATGCTAGAGTGGCATGCTCGAGGCTCTATCATATGAACAATGCATGCATGGCATGTTTAGAAGCTAAGGCATCAAAGCTAGTGAAGAGTATTACGCATGAGACATGCACTACAATGCTCAAATGGTTAAACCACACATGGACAGACCTATATCATGCCAAAAACAGTGGCAAAATCATGCTGGAAATGAAGCACCAAGAGCTACAACAACATGCTCATGCATTGGCTCGCAAGCTAGGCATTAAACACAACTCTCAAACACAATGAAGGAGTGATAAACAAGAGAGTATGGCAGAGATGTAGGCACTGAAATTGCATACCAAAAGATGCTATATCATGCAAACAACACAAGTGTGGCATGCTTAGAGGACTCAAGCATAAAAGCTAGTGAAGTACACAATGCTAGGACTATGCAATGCTATGCACCAACAACGAAACCAGCCCTAAACAGACCTCATGCATGCCAAGACAGTGGCAAGAACATGCTCAAACTAAGGCTCAAAAGAGTAGAAAAATCATGCTCCTTTGGTAGCTCACAAATAAGACACAAAGGCACAACTCTTAAAAGCTCTCAAGGAGTGAAAGAAGTGAGAACATGACACGTGTATATGCTCTGAAATTACATGCTAAATGATGCCAAAACATGCAACCATCACAAATATAGCATGCTAAGGTGCTCAAAACTCAAGACTAGCTAAGGCACTTGCACCATAGCCATATCAAGCAAGCCCCAAAGGACCAAGATCACTCAAAACAGTCCTAAGCATGTCAAAATAATGCTAGAAACATGATGGAGTGTAGCCAAAACAAGCTAGAATGGTAAGCCAAAACACTAAGCATGCAAGGCTAATGAGTGGGATTACACTACAAGTACCAAAACCAAGCAAGAGGTGACTCCATCAACCAAAATTAGAGTTGTAACATGGCAAAATAAGGTAAAAAACATGCTGAGATGGTAGCCCAAAAGCTTAGGCAAGCATGCATACAAATTAGCCCATGATCAAGATATATGGCACAACTCTCCAAAAGCATTGAAAGAGTAAAACATGTGAGAGTATGTCTACACTACATGCACTGAAATCATGTGAGAGATGAGGCCAAAGCATGCAAACAACTCAAGTAAAGCATGCTAGAGACTTTGAAACTCAAAGCTAGTGAGCAAAATTGCACTATGGCTATACAAAGCAAGGCATGCATGACCAAAACCACTTAAAACAGAGCTTAAGCATGGCAAAACATGAGTAAAAGCTTGCTGGAGCAGAGCCAAAACATGCTAAAATGACGGGCTAAAACGTCAAGTGAGCTAGGCTAGCATGCAAGATTGCACTACAAGTGTGTGAAGCATGCAAGAGGCAATCAAACCAACCCAAAACAGAGTTATATCATGTTAAAATAAGGCCTAAAACATGCTTAGATAGAGCCTCAAGAAGGTAGAAAAACATGCCAAAGTGTTAAGCCAACAACACATGCAAACAAAGCACAAAAGGGGGGGGGGGACCACCCCCATCCATTTTAGGTCTCAAAACACACTTTCCACCGCTGAAATTCCTCTGGAATTCAGTCGTGAAAAGGCCAAATAAAGATGATCTCAAAGGCCTTAAAGGATAGCTCAAAACAAAGCAAAATAAGGCACAAAAGGAGGTAGACAACCCCTAACTCAAACAAGGCCTGAAACAAACACCTTAAACACTTAGAAACAAAAGTTTTTGCAGTTGAGAGTAAGGCCTAAAAGAGCATGCAAGGATGGCCAAATACTTAAGCAAAACAAAGCTGAAAGAGGTAACTACTCACCCTTGAAGAACCACAGCAAAACAGCAAACTCTGAGGCAAAAACCAGCTTAAAACCACTCAAATAAAGCTTCCAAGTACCTCAGCAACAAGAGGAAGGTGTTTGAGTAGGTGTTTGTGTGCAAAAGCATGAAGAAACAACACTTTAAGGCACAAATATATATATAGAGAGATATAGAGAGAGAGTAAACTTTTTGCTCTTCAAAATTTTCTTAACCCTGGAAATGGAGAGAGAGCCTCCCTCTTATAGAATTCCAAGCTTCAAGCTTCTTGAACAAGCTAGAAGCTTGGTGCAATCCCTCCATACACGTGTATGGAGGATGCCTTCTATGCCTAACAGCTGGCACAGTTGACAAGAAAAATATCTGCCAAAGCAAGAAAATGGCTGTCGGCCACCTCAAGTGGCTGACCGGCCACTTCCACTGGCCTACCAGCCACTTAAAGTGGCCTACAGGGAGAAAAAGTGGCCTACAACCACAAAAAGTGGCCGATAGCCTCTCCCTTCCTTCCAGGCAAGGGGGAACAAGGTATAGCACAAAAACAAACCAAAAGGAAGAGATCCAAGAGGCCCCGAGACAAGGCGCCCAGCCGAAAGCTCCCGAAACTAGCCTACGGGCCACTACAAGTGGCCTACAAGAGAAATAAGTAGCCTACAGCTACAAAAAGTGGCCTACAGGCCTCTCTCTCCCTCCAGGCCAGGGCACCAAGGCATGGCCCCAAAAACAAACCAAGAAGAAGAGAGTTAAGAGGTCCCGAGACAGGGCACTCAACCGAAACCCCCGGAAACTCGAAACAAGCACAAACATGCGCGATCATCGCGTGCACAAACGATGACGTCTAAGTCTTAAGGTTGGTCAAAAATGGGGTGTCTACAAGGTCACATCAACAGGATTGACCACTAGGGTCATAGTAGGAGTTGGCAAACCAATTGACCTGGAGTTCTAATCTCCACCAACATTAGTAGCAGTAGCAGTAGTATGAGTTACAATTGTCATTTTTGAAAAATACAACAGAATTTCATTATTTTGTTTTTTCAGAAACTAAACTTAACACTAGAAAATCCCAAAGTCTAAAATTTAATTTGAAACTGATCTCACCATTTATCCTAGAATTAAACATGGCTAGGAAAGTTTCCAGGAAAACTAGAGGGGTCACACTGGTGCCATTTAAGACCTAATTAACTTTAGACAAAACTTTCAAGAGCATGTTGACTCTTACTCCATGGGAAACAATTTAGAATTAAGTTTTTCAGAAGATAAACCAGGTTAAAACAAACCAAGTTCCAAAACCATATAAGCAATTAAAAATTGCTACAACAATTTACAAGCAAATAAACGGCTTTCAACATTATGAGCAAACAAACTTGCTTCAATAAAAATCGGTATTTTAACTATTACTAGAACTCAAGCAAAAAATTGCTTCGATTATAAGAAATTTAACCAATTCAAATTAGGATTCTTTTGGTTCAAAAATTCTTTTCCTCGCTTAGGTATTTCTGTTCAACAAAAATGTTAGTAGTCCGAACTTTTGGTATTACAATCCCAAATTCTGTTTGTTTGGCTTTGTATTTTTTTTTTTCCATTCCCTTTCGCATAGATATTCCTGTAAAGAAAGTTAACAGAAAATCACACCAAAATACAAATAAATAATCTAAAGAAACTGTAGACATGAACTGTATGTAATAGGAAAAAGGGTCATGCTACAGATTCTTCAGTAATGATACAGTTCTGGGGAAATCAAAAACCACAAGTTCAGTTTTTTTTATCTTTTATTTTTTTTAATTATGATTTATCAAAACACAGAACATGTAGTGACAAAACCTCCAGGAAAAACAATCTACTAACCTAGCATGAAACTATTTTATTTTCCAAATTACTAATAGAAGCAAATCTAATGTAATAAATTAATCTATTACAAATTACATATGAATCTATTTGTCTAATTTCATGAGAAACATATAATTTATTTTATGATTATTGTACAAATTGTGTATTTAAATAAAAATAAACAGATACATATTTAATAAAATTGATATTACAGAACAAGAATCATGAAACTAAATCTTGCTTGAGATTACAACATGATAAATAGAAATCTATATCAAACTAAAATATTGAAATAAGACGAGCAAGCAAACCGAAGCCTGTGTGAGACAACAGTCTCCTTAAAACAGATTTGCTGCCTCACCGCAGGTTCTGGAGGTATATCGGCATCTGTCTCCCAAGATACGATGGTTTAGAACCCTCTAATGCGACATAACCTTCTGTTTAGCTTCAACGAACTGATAATGGTAGTACTTTTTCACACAGGAAGAATATATTATGATAAACTAACCATCACTTGAGAGAAAATAATTTCTATATTGAAAACCAAAGAAATTGATCTCCTTTTATACACAATGGGAAAGAGAGGATGAGCCTCCCAACCATGAAGGGCAAAACTTTACTTCTGCAAAAGTGATGGAGTAATGCACCAAAACTGATGGGAAATAAGATACCATCTTGACACTGTGTTTGGTTGGGGGATTTAGAGAGAGATTTAGAAAAAGGAAAGGGAAAATATATGTGAAACTAGATAAAATATAAGTATATATTTATTCATATTTTACCTAATTTTTTTCTTTTCCCTTTCCTATTCACTTCTTAAATCTCCCAACCAAACATAGCATAAGTGTAGAAGTTACACACAATATACATATGTGTGTATATATATCAGTAACCACCTAACATATTTAGCCCCAAAAGATTAGGTTGATAGGCCACCAATCCGGCCCAGCCCAAACCTAACCTAGTAAGCCGCAAGCCTCAAGCCCCACGATCCACGATGCACGACACAGACCCGTCAGTTTGGGCAGGTGGGCGGCGCACGCGTGTGGCAATTTTTCCATAACTAACTTGAACCATAGTTTTAGCCCAAGCTCATCCTTGAAATATCCATAACTTCCATTCCTTCAAAAAATTTGGATGCCCCAAAGAGCTTATGCCCTTATCAAAACCTTGGGATTTAAATACCCATCAATGCTTTCATTACAATCAATGTAGGATAAGTGATTACACACTATTCCCAATACCTCATTCATGAGGCCAATTTTGTGAGAAAATTTCTCATTCAATTCTCAATGGTTTTTAATCATTCTTTTTGTAGTGTAAAGATTTTGTTATAAAGAATCTAAACTCATTTAATCTCACCTCGATTGATGGTTAAGACCCACTTTAATTTCACATTAAAGTCATCATAAAATTATTTTTTCTAACATGGACTAAGCCAATACAATAATTGATAGTACCTAAGAAATTTTGAACCTAAGATCTAAAAAGAAGTAAACTCTTAAATCCCAAACTTACACCTTAAGCCAACTCTTAGGGGTTATACACACCCTAGCTTAAGGTCCATCGCACTGAGTATTTTAGAAGAAATTTTTTCAATGTTGCCAATTTTTTTGTGATGTGCCCACTAAGAATTTTCATCACTAAAGGTTAATTTTTATTTTATTTTATTTAGAGAGGTGCAATATTTAACAGATTTTTGTGTCTAATAAATAAATATACATATTTGTTAAAAAGTTCTTGCCGCGAAGTCTGAACTGTTTGGTTATGTTGAAGCATAGTTTAATAGTGATGAAATGTTAGGTCAAATTCTTTATTTAAATGACAGTCCTATGACAATATAAGATTAATCTCCTTTTATTTATTATAAATAAACAAGTACGAATATAGATAAAGGTTTATTGTGAGAAGTATGTTAAATGTTAGGGCAAAGCACCAATAAATCTCAAATTTGGAAATGTTAACCCATTTAGTCCCGAAAGTTTTTTGTTGGACTAATAGGTCCTATTTCTCAAGAAGCTTACTATAGGCATTTTTTAGATTTCCCTTCTTTTCAAACATCAAACATTATTCATCCAACATCAAACATTAGATTTCAAACATCGTTGAAAATTACAATAATGTTTCAAACATTAGATTTCAAACATTTAATGTTCATTAGATTTCAATAATGTTTGAAATTATAGAATGAAACATCAGATTCATTTACCATCATGAACATCAGATTTCAATAATCTAATGTTTACCATCATGAACATCAACGTCAGAACATCATGAACAAACATCGTGAAAAATTAGATTTCAAACATCAAAAATTAGATATCAAACATCAGATTTCAAACATCAAAAATTACAATAATGTGAAAAATTACAATGTTTGAAATCAGATTTCAAACATCAGATTATCGGATCTGTGATGTTCTTCAACACAGTGATGTTCTTGAATGTCGGATCTATGATGTTCTCCCTCTGCAGGTGCAAACTCTTCAACCTCTCCAGAATCCCCCAAATTCAATCACATACACATCTCTCTATACCTACATATTTACATCCATGAATTTACAAATGAGGAAAAAATCAAAACTTATTGGGTTCTGTTCACTGATCTCCAAGATCTGTGTTGGTGTCTTTCCGGTATGAATCTAATGTTCGAACCACTAAAATGGATAAATAGAAAAAAGAAAAAAGCATCGGCTTCTGTCCCCTCAGTTTTAAACTACGACTTGAACTCCAAATCAAACACATTCCGCTACTTCTGTTTCGTCTCCAACAACTCTCTCTCTCTCTCTTTCTCTCTCTGTCTGTCTAGATACATGAATCAGTGTAGAGAGGATAGGAAGATGGAGAGCAGCTGGAGGAGGGAGGGGACAGTAGCGTGCGCATTGTGGATCCGGCGGCCGGAAAACACGCATCTGGCTGTGGTGGGGAAGGCGAGGCAGCATCGCGATCAGCCGTCGCAACTCCAGATCTTCTCCTTCGATTCCAAGTCCTCTTCTCTCTCTCCCTCTCCATTGGTCTCTGCTCCACTTCTCTCCCTTCTTCTCTTGAAGTATGATTGTTTGCAAGAATGGTGAAGCATATGCGATTGATGAGAGAGGGAGACAGATGAGGAGTTTCTGATGAAGATCGAAAACATTAACACGGAAAGGAACGTATTTTTATTTTATAAAAATTTTAAAAAGAGGAAAAAAATTAGGTTAATGCTTGGACGAAGAAAAATGAATAATCTTAATGTTGTTTTAATGATGATGTTTGATGTTGTTTGATGATGATGTTGCGAGGTTTGATATTGTTTTGATGATGATGTTTGATGTTGTTTTGATGATGATGTTGTGATGTAAAAAAAGGACTAAATGGTTTATAAAAAAACACTCAGGACTAGACGGAGTAACATTTTCCCATATGGGACTTATGAGTAATTTCTCCTAAATGTTATTTTTTTTATTTTAATTTTTTTTTGAAAAAGTCAAAAAATTAATTTTTTTGACTTTTAATCCAATTATCAAAATAAGCCAAAGTTCTTAGATGATGTTACCTGATAACTAAGAATGATTGGCAATACTGTTTATGTGGGGACATTTTGGAGATTATCCACGTGGCTGAGGTCGTAGTTGAACTGTCACATAAGCGGATCATGTCGCCCAAGTTATTAATGATATTGTCGAGATATAATGTTATAATATCAAAATTTTAGATATTAGAATAGAAAATAAGAGTCTTAGAAAATGTTAGACTACTTAGGAGAGTTTGTCCTAATCTAAATAAGAGGAGTCCTCGATAAGTGATATCTTTGTAAATGATAGAATCCCATGAAGTACGACTTCTAGGGGATGAGGACACTATCTATCATAAAAATAAGACACCTTGTGAGCCTAAGGTATGTTATGAACTAGTGTTATTTTGTGCTAATATCTTTGAGAGATAAATTAGCTGATTTGATCGTTGGGGTGTTCTCAGGTAGACAAGCCATCGTGATGTTTCTTATCTTCTTGTGTACAGGTGTTGGCCTTAATCTATTCTTTCGTTTGCTCTATGACTAAGTTTCTTAGATCTTGGCTCGGAGATATAGCTTGGTTGTAAGGTCAGAAATTAACACCCACAGTTTAATAAGATTTTAGCAAAAAATTTACTTGAAAAAATAATTTAACGCTCTATTTGGATGGAAGGGTTCGGTGAGAAAAGAAAATAAAATAAAAGAAATTGTGAGAATAGAAAATCTCTTTACTTGCATGGATGATTAAGTAAATGAGAAATAGTGAGAAATGATGCGACACGGTAAGAAAATGATTCTTATCAAACTTGTGTTTTGTTTCTCACCAAAAAAAGGTGAGATTTGGTGAGAAAAGGATTGGGTTTAATGAAAGTTTTCTATAATACCAAAATTACTCTTATGAAAAAACATAGCTTACTAATATGAAAGATTATTTTAGTAAAATTAAATAAAAAACTTTTATTTCTTTTCTCTTGTTTACTCTATCTAAACAAGATAGGTGATAAACCACATTATTTTTTCTTTTATTCATCCAAACATAATGGTGAGAAACCATAACAGTTTCTTTATTTTTTTTCTCTCACCTATGTAAAAAATCATAATCATTTCTTTTCTCACCTCACCTCACGATTCAAATCGGGTGTAAAAAGTGATCAGAAAACAAAATATGTATAGTATGTTCAAACATAATGTAATGCAGGTTATTCATAAAATGAATTCATATAATTCATTATTTAAATTTTTGGATCGTGTAATATCGCTTGTTTATAATTAATAGTTTGAAGTTTGTTTTATGAATATATAAGGCCATCTTCAATAGCATATCCACTCTCTCCCACAACTACCATTGGGAGTCAAACCTTCAAATTCGCTCCACTATGCTCTCTATCTCACTCTCTATTATAGGATGTTTGATTTTAAAAGAGGTTTAAGAAAGTGGTGCAACTCGGGCGAGTTCGATCGAGTTAGGAGGTTGTTCAAACTCAATTCAAGTTATGTTAAGATCTGTTCAGGCCCGTTCAAGCCCGAATTGTAATCCGAGATTGCCTGTCTAAGCCTAACCCGAGTTAAACCCGAATTGCTTGAGTTGCCCGAATTGTATATATATATTTGCAACTATATTATTAAATTATTAAAATTTGACTCTATTTACATTTTTTTTAATATATATAGAAAATCATTAATACCATCAAAATAAATAATTTATATAATGTAAGAGAGATGCCGCTATAGTAGTCGTTACAATTTATGAGTAAAAATAAAAATAAATAAATAAAAAGGTAAGATTTTATGTTATTTGTATATATAATATATATTCAATATAATTTAATAATCTAAATTACTTTAATATCATGTAATGACTAATAATTTGTATATATATTTAATATTTTTATATAACTATATGGCCCCGTTTGTTTTGGGAGATAAGAGGGGGATTGGGATTAGGTTAACTGTGGGTCCCACTTAATACCTGTTTGTTTACAGAGATGATGGGCGGATTGATAAGCCGAACGGCTTCATAGAGGCCTTGCGGAGGGGATTCACAGTCTGCCCCTGATGTTGGTATTCAAAGCTAGTCCGTTGGTATTAGGAGTGTGATTACTTCTCTACCCATATTGTTGCCCTAGCCCTAACTCATCAAAAAAGCAGCAGCAGCAAAAGGGAGAGGCAAGAGAAGCTCTTCTTCTTCTTCTTCAGATTTTCAGTCTTGTTGGTGTTGCAGGTGAGAAAAGCTAACTGTTGCCCTAGCCCTAACTCTCTGATTCTTGTTTGTAAATTTGAGTTGAAATCGTAATTGAAGTTTCTGGAAAAATTGCAGATCATTTTTTCAAGAATGGGTGAAGTTCCATCTCTGGCAAAATTGATTCTTGTTTTCAAAATTGCAGATCTTCTTAAAATATGGTTGCAGATGATGATACTCTTCCACCGCATGTATATGAAATTCCATCGGATTTATTTGATAGCTTGCTGACATTTTTATCTCCACTGGCCTTGCAAAAGATACAAGAACAAATGTCAGTTTAAAAAACTCACTCTAATTTCCTCACTTAATTACATATGTTGTGTATATATATATGTATATAATATGTGTATATAATAAATATATATATGTGTATATAATAAATAAAATGAAATAAATAAATATTTATTTCTGTTAAGGTGTGCTGATAATTAAAATAAATAATAAATAAGTAATAAATAAAATAAATAATAAATAAATAAATTTGTTGATAATTAGATTCTTTAATATTAAAAAAAATAAAAAAAGAAGAATAATAATATTGAGTACAAATTTATTTATTCTTTACTTGGTATAAATCCAAATTTAATAATATGCAATAAGGGTATTTGTGTAATTTCACATGGTTAATCCCATCCCTATCTCTCAAAACAAACATGAACTATTACTACTCCATTGGTTATCAAACAAACACAATTTTACTAATCCCCTCACTATCAATCCCCTCACTAACAATCTCTTCACTATTAATCCCCTCACTATCAATCCCCTCCCTTCTATCACTAAAAACAAACGGGGCCTATATGTATAATTCAGGCTTCGGGTTGCTTGGGTTTTTTGAAGTCTTTACCCAAACCTGTCCAAATTTAATTCGGGCATTTGAATTTATGCCCAAGCCTATACCGAATTTGAAAATATCTCGTTCAAGTCCTAAAAAATTTTGACTGGGTTCAGGTTGTTCTGATTGAGCCCGTCTAAGTTGTACCCCTAGTTTAAGATGTTCTAACTAAGTATATTTTTAATTTTTTATGAAAAGATATGGAAAAAAAATAGAGGAGTAATATGATTTAAAAAAAGATAAAAAGATAAAAATATACATTTTTATAAAAGATGCCAAATATTAGTTTTTTACATCCCGGGAGTAAAATCTAGCTCATTATTTTGAAAAATGAGGTTATCTTGGTATTGCCCAGAAAAGTTCAGGGGGAATTGCTGAAAATGATCTAACATTGTACTTAAAATAAAATAAAATAAGCATGGATGAAGTATCCATATAAAGATCAAGTGCTTGTTTGGCTGTGGTGGATTCCACTGAAACACTTTCAAGGTTGGCTCTATCCTCGACGAGACTCGAGACAAAATTTTAGTGGGAGAAATTCTTTATCTTTAAATATTTATTATTTGATATTTCTTTTTATCTAAAAATTGCATTTTCTCATCAACTTAATTAGCCCTAATGTCTAACAATTAGTCTAAACAAAAGTTAGCAAATCAACAAAATAACAATTAGATATAAATACACAAAATTAAAATTATAGTCCAAAAACTTAACAAAAATTAACTATATAGCAATGAGATGATCTTCTCGTGTTAATACCTTTTTCTTTTGAATAAGTTACTATAAAAAAATAAAAAATAAAAAAATAACAAAGTTTATCCGGCATTTTTAAAATTTCGGGAAAAGTGAAAAAAAAATGCCGGAAAAGCCTTGGATGTCATATTTGCAAATCATTTGATATGGACTCTTATATAACACTAACCACGTTATCGAATGGACCTCACAAAAAAAAAATAAATAAATAAATAAAAATGTATTGTACTTATAAATAAAATCTAAAAATTATAAGATGATATATTTATTATCATATAAAATGTCACATTAGATAATACCCAAATATGATACAAGATTATTGTCTCTCTAAATTGTTTTGGGGCAGATTATTTTGGACCTTGAGCCTTTTGGGTTTAGCTTACGTGTAGTGAATATGAATGGGGTCGATTACAATACTATATGAAAGTAAAAAATATCAAACCAAACCAAACCAAACCAACCTAAACCAAATCAAGCCTTAAATCTCATCAAATGAGGTCGATTGCATGAATTATTTTTCTCAACACAGTTCTATCAAAGGTCATTTCGTTAGTCAAATTAAGTAAATCCATATCTCTATTTACAATGCTAGTCAACGTTAATCTAGGCCTACCTGATCCCCTAACACTTCTGTCTACCGTCATTGCATCGCATCTCTTCATTATTACCTCTATTGGTCTCCGTTGAATATGACCAAACTATTTCAATCGATCCTCTCTTAACTTATCTTCTATCGGTACTACTCCTACCCATTCCCGATTATACTCATTCCTAAATCTGTATTGTCTAATTTTGCCACACATCTATCTTAGCATTCTCATCTCAGTAACACTCATCTTATCTACATGTTGTTTCTTGGTTGTCCAACGCTCTATCCCATACAATATCGCCGGTCTAATAGTCGTTCGATAAAATTTACCATTTAGTCTAGTCGGTATTCGTTTATCGCACAGTACTCCATACAAACTTCTCCACTTAAGCTATCTTGCCTTAATCCTATGGACCACATCCGCATCAATCTTCCCCGCCGTTGTGATGATCTACTCTAAATAACGAACATGTTCACTCATAGGCAGTTCTTGGTTCTCAATTTTCACTTTTCCTCTATTTTCATTGTTACTGTTACTAAATTTACACTCCACGTACTCTGTCTTTGTTCTGCTTATTCGAAATTCTTAGATTCAAGTGTTTTTCTCCAAATCTCTAATTTTGTGTTAACTTATTCTCTAGTCTCATCCACTAACACGATGTCATTAGCAAAAAGCATATACCATGGTACGTCATCCTGAATATTTCTCATCCACTCATCCATAACTAATGCAAAAAGATAAAGACTTAAGGTAGATCCTTGGTGCAACCCTACAGTGATAGGAAATCCATTTGTCTTTCCAACAGACGATCTAAAAGTGGTCACCACACCTTCATACATGTCCCTAATCACATCGATGTAACCTTTTGTCACCCCTTTCTTTTCTAACACCTTGTATCTGTATTATTAAATTGAATGAATCATACAATAGGAGAAACCTGTATTTATAGGCTTAAAGAAAACCTAGATAAGTATAGAAGGAGATATAAATAGAGATACAAGGAGATAGAGATAGAGATACAAGGAGATAGAGATGAGATATATCTACAATACAGATAGATAAGTATAAAGCTAATATACATTAATAGCCCCCTTCAAACTTAAGGTAGGTAAGCATCAACCAACTTGAGTTCACCTTGAGTTTGGAAACTAGATCACTGAAACGATCAGGAGGATGAGCCTTTGTGAAAATATCAGTAGATTGATCAGCAGAAGAAATAGGAAAAAGATGAACAGTGCCATGAGGAACATGCTGTCGAATAAAATGACAATCAATCTCATTATGTTTGGTGCAATCATGGAAGACGTCATTGTGAGCAATTTGAATGACACTTTGATTATCACAATAGAGAGAGGTAGCACCAGGGAAAGAAACACCCATATCAGCAAGGAGCCAGCAAAGCCACAAAAGTTCCTGAGTAGTATCAACAAGAGCGCGGTATTTAGTTTCAATACTAGAGCGAGCAGTGAGGGACTGTTTCTTATTACGTCAAGTAAGAAGAGAATCCCATAAGAAGAAACAGAAACCCATAGTGGAACGTCGATCAGTAGGATCCACACAGCCTAATCAGCATAAAAAAAAGGCATGAAGCTCGAGAGAAGAGTGAGCAAAATAGTGGAGTCCATGGAACATAGTGCCTTTGAGGTAGTGAAGTATGTGAAGTAGAGCAGTATAATGCGAGGTGTGGGGAGTCGATATATGTACTGACTAACAAGATGGATAGCATAGGCAACGTCAGGACGAGTCACAATGAGATAAACAAGACTACCTACCAGTTGGCGATAACGAGTAGCATCAGAGAGAAGATCCCCATCTAGAGGAGTGAGACGAGTCTGAGGATCAACGAGAGTAGAGGTAGTCTTGCAATCGGTAAGACCAGCACATGCTAGAAGATCGGATGCATATTTGGCTTATGACAATTAATAATCAGTGGAATCATGAGATATTTTAAGTCCTAAGAAATAATTGAGAGTACCAAGGTCCTTCATCTCAAACTGACGATTGAAAAATTGTTTGAGGCTAAGAATACCAGTCACATCATCACCGGTGATAATCATATCATCCACGTAAAAAAGAAGAAGAGTGGTACCATGAGGAGTGGTCCGAACAAATAGAGCAGAGTTATATGAGTTGAAGGTAAAGCCGAAGTCATGGATGGTGGAACTGAATTTAACAAACCAAGCTCATGGGGCTTGCTTGTGACCATATAGAGCACGCTGGAATTTGCAAACCTGATGAGCTAGATAAGTAGACCCAGGGGGAGGTTGCATGTAGACTTCCTTAAGAAGGTCACCATTAAGAAAGACATTTTTAACATCCATCTGAAAGAGATCCCAGTGGCGAGCAATAACAACAGCAAGTAAGCTACGCATAGAGGTAAGCCGAGCAACCAGAGCGAAAGTCTCCTCATAATCAATGCCATATTCCTGGGTGAAGCCCTTTGCAACAAGACATGCTTTGTAGTGCTCAATAGAGCTATCAGAATGGGTCTTGATTTTGTAGACCCATTTGTAGCCAATCGCAGTCTTTCCAGCAGAAAGATCAACAACATTCCAAGTATGCGTTTTTTCTAAAGCCTGTAGTTCATCAGTCATAGCCTACTGTCAAAGAGGATTAGTACAAGCCTCATGATATGAGGTAGGTTCATAAGTATAAAACGCAGTAGACCCGACAATATAATCAAGAAGATGAACAGGTGGTTGAGTTACCCGATGTGGAAGACCGGTGGAAAGAGCGGTGGGGAGAAGGCCTGATGGAGAGGTAGACGACGAGCTAGAATGTGCAATGGGCAATGGACTATCAAGGAGAGTAGTATGGTCGAGATTAGGGGTCAGCGAAGGTGTCTCTAAAAATGAGAAAGTTGTATCAAATGCATTAGAGAAGAGATCTATGGAAGGGTTAGTAAACATGATGGAGGTAGAGGGTGAGGGTAAGTGAAACGAGGATAGGGATGAAAACATTTTATACTCCCAAAAAACCACACGACGGGAATTTTCTTTGATGTGAAGTTTCTTTATAAAATTATTATAAACATGATTATTGTAGAGAATCATAATCGGGTTCTTTTAGCTTGTTGATGTAACTCTTTTTGCTTTTGCCTTTCTTGGTTGATGTATGCTCTAAAGCTCATACTTCTTTTATGAATGAAGTTCTGTTTCATTGCAAAAAGGAGGGAAAAAAAGTGTTCATCTTTGCTGTGGCCTTAAAAAGTTCTTATCACTTAAAGTTGCTTTTGTTTTCGTTTTTGCATTTATCTTTTGGCACTTTTGTCTCTTGTTCAAATTAAATTATTATGCCCATTTAGAGGAATGAGGAGAATCAAGTCTACTATTGTAAACGGATTATGATCTTTTGTGATGGATTTTTTAAAATGATTTTATTATAGCAATTTAATAGTTTAGGTTTAAAGTTGAAAAATGATATTGTTTTAGAGTGTTTGGTTTGAAAATTTATATATGTATTTATATATATGACATTTTGATGTTATTTTATTTCAATTTTAAACTTGAGTTGTTGAATTATACATTGACTTACTTGTTTTGTTGTGAATAAACACAACAAGATTATTGTAGGAAAACCATAACAATCCATTTTATCCCTTTTAATTAGATTATGTTTGCATTTATGTTTTATATGAAATAATTATTTCTTTTACACAATTAAGATTATGTGTGAATCTTGAATTTAAACAAATAGAAAAATTAATTAAAAAAAAAGAAAAGAAAAAGAATTGATTAAAAAAAATTATGTTTCATTCACTTTGAATTTCTTAAAAAAAAAAAACAAAAATTAAACAGAATTACATTGACATTCTTTCTAATAAGGCTAAAATGACTAAAAATAATGAAAATGGTAAATAGACTCTACAAATAAAGATTTATATATATATATATTAGTTGAACAAAATTTATAACATTATTTTTGTATTTATACTACTAATGAATTACTAATAAAAAGGAACTTAATTGTTATATAAATCAAAACATTAATAAAGATTATTGTAATTATATCAGAAATATGTAACTAATTGTATTTTTTTCTAAATTTTAAAAGAAGTGAATGTAATTTATCTAAAAATTATTTATATTATAAAATTACTTTATAATTCGAGCACAGATAATCCAATTCCAAAAAAAAGTAACTGGAGTATTGACCAATTATTCCATTCAAGGACCCAGGTTGGGGGAGGTGATTAACGTATATTTTTTATTAGGTGGGAGAAGGCCCAGTCAAGTCAATTTGGGCTCTCTACCCCACTTCAACCAAGCAGTATTCACTTATATTTACTTTTATTTTATTTTTTTTATAATTAAATATTCAGATCAATTTACACATATCTCAACCAATCTCGATAGGACCAATACCATCGCCTACAATTACAAGTGTTCTATTTAAAGTCAAAACAAACGCCTTATATGGACTAATGTCAAGAAACTTATTATAGCTAATGAGTATTGAACTTGAGAACTGAAAAGAGCATATCTCCAAATCCTAAGTTGTGTCCACTAAGCTAACCCTTCAAGTTTGCACTCAACAATTCTTCGCTTTCATTATAATTTAGGATAAATTGAGATTTGCTTAAAATACAGATTATCCTTTATAGTTTGAAAAATTAAATATGCCCCTTTGTCATAATTTTTTATTTAATAGAATTAACTAAAAAATGAATTTCTAATTGTTCTTTTATACCATGATAAAATTACCTGAATTATTAATAAAAATAAATTTGGGACAATTACCAAAAAATAAAAAATAAAAAAATCAAGGTTTGAATCTTGTAACAAAATAAACCTTGAGTTTTCAATTTTGCCAATTTAAACGTCAATTTTTTATTTATTTTCAATCTAAACAATTCGCCTATTTTTGTTAAGTAAAACTTACAGAAAAATAGTATTCTAATCACTAAACTCAACGTAGGTATATATAAAATATCTAACATACTCTTTTGCATTGAGTTCAATGACTAAAATATCATTTTTCCGACGATTTTACTTAAGAAAAATAAGCAAATGAACAAATCAAAAGTTTAGGATTTAACTTGAAAAAATAGGGTTTAATTTGTTATAAGGGTCAAACCCTAAGCTTTTTTTTTTTTTTCCCAATAATTTATGATATCATTAAAAATTATTAATTGACTTGACTATTTATTAATAAAAAGAGTCATTTGTTATGAAATTAGAAATTTTAAGAAGTGGGATGTAATTTTTAGAATCACATAGACAAATCGTATTTTAAGCAAATCTTATGGAGTGTATTTGTAATTTATCCTACAATTTATTGGACAGAAATAGATTAAACGATCTTTAAAAAACTGGCCACTGTGATTCTTCTAAGGGTTTAGTCATAAAGGAGAGTCATGTGTTCAACTCTCTGTAAGGAAAAGTTGAATTAAGGAGGCAAGCACTTGGTGCTTTGCAAGGGTAGGGAAACTAATTCCTATAGGTGCTAATCTAATAACTAACAATTGAATTTCATTAAAAAAAAAAAAAAAATTGTGTTTTTATTTCTACTTTTTGATTCCCAGTGGGCGGAAAATTTTTTTAACACAGTGGATGTTTGGGAAGTGGAGTTTTTTTGTAGGTTTTTTAGTTGTAGGATATTATTGGAGAAATTTTTTTTTGTGTTTAGGAAGATAGCTAAATTTTTTTGTAGTTGAATGTGATATTTGTGAGAAAAAAAGTGAAATGATTATAGGATTTGATGTGATATTTTGTTTAGATTTATTTTTTTTGATTTTGTAACCAATTTGTCTTTTAATGAAAAAAAACAAAAAAAAAACCAAAAAATCTCCTTTCCAAACAACGCCAAATACGGAGACAAATATGGAGGGGTGCTCTTACAGCCTTTTACTTGCATCCTGCATATTTTTATATTTTTTTCTCTGTCCCACTATGCTACAATTCTCCCTTTAATTTACAACAAAAATAAGACCATAATCAGTATTTATCATTAAGTTTCTGCCCACTATGCTACAATTCTCCCTTTAATTTACAACAAAAATAAGACCATAATCAGTATTTATCATTAAGTTTCTGCTTCAAATAAGTGATAGCTTGTGCATGATTCATCCAATACAAAGATTAGTTCACCTTTGTGTACTCTTTTTCAAGTGTAAACTGAGAACTCGTTGCTGACTACCTTTTTTATTTGTCAGTAGTTCTTTTGAGGGCACTACGAATAAAAAGCTACAAATAATTGTGGAAGTGCTTAATGTGTCACAACCCATCACTTGCATCCATCTCCAAAGTTCTAAACCAATAAGTGAACTTTCTATCCAATATTTTTAACTTGATTAGGCAATTTTTACCTTCAATCAAAAGCAAAAGAAGAACAAAAGATCATATGGCCTTTGAACTTCTTTTTAAAGCTTTTAGTGTTTGAAATCTATATGCAAATCACGAATAATCATCCTATAATTTCTATCAATGTTTTGAAAATCAAATTAGATTGGCTGATTTGATTGGTTGACCCGTTGACCGATTTAGGTTTAAGTCTGGATCAACCTTCAAATCCAAACTAACTTGAAAATCGGTCAAACCAGCGATTAAAGCGAATGAATCGGATCAGTGTGGGCTGGAGCCTTCCAAAGTGCAATTGTAAGTGATGAAAAAGGAAGCTTATGGGAATCAAACCCAACCCCCTTTGAGTTGAAAAGCACTCCTATTTCTATTGAGCCATCGTGTAACTGCTTGTTGATATTATTGTATTCATTATATTTTATTCTAAACAAACACATATTTAACAATTAATCACTGGGTCAACTTTAATTTTTATTTATATTTGCTATATATATTTTATAACATTTTTTTTCAAATATTATATAAGTAATATATTTATATTATGAAATTACATGTATTTTAATTCTTATATTCACTACTAAAAATATGGCTTTTTGCGCCTTTTTTTTTTGCGACGGATTGTTTAACCGTGGCAAAAAATTATTTTTTACATCAAAATCTAATTTTATTTAAACGCCAAACGTGTCTGACTGTCATTCCCAATTCTGTCTCCATTTCGCGCTCTCTTCGACTGAAGAAGAGACCTCCAACGGTATGTCTCTCTTTCTCTCTCACACAAAATCTTGCTTGACTCTCTTTCGATTCTCCACTCTCAATTTTATTGTTCATTTGAAGATTTCGATGAAGAAGATATGAAGATTTTGATTGATTTCTGATGAAGATTTTGATCGATTCATAATCGGTAAGCCTAATTTCTATGAATGAATCTAACTCTCTCTCTCTCTCTCTCTCCCCTTTGCTGTGCCTCCTCTCCGTCACGGACGCTTCTCTTTCTCTTTCTCGCCAGAGCCTACTATGGAGACCTCCAAATTTTCAATTCTAGGGTTTAATAGAGTATTTATTTTCAAATTCTTGAGATTTCTATCATTCTCATCTCTCTCTGTCGCTTGGGTTTAACCATTGATCGAATTCTAGGGTTTTCAATTGACGATTTCGGATTGCTTGTGAGAAAATGGCGAATCAAGTAGTATTATTAGTAATAGCATACTCAAATGCTAATGAAGCTCACTCACTCACTCTCTCTCTTTCTCTCTCTCTCTCTCTCTCTCTCTCTCTCTCTGTGTACCAATTAGTTCGCTTCTGATGAAGCTCTGGTGCATTGCATTTTGAATTTCGTTTTGAGTCGCATGAAGTTCAATGTGACTCATGTAACTTTGTTTTCTGAATTGATTCAAACATTCTAATTTGCTATATTTTCTGTTAAAGAGGCTTCATGATTGATAGTCTGATTTGAATTTTCGATGCGTTGTGTTTGTTTTTGTATTGCTGTTTGTTATCTGCTTCATTAGTCGTAGTTGATTTCTATATTGCTCTGTTTAATTCTGATTTCAAGCTGTATTGTTGTGCATTGCTTCTCTACGCTGTCTACCAGAAGGTTTGATTTCAAGCTCTGTTTTTATTTTCTCCTGATTATTTGAGATGTGCACCACAAATTCAGGAAAGCTGATGAGTTTTGGCTAGTACTAGAAGTACCTCACCCGCTACCCTGTCATAGAATTTCATACTTCTGGATGGGATCTACAATTCGCCAAACTATCTAAAAATTTGGCTAAGAAAATAATAATTCATTTCAATTTCAGATTAGAAAAGAATTTCTGTTAGTTATTGAGAAACTGTCAATTTTTACCTTTGCACCTTTGAAAGTTCTAGAGATATTTTAGATATTGTATGAGCAATAAACATTTGAATGGGACTCTATATATCAGAAGCTGAAACATATGATAAAATGACTGCTTATGCATCTGTTTTATGTAGTTATAGAATGAAATCAATATCCGTTTGCATGCAAGAGAGCTTCATATGCATCATTTTGGCCATTTCCTATTCAGCTTTTGGGGGCAATTGGTTAACATGGTATTATTACTTCAGTTCTATAAGGTCCATAGTTTGTTTCCTTGTATGTTTTTGTACGTCATTATACCTATTACTTTGCACTTTAGTTCGTATGTTAGGATGGCTTTTTACATGTAAGAGGAGATTACATTAGTGGAGTGTGTGAGAACTTAATATGTATTGTTGGGCCCTTCACATATCAAGTTCTTTCATATATCAAATGCATATACACAAAAATAGATACATGCAGTAAGTACAGCTTCATCACATGTCATCCACAATTTCACTCAACACCCACTTGCCCAAAACTATGAGAATTAAAAACATCACAACATGACCAACAAAAACCAAAAATAGCAAACACTAAAGATCCCAAATGGAAGAATAAAGTGATCCACAGACTCTTTTGCATTCCTGAACATTGTCCACTTTCAAGGCAACAAAAGGAATCTTTGCATAAGCTCTCAGAAAAAGAAGCAAGTGCCCTTTGAGATCAATTTATTTATTTATTTTTTTGTTTGTCAAACATATAAAATAATTAAACATATAAAAGGAGAGCTAAGCTTTTTGAAACTTGAAACAGGAGAGAGACAAAGGCCTCTCTCTCTACTTGTGTCAATTTTAATTCATCACTATTTCAAATTCGAAATTCCTCTACTGCACCAAACAAGCTCTGTAAACCCTACCTTACGTCTTGATCAATCTCTCAGACATTCAGATTTCTTATTACAAAATTCTGAATTTGAAAGTCTCAAACTCTGAGAATTTGTGATTTTGGATTGTGCTGCGGTGATAAAAGGTTTGGGATTTTTTTTGGGTGAATAAAGGTTTGGGAATTTGCGTTGTGGTTTTTGCGATGAAGAGGTAAATAGATGACGACGACGACGAGAAAAACGAGCAGCTGTGCCATCTGTGACAACTCCAATCTTGCTTTCATTTGCCCCGTTTGTGTCAATTACAGGTCAATGAATTCTCCAGATTCAGTAGTATCGCCAAGTCCTTAAATTTCATTGCTGAGAGAAATTGATTGTGATTGTGATTGTGATTGTGATTTGTTGTTTCTATGTTTTGTTGAATGCAGATTAAATGAGTATAGTACTACTTTGAAGTCATTGAAGAGTCGTCGGGATTTACTGTATTCAAAATTGAGTGAAAAGCTTGTGGCAAAGGTCTGATTTTTTCCCCTTGTGAACTTGTAGTAGATCTTTCTGTCTTGTTATTTTTGTTTAAATATCAGTGGATTATCTATGTTCTATTGTGTAGAATGATTATTTGGCAAATATGCTTACTTCATGAGTTTGATTCATTAACCTTTGTCAGAGTAAGGCGGATGATCAGCTCGGTTGGAGGCGGATGATCAGCTCGGTTGGAGGGTGCTTCAAAGTGAGAAGCTTGCAAGATTAAAGGAGAAGCTTCGTCTTAAGAGAGAACAATATCTGCAAGGTTGACTGCCCTGCACTATTGCATGAAATTTACCTTGAGCAGTGCCTAGATTTTACTTTGTGAGCTTGTTTGACTAATTGATTTTTTTGTAGGGAACACTAAGATTGAGAAGATGTCATATGATTTAAAAGTCAAATATGAATTGCTTGAGTCAGCCATGACTATGGTATGATTGATTTTCATCCTATTTTTGGCTTTTATTAGATTAATTAAACTATTAGTACTATTCTCATAGTCATCAAATGGATTTTCTTTCCGATCATGAATGAAGATATTTGTCTTGGACTTCTTCTCATTGCAGTTGGAAAGAAATCGTGTGGAGCAATTGGAAAAATTCTACCCTAATCTTATATGTACGCAAAGCTTGGGGCATGTGAGTATTGGTTTTATAGTTAGTCAGTTTTTTTTTTTCCCCATCTCCTGGTTGCTTCTCTTAATCTTTGGTTATTGCAATACAAATCGTTCTTCAGTGGAGACATACCTTGACCAAGATATCATCTTCTCTAATTGATCTTCTCTAATTGATCAAAAGATATTGTATTTAATGCTTAGAATAATTATGAACTGCAGATGGCGATTACCTCGGAACGTCTCCACAAACAATCTGTTGTTATCAAACAGATTTGCAAGTTGTTCCCACGTCGGGTAAGCTTCTCAACGATTGATTAATCTGCATTGGCTAAATCATAAAATACTAAAGCAAATTTTGCTTTAACATGCTACATAAATAGCTGTTTCTCCTGAAGAAGGCACAAGGGCAACAATATCTGATGATGATGATGATCAAGTAGATAACGACACCAACATTTTCGTTGGAAGTTTTGATAAATAGGTATTTTACTATTCTAGAACTTGAATTGATGAAAGTGTTTCTCAACAAAAAACTGTTGCAGATATATATTCGTATAAATTATTTGTGTATCGAGCTGTGAATTGATGCATATCTTGAAGAGGAATTGATAGATTGAATTGTCCTCTGCTTTTGGTTTCTTAGCTTTTTGTATGAGAAATTATCATATATTTTCTTTAAAGCCTGGATTTTCTTGAAATATGTTAGTTCGTGATCAAAATGTGAAGCCCTAGCAATTTTAATGCTTATTTAAGATACAAATTTTTACATTTTAGTTTTGTAGTATTGGACTGTCTAAAAATCAATTGCAACTGATACTATTTTATTCTTCTGAATTAAGTGCCAAGAGTCAACAGCATATTACATTAATTGTTATTGCATGTTTCGTATTTACAGTATGATGTGGATCTGGTATTTGTTAGTTATTTGAACTTAACTACCAATGCTTATAATTTATACTTTCTCTTACAGCAAACGCGGGCTGAAACAAAGCTGCCTCGAGCAGAGCACTACTTTGAACACTAGGAAGCTCGACGAAGAGACAAAGAATCTTTCTCATGAGTATATTTTAAATTTGAGTGTGCGCGTATATATATATATATATAAAACTCATTTACTTCCTTTAAATTCCTTGTACTTCTTCTGAATGAATTTTACAATTCATTTAAACTTCTTTCCACATGGAGATGATATATGTGTTAATACACCTATTAACTTTTTTTTATGATGCGAGTCATGTGGCCTTGTTTATTTAGAATTTTTATTAGCACTGGATATACATTTTGTGTAGAATAATTTAAGCTTGCTTAGGTGTCACACCACTAGCACCATGCAATTTTTTTAAAAAAAAAAAGAAAAAAGAAAAGGATATAAATTTTTCTTGGTACTTTGAATAATTTCTAATTCTATACTTTCTTGTTTTTTTTTTTAATTTTGTTTTTTTGCGACGGTAACAAGATGGTCGCAAAAAATCATGTTAGCATTTTTCTTTGTTTTTTGCGATGGCAAAATTAAGGTCGCCATAAGTAGTTTAAGCGGTCGCGAATAATTTGCGACTGTTGCTTTGCCGTCGCAAAAAGTATTTGCCACCCCCACATTCGTGACTCCCATTTGCCGTCGCATGGGCCGTCGCAAAAGATCTTTTGCGACTGTATTTTTATTATTTGCGACGTCATATAGCGGTCGCAAAAAGTGTTTTTTTTAGTAGCGATTATTATTAAGTAATTTTTTATATATTTATAAAATAATTATGACGTCACGGTTTAATTTTGATTCAACCCAACAGTTGAACCGGTAACTCATCCACCCAATCCCTTTAATGGTTCGCTCACTGATCTAGTTTGTAAAACATAGGTTTCTACTGTTGATTGTTAGTGCCTGTTGGTATAATATTATGTAGGGTAAATTACATTGAACTTTTTAAAGTTTTAAACAAATTTAATAAGTTTTACAATTCTAACATAATTATATTTGGTTACTTTAAGGCTACACAACCCATAGTAATTTCATTAATTTTTTTTGATAGGTTTTCATGTTTAAATCATTTATGATTTCATCATAGTTGTCTCCAAAAAAAAATAGACAAAGTATGATCTTGAAAAATATCATCATTTGTAAAATTAATTATCTTGAAATCATTTGGTTATGATTGTTAAATTAATTTAATTTTTTTCATGAATGATTTACTATTACGCTAAAATTAAACAACTCAAATCATCATAATGAGATTTGTGATAGGCTTACAGGTCTAGACTAGACTTGAACTGTAATCTACAGTGTAAGCTAGATAGAGATAATCTACTCCATAATTCATAACAAAAGCTCATGACTAAAACTTCTTATATAGTACATCAATTCTTAATTACATTATAATAATTGTAACTAATACCATAAAATCTCATAATTTTTTTAATCATGCTAGGAGTACTAAAAAATTTCACAGAAAAATACACAAATATAAAAATAAAATAAAATAAAGAGCAAATCTCACACATTTATCTCACATTTAAGTTTTATTTTGTAAACTTAAGCTTCTTTTAAATATTTTAATACACAGGACGCGCAACTAAAATTTCTCCTTTGAGAACTTGTGAGTAAATTATGTGTTAATTAAGATGGTATGACAAATTGTTTCCAAAATATATAATAGATATCATTAAAAGTGGATGACTTCACAATTTGATCAATAAAATAGTTGGGAAAAAATTCATTTTGACGCGCTACTACACTTATTTTATTTTATTCTTTGACAATTAATTTGAATAATTACTCTTTAAGTTATTGATATTACTTCACTTTAACTCAAATTGTCAATAAAAATATCACTTCTACCAACGCATAAAAATATTTGTGCATATAATTTGCTTAATTTCATTATATTCGGAGACAATAATTTGTGTATAATTTATTATATTTTCTATTTTACTAAATACTAGTGTATGCATGTATCTGAAAGCACAGTGTAAATAAAAATAAATGAACAAAAATGAGAAAATAAAAAAAATTAGTACATTGTTAAAAAGTCCAAGGTAATGAGTGTATATCTAGTGGATATTTTTTATGAAAAATTTTATAGATCTCAAAAGTTCTACTAAAATTTTTATCAAATACCTCACATGGGTGTGGGGTCCATATCATGTGGGTCCCACACTCAAGTGAGACATTTGGTAAAAAATTTTGATAGAACTTTTGAGGTTTCTAGCATTACTCATTTTTTATTGGTGAGAGATCCACAATTTGTAAAATAGTTCAGTGAGAAGTCCTTTTGTTAGTTTTAGAGGACATTTTGTTTCAATTTTACCCCTTAATTTATCTGTTTAATTTTTGTTGACTATTTATTCAAATTTATATCTATATGTTCAAATTTTATATCTATCTATTCAATTTTATGACTATCTATTTAATTTGTTTCCTTATCTGTCCAAATTTTATTATCTATTCAATTTTTTCTCCTAAATTCTATCTATCTGCTCAAAATTTGTGAATTTCTCTTTCTATTTGTTTAAAATATATGGGTTTCTCTCTATCTATTGAAAATCTATGAATTGTGTTTATTTGTTCATTTTTTTATCTCAACCTATTTGTTTCATTTTTTTTTTTTGAAAATCTTTGAATTTTTTTTTATCTATTCAATTCTTAATTCTATTTGTTTAATTTTTTTTATCTTTATATGTTCAAATTTTGAATTGTTCAATTTTAATATCTATTTCTTTCTCTATCTTTCAAACCAAACATATGGACCAGTGTTTTTGATTCTATACAAATTCAACGACAAAAATTAAAAAATAAAAAAATTATCAGTGCAAATTCAACCAAAAAAAAAAAAATTTCTACATATTTACAACAACAATAACAAAAATATGTTCAACAACAACAAAAAAACAAAAAAGTCTATTATCAGTGTATCTGGAGAGTCCAATGGGATTCATGACCCTAGACGCTCATGTCTTTTAGAGCAGCAGCAAATCTGCAACCATAATAATTTATGTCATAAAAAACATAGAAGAAATTAAATGACACTAACATATAATAAAGATTGTTTCATACTGGGCACAAAAATTATTTTGCTTTCCTTCCATAGATTGTTTTCATGTCGATGACATTCCTCACAGTAAACCAACTAATCCCCATCCCAATAAGATATGACTTAGTTATAACACGTTTGTAGTGTTTACAGCCTATAGTGAAATCCTCACCATATGTTTATGGTGTTCAGAGACCTCTGGCGCGCTTGCCAATATCGAAGTAGATAGCTAGACCTTTTTCGATCTCTGATACAAAAAAAAAAAAAAAAAAAAGGAGAGAGAAAGACAAAGTTGTAGAGAGAAAGCGAGTCAAAGAGAGAAATGAGATATGTGTGTGTGTATATGTGTCGGTGACTTTCATATTTGAGGAAGAGCGTGAAGATGACAATGATGACTCTGGATCTTGCAGCAGTGGTAGTAGATCTAGATTTCAAAACCAGCGGCGATGGAGCTCTAGTGCGCCTATCTTGAGAGAGAAGATGGGGAGAGACTTTGGGGATCATGTTAGTGATAGGGAAGAAGAGGGAGATGGAGGACATCGTCGTAGAGGAGCCAACATTGGAGGCGAGAGAAGAGGAAGCGGCAGTGGCAGAGACTGTAGTGGTTATAACGATTTTGGTTTAGACCCAACCTATTTTCGTGATTTTGGATCTGAGAATCTATGTACTTAACTATTATTCGTCTCATTTCTATCTTATTGCTTGTTGAGTTTGGCTATTAGGAGTTCTGGCACTTTTGGAACAGTTTGAGAAGTCAGTTTTCAATGAGTTATTGCTAGATTTTTGTCTGTTCACTCGAGTGGTCTTTCTTGCTGTAGACACCTCATTTTTTACTGCCCATAAGATTTGGGCACTTCAGGTTGAACACTCGATGATGAAAAGTACGCTGTACAATTGTTCAAATTTTTTAGCAAAAGGCTTCAGTTTCTAATCCCAACCTTACACCCCATTTTGACCAAAACTATTTTGACCAAAATTATTTTAGACCTTAAAACTCTCTTTTTCAAAATGTTTCTACGATGTTCCGCGACTCGCATTTCGTTTAAAATATTACACTTTTCGGTAAACCAAGTAAGGACAAAGTGAAAATAAGTGGAAGGAAGGTTAACTCTTTGAAAAATCTTTAAAAATATCTTATTTATAGGTTTGGAGTTGAAAGAAATAGGACAGGTTGGAAGAAAACTAGTTGGGGGAAAAGTTGGGCATCAATCCCTTAAGAAAGTAAATGAGTAGCCTTCACTAAATTAGGTATATCTTTGTTCACTTATAATTTAGATGTGATGATACCACCATTGGAAAGTAGACTTCTGGGCCTTCAATTTACACTCAAAAATCACCTGAAACCGAGTTCGAATGAGGGAGATATGGCCGTTTGAAGTTGGGCATCAATCTGTTAGGAAAATAAATGAGCAACCTTCACTGAATTAGGCATATCTCTTTATACACTTAGAATTTAGATTTTAGGCTACCACCATTGGAAAGTAGACTTCCGGGGCTTCAATTTAGACTCAAGAATCACCTAAAATCAAGTCTGGATGAGGGAGATATGGCCATTTGAAGTTGGGCATCAATCCGTTATGATAAAAATAAACAGCCTTCACTAAATTAAGCATATCTATTTGTACATTTATAACTGGAAAATAGACTTTTGGGCTTCAATTTAGATGCAAGAATGTCACGACCCAAACCCGCCCCTATGGGTTTAGCATCGCAACTGGCCAGTAATCCGTGATTACCAAAGCCCTGCTTGACAATAATGACAGTAATATAGAGTAAGGGACTGGTGGAAGCCAAACAGTAATAAAAAGATGTTCAATGAGCTGTGACAAACTGAATGCAAAAAGACTTTTATGAACTAGCCACATTCATAACCAAAACATATATACATACGTCATGTACAAACATAAACAAGTTAGGGACCAAATCCCTTCACCATAACTGTACAGTCAAGTCTAAAACACTTATTACAAAACAGAGACAGAAGGGTGAAACTGAGACACCCCAAAGCAGCCTTAGCTTGAACAGACTTGGAACCTCGAAGTGAGGCGCGGTGGTTGGCTTGACAAAACGAAGAGCTTAACTTGACACTCCTAGCTTCGGTCCGGTGCCTGGACACTTACATATAAATATAAACAGTGAGCTAAAGCCCAGTGAATAACATATGCGTAAAAGGGTTAAGAATGAATGTCCTTTCAGTAATTAAAACAGTCAATTGTATCAGTAAATCAGTTATTTAATCAGCGGCACATCTTTCATGCCATAACAGTTATTTACAAACCATAATAGTCATATGTGGTACATCCAATAGCAAAACAGTACAGTAGGTCTTAACAGACCGAACAGTTAGTTGATGGCCATCAAATAGTAAACAGCAGTGGTCCTAGCATTGGAACCGATAGAGATCTCTGTAATAGTAGTAGTAACAGTACAGTAACAGTAAGTTGCTAAGGATGCCACGAATACAGTTTACAAATAGGACAAACATTCATTCAGTAAATAATGCCATTTCAGAAAGCAGTATAATCAATCATTCAGAAATAGTTATAATTGAACGTATCTTTACAACATTGTTACTCACAGAGCATTGGGCTAAAGACAGGCTAGTCAGCGTCCTCGGGTGCCAGCCCTACACAGTTGCAGAACGAACACACACTTAAGTTACATACTTGGGATTAATAACTTAGCTCCCTTAACTTGACTCGGTGTGGTTCTATAACATTATCCTCGTTAAGATGCCTTAAACATGGCCTAGGAATGCCTAGGATGGAATAAAGATGCAAAGATGTACTTTAAAACACTTTTCAAGATTTGTTGAAACAGAGGTCCACGCTCGAGCGGACATGCAGACAGTGAAGCTCCGCTCAAGCGTGACTTCCTTCGCTCGAGCGGACTACAAACTCATGAAAAGTACTGGTTGCATGATATTCACACTCGACGGACGCTCGACCTCCGCTCGAGCGTGAGACTCAGGTCCTCGCTTGAGCGTGAATTCTCTCGCTCGAGCGGACTGCAAAACACATGAACTTCTGGGCATATGCATTTCACGCTCGAGCGGAAGTGCATGTACTCAAATTGTACGCTCGAGCCTGAAGTCCTACGCTCGAGCGTGGATCCAAAATCTAGAATTTCTAGATTGATCCTCAAGCACAAAACTCAACCTTTAAGACTTCAAACTCGATTCTTTTGGGCTAATTTTCTGGAAAACGCTTAAAAACCCATAATATAACATGTTTCAAAGATCAATTTATGAAATCAAGCCCAAAGTTAAGCCAATTGAACACCAATTTTAACTAAAACTTGAAGAACAATGCAAGAACATAACATGCATGAGTTCTTATGAATTCTAATGCTCCAAAACATGGTCAAATGCAAAATTGAACTCTAAAACATGATGGATTCATGGACTACAACAAAAAATATGAGCATGCAAGTAGGAATTCTCATGTAAATGACCTCAAAACTCAATGACACGGACATGCATGCAAACATTGCTACTCAATAGACCACATTGAACTAACCCTTGACTCTAATCACCAATTTTACCATGGACCGTGCAAGAACCAACTTAAATTCACAATTACAAGAATGAATTCCCTACCTTAGGTCTCGAATTCCAAGTATGGAGGTCTAAATTTGCAAGTCTTCTTCAATTCTCCTAATTTTCCAAGCCAAAACTTGTTGAAATCAATTTTTCTCCTAATCTCCCTCTCTCTCTCGATTTTGGTCTTCAAATGGATGAAGAAATGATGCATCAACATGATATAAATCACTTAATGGCCTAAAGTGCCCACTAGTGGCAAAAATGCAAATAATTCAAGTTGATGTAATTTAACATTAACAATGCTAATTTAATCATTCCAAATCAAATTTTAATTAAAGCTACCATAAAATCACATAAATCCTAATTAGCATATAACACTAAGGAATTTCTGATTCGGGCGCCGATAAGGTTTTCAATTTGCACTTTAAAGTCAAAACACGAACATATCATTCAGTAATCAAACAGATAGAAATGTAATTCAAACAACGCACTCATGCAGACAGATTAGGATTTCATTCTAATCAATTACTCATCATGCTCAATCATAGTTTAACACTAATCAGAGGTGAGGGTTGTCACAAAGAATCACCTGAAATAGAGTCCGGATGAAGGAGATATACTTGTTTGAGGTTGGGCTTGAGAGTAGTTTTTTGTGGCCTACCAGCCAACTTTTAGTGGTTGGCCGGCCATCTCCCACCTGGCTGGCCGACCAAGTGTCCCTACAGGCAGATATTTTGCTGCTAGCTGTCCTTCTCATGTGCATGCCCTGCACCAGTTGTCTTTATACAGATATTTCCGACTGGAGAAGTTGTTTTTCTATAAATACAAGCCCATCCGTCTTGATTTTAGGTTAGAAAAAATTACCAAAGGCCAAGAACTTGCATAGCACACACACACACTCTCTCTCTCTCTCTCTCTCTCTCTCTATCTTGCAACCTACACACACTCTCTCTACACTTTCTAAACCAAAAATTTAGCTCTCATTGCTGAGGTTTTTGGGCTAAAATTTCAGCTCTTGAGGGTGATCACTTATTGGTTTGTGAATCAAAGAGTAACCTCTCTTCAACAGGTATAACTTTGGCCATCCTTACACTACTTCTTCCCTCTCTTTTCTTGCTGATTTCATACTGTTTTCATACTGTTTTTATGGGTTGAAACTTGTGACTTGAAGCTATCAAAAGTAGAGGAGTTAACCAACCTTCTTTGAACCTTGTTCTCTAAGCTTTTGTCCTTGTGTTTCCCACTTATTTTCTAACTTTTTACCACTATTTTTCAGAGTTTTTCAAAGGCTAAATATGTGGTTTTGAGGTTCAAAAAGTGGAGGGATTTGCCACCCCTCCTTAGGCTTGCTTACTAGCTTTATTTCTCCATTATTTTAGTTCACTTTTTCTAGCTTTTTTCATACTAATTTCAGCACTATTTTGTGAGTTTTAGGACTGTTTTAGGGTATTTATTTCATTTATGCTTTGTACAGTATGCTTGTAGTGTTGTAGTCCTCATAGGTTTGGTGGTTTAAGCCTTAGACACCAACCTATTTGAGTTGATAACCTTTATTTTTATGCTTTTCATACATGTGTTCACACTTGCAATAACCATCTATGCACTCTCTCTCATTTCTTGGTTTTATTTGTTTGATAGTTGTTTCAAACTAATGTTGTTTAAGGCATGCGAAAGAGACCCTTCCATACTTAATGGTTTAATCTCTTCGGAGGTTCATTACCAAGGCATTACATCTCTCTCATATCAAAAACAACTTCTTGCTTGACGCTTCTCTTCATTAGTGGACATAATTCTCAATTTTGGACTAAAATGATTGAAGAATGAAAAGGTAATAAAAGAGGCTAATAAAATTGGACTAAAGTGGTAACAAGAATAATAAAATTGGTTTGTGTTCAATCGGACGTTCATTGAACCTATTGTGTCTCGAGTCATTACATACGCATTGGTGATGAGTCATTACATACGCATTGGTGATGTTAATGATTCGAGAGGCGATGTCTACCACTTCCCTAGAGAGGTAACTCTATAATAGGGATGAGGTTTTGTTGGTCTTTTATTTCTATTTATTGAGACTTCGTCTCATCGATTCATAGATCATCACGCAACAAGTTTGCGTTGATTGATGGTTTGCGAATCGAGTGTACCCCTCCCTTGATCAATTCCATGATAGGGAGAGGTAGAGAGGACAAACATCCCTTGGGAACACTCTGTTTGTGCTCTATTTTCTTTCTGTTGCAGTAGGGCAAACCCTCAAAACAGTGGCCGGTCGGCCACTTGTCATCCGGCCGACCACTTTTCAAGGATGGTCGACCACTTTATTTTATGCAGACAGCACCATCTTCATGGCAGAACAGAGCAAAGGCTGAGGCTAAAACAGATTATTTTTCTGACTGCAAAACATAATAGTTATGGCAGCAAAATAGAGGTGTTTTCGGGTGGATATTCCCATTCATGCATACACACTTCTTTACTTCCCGTGGCTCATGAAATTAGTGCTTTGATAGTAGTATGTTGTAATTAATTACTTAGATTTATTTGAACATGTAATAATTAGTTAATCTACCTTATTTATTCATTTGGATTTGTAATAAGTAGTTAATTTGGACACTTGGACATTCGGACCCTCCCACGTGAGGACAAATCTTCCACCGTCGAACATCACCACCGCAACTCATCGGCCTCCTCTTCTCCTCCTCCTCCGAGATCTGCGACACCCGCTAGTTTTGGGCCAGCTCCAAAACCTCTTTCCAATGGCTCCTCTGTTTCCCCCTCGGCACCCGCCCTTCCGGTCGCGTCTTCTTTTGGTCCTACCTCTTCTACCTCTCCCGCTTCCTCCACACTTTCCACACCTTCTTCTCCATCCTCTGTGGCCGCCACCTCTCCTTCTTCCTCTTCTTCAACCACTCCATTCTCATCTTCATGTCCTTCCTCTGGCTCTAATTCTCTCAATCTTTTCAAGTTCTTGCCATTCTCATTGCCACCTCTATTTATTCTCTTGTTTATGGCTACAGATTTTGGAGGTTTGCCTAGTGCTTGTTTCCCCTTTGTGGTCACTTGTCAGATTGTTCTTTTCGGTTGTAATGTTTTGTGCCATGTGGGTGTGCTTTTGCTTCATTTTTTGAAAGGTGGGTGTAATGGAATTGGGGCTTGGGGCTTCAATTTGGTTCTCAATGCTACCATTGTCTTGCTGTTTCTTAATTTCTATGTCAAGATGCATCTTTGGAGGAGAAAGATTATTGATTTTGATGCCATTAAAGATGGAGATGTAGACACGGACATGGCCAAAAACAAGGATATTTGAGTGGTGGGTCTCTCTCTCTCTCTCTCTCTCTCTCTCTCTCTCTCTCTCTGTGACTTTGGATTCAGGGGCAATAATATAGTGACGAATTTTATCAGTTTATATATATTATACACAGGAATTGTTAGGAGATAGACAGATTATATGCAATAATTCTTAGTAATTTTTCTTTTGATTTCTTGTTTCCAGAAAGAAAACTAGTGCTAGTTCATAGTATTCTTTTAAAAATTTGTGCATATTGATTACTGAATTCATAGTCAAATTCTTTGCTAGTTCAATCTTTGGAGAATTTTTTGTTTTTTATTGTTTGGTTTATTTATTTCAACTTCAGCAGACTTGATGGTGTTTAGTTTCAACCAATTTGATATGATTATATACAATAATTGTATTAAGTGGAAAAATTATACTCTTTTAAATTTTTTATTGATTATTGCTGCTGTAGAAGGTGATAATATTATGGCCTCTTTGCTGTCTGAATTATGAAAGTCTATTTCGATAATTTTTTTGTTACTTTCCTATTATGTCTTAAAGATATTATTTATGTTTTGCAGTTTGGCATGCTAATTGAATTTCTTTTCAAAAAATTTCCAAACGTGGAGGTTGTCAATTTTCAAGATATCGGAGATCTCGAGGTGAGATAAAAAATTTTGGTTATTTGGTCCATTTCTTGAATTTGTACAGACAGAACACTTCTTCATGTCACTTGAATATTTTTTATGCTACATCCAAGCAACAAAGTCCCTTGCTTAGATTAGCAAACATTCAAGTAACTAGTTGCTTGTGCTGTTTTGAGCAACTTATGCCTTTGATTCAATTTTTTTTCATTGAAATGAATCACAAAATTCAATGAAAGTGGGTATTATTGATTTAACTTGAATGCTATTATTAGGCATTCTATAAGGCATCAAAGAAAAGATTTGATAGTGATCTTGGATTCAAGGAGAGGGCACAACAAGCGGTGGTCAGTCTCCAGGTGAATCACTTACCTTTATGCCTTAAAGACTTGTGAGGTTGATTATAGTAATAATTAAATTTCTCATTTGTAAAAGAACTTAAAAGCTATAAATTTCACTTTTCTATTTTGGAGGAAATCTGATTTATAAACTATAAATTTTGTTTCTTTGTTTTGGAAGAAAATCTGGTTAATGATTTTATCTCGAGGTTTCATTATGTTTCATCATTTATCTTATTTGGTTTCATTTCCTATGGCATAACTTGCATCACAGGGTGGGGAAGAGAAGTATCGAAAGGCATGGGCACAAATCTGCGAAATCAGTCGAAGGGGATATCAAAGAGTTTATCAATGCCTACGAATTAAGATAGAGGAGAAGGTACGTAACTGATATTTTTCTTTCTAACTAATGACAATGTCAAACATTGATTGTATTTTCCACACCTGTTTTTTGCGCCATGGAGCCACGTAAAAAAGACACCAACTTTTGATTTCAATCTATAGCGTGCATGCTAAAAATAGAACATTCTTGGTTTATGGTTCACAGCCCCCTGCCCCACCAATTGTATATTTCATCTGATTCAAATGTATCTGCTTTAAGTCATTGTCACTTTGTATTTTGACTGATGTTATCAGGTTGGCCATTTTGTATGACTACTTGAACTGATGCTAGCTTAATATCTAAGATCACAATTCTACAACGGCAAAACATTGTTATTTCGTCATCTTAGTTACTTCTTGTATAGCTGTAATAACTAACAGATTACTTTAAATTAGTGGGCACAAGAACTGTGGCAAGACTAGACTATGAATCTTAGTTGAATTACATTATTGCATATGTAATGAGGACATTAGTATGGTACGGGCTTACAGTATGGGAGGCCAGAGGCCCATTAATGTAATTTATCATTGTTCATTCTTTTTTATTTTGGACTCAAGAAAACTACTCAATTCAATAGAACTAGTATTTTATATGCTAGTTTCAATCAAGAAAATTAAAAGTAAAGATATAGATAGGTGATGGGTTTGAGGTGGCATTTGGTGTTTTAGACGATGATTCTTTTACAATGGATTTTGAACAATTGTAAAATTGAAACTTTATGGAAAATGTTATACATATACATATATATATATATATAATTAATGGATTCTTATTATTGAATGGTAGATGTGTAAGGAGTGAGGAATGCATCAGAACATGTTCAGGCTAGAGTGACTAAGTTGGTTAATGCTGATTTGTGGTTATGTTAACCATAAAATGTCTCATCAGTATGAAGTCAAAGTTGTGTGTTTGCCTAGTGATATTGTCTTTGACATTGAGAAATTCTTCTACTTCACATCTGATACAGGTCAAGTGTTCAGCAGAACAATGCACTATAATGGCATATATCTATATATTTAATGTTTTCTGATAGAGAAATGCTATTTATCACCAGATTCTTTTTTCACCATTTTATTTCACTTCCCATGTTTTCCATGCAATAAAAGCAATGTGTATGTATAGTATATGTGTAGGATCCACCATATTAAAAAATAGTGGGACTTACCATGACACATGGGAAACACATAGGGGGTGAAGACTTTTTGTGATATATAGCAACTCTCTCTCTCTCTCTCTCTCTCTCATAATTCTTACATTATGCTTATTCCTGAATTTGATTATTGTTACACATGCTATTTAAAACCCTATTTGGAAGTGAAGTTGCATGGAGTATCAAATGGTGGCATGATTTGCCCTTATTTGAATTTCATATGAGTAATGAACATATCGTACTTATGAAATCAACTGTTCCTATGATTGAGTGGCAAAATCACTTGTAATTATTTTGTTTTTTGCCTTCCCGTCAGGGAGAAAGCTTTTACAATCCATATATACTTGGAGTTTTAGAGGAATTGGATAAGAAAGGATTAATTGAAGAAAGTGAAGGTGCTCGTGTGATCCTTATTGAGGGGAAAAATATACCTTTAATTGTTGTGAAGAAGGATGGTGGTTTCAACTAGCTTCCACTGATCTTGCGGCTCTTTGGTTAGTGTTTTAAAATTTGGAGTTGATTAAAGTGTAAATTATATATGACCCTTATATATGTCATTCATTCTTGCATCTATACTTATCCATGTTTAATCTAGCATTTGATCTGCATGATTTATATAATGCATCTCTCCATGTTTCTTCCATTAAAGATATAAATTATATGATAGAATCATCTTGTGGTTCATGTGATTGAAAAGAGATCTGCTAGATGGAATTTTATGACCCATTTTTAAAGTTTACCTGGGTAATATGTGACTGCTATTTGAACTTAAATTTCATGGTTGGACATGCATTGCTTGTGCACCTTTTGTTGAAGTGGTAGCGGAATGAGTGCATTTTAGTTAAACCATCTGCTTTCAATAATTAGGTATCGTCTTAACGAAGAAAAAGCTGAATGGATAATCTATATAACTGATGTTGGCCAGCGAGAGCACTTTGAAATGTTTTTCACTATAAGTATCAAATGTCATGTCCTGTGCTTCATGACTTTTCATGCTTTGTAGAGAGATAGGTAACATACCACTGTGAGTTTGACGGCCTTCCTTTCTATTTCTCCTTCTATTAGGCTGCGAAACGTGCTGGTTGGCTTCCAGCTGGTGAGAATATGTATCCTAAAACTAACCGTGTGGGTTTTGGTCTTGTTCTTGGAGAAGATGGGAAACGATTTCGAACTCGCAGTACTGAAGTGGTTCGATTAGTTGAGTTGTTGGATGAAGCAAAGAGTCGCTGTAAAGCAGCTCTTGTAGAACGAGGTATAATAATGAATGATATACACTCTGTTTTCCTATAGCAAGGTAGCACTTTTTATGTTCCTCATATCTATGAACTCATGCATGACATAGCATCTTATCTTTTTGATACATTAGTTAAAACTGAAGTTTTGATATAATCTCTTCAAATCTTGATCAGGTAAAGCTGATGAATGGATAGAGGAGGAGCTTGATCAAACAGCTGAGGCAGTTGGTTATGGGGCTGTTAAGTAAGATCCTTTATCCTCGTTAATTTTTTTACTGGGCAATGTTGACTGTGTGTTGCTTGTCCTCCTTTTGTATATTTTTCTTCTCTTTTCCATCTTAATAAAATCTTTCTTTTGTTGCTGTTAAAAAAAATGTTGACTGTGTTGCTGTTGTTGGATTTTGTCTTTGTAAACTGACAGTTGCAATGTTTAGGGTAAAACAATGTTAATTTATTATATGTGGATGTGGTGTATCCCAAAAAATGTTATGTGACAATTTGTCCTTGCCTCTCAAATTCTTCTTCAAATCTTTAATCTAACTCTTCCTACAAATCTTTTATTCAAAAACACTTTAAATATACGCATTAATATATTAATGGATATTAAATTATGATTAGGATAGGAAAAAGCACATGAAAATAGTAGTTTTATATTCATCTCAAGTATATTGATGAAATATTTGAGTATTCCTCTAAAGTTATAATAATACTTAATTGTGTAAATTACGTTGATATTTTTTATATATTTCGGTCCTTATGTCATTTTGATATTTATAATTTCAGTCTTTATAATTTCAATTGGCTCAATTGACTCAGGATTCATGATTTTGTCTCATTGATTAAGTTGTTAGTGTTTTTCGATTGATTAAAATGTAATCGGTGTTATTAATTTGATCAAAATTGACACAAAATTTAAAATTAATGGTCAAAATCGATCTAATTCAAATTACAGATGCTAAAATTACACAATGAGCAAAATGCAAAGATTATAAATATAATTTTTCAAATGAATTTGAAATCATGAAATGAGAATAAAAATTTATGATTGTATAAAAAATAAAGGAGATAAAACTTTATTTTAATGAAAAATATTCAATATGTCAGGTAGGACTATATAGTCTATTGTGACTTCCTCTCACTCCTTCTTATCCGTATGTTCTATTTATAAAAGTTGAACATTGCTTAAAGAATTTAGCTACATTAACGAGATGACTGTAGAGTCATAAATAACCACCACAACCACGCTTCTTAAAATATAAAGATATTAAATTCTCATGACACATGTAAACTTAAAATATATATACTAAAGCCTTTTAAGCCAAAATAAGAATAGTGAAATGTCATTAGTTATAATGTGAGAAGTTTCTAAGTCTTATATTAAGCTAGCTGTGAAGTTTTTGTATAAGATCAAAGGAATAGAGAAAATGTCAAGTTAATATAGGAATTCTTATCTAGAACTAATCAATGGACCTTCACTTCCATTCACATCCAAATTGACTTAAATAAATAACCATTTATTCATGAGAAACTAACAATTTTAGGCCTTTGATTAAGAATAGGAAAAAAAAAATTCAATAAAATGAATAACATGAAAAGGATCCATCAATTAAACAGAAGATTAAATAATAGAGAAATTGATTCTAATCTCCCGTGCAAAACATGTATTACAGGATTACCAGTTTATTAGAAATAATGGTGAATAAAGGGAAGAAAGAGAGTTAAAAAATTAACAGTAAAAAAAGAAGGAAAAACAATGTGTGAGAGAGAGAGAGAGAGAGGGAGAACAATTACCATTTTGGAAAAGACAAGAGCAACATTAATGAATATTTGTTTTGGAGTTTCAAAATACAATGGCTTATGGGTAATTTGGACCAATGGCATAATTACTTTACAAATAACTTCATAGTTTAGAGCCATTTAGCTTGTCATTCAACTACTCAAACAATCATTAACAGTATCCTTGTCTTCCCCTTTTCCCCCTCATAGCTGTTGTTTAAGTCTACTAAACAAAATTAGTCAAGAGGTTGGGTGAACTGTAAATACTTGAACTTGAGTTCGAATCTCTCAAGATGTCATTAGAGGTTTGTTCGATCTGTATGTTATTTGTTAGATTACCCAAACATATTGTTATCAACCTTGTGTGTGTATGTGCAAATGTTTAATATATAATGTATGTGGCCCTAAATTAATGAGCAACATACACAAGTCCTCTGGTAAGAAATGATCCAATCATTTTGTCATTTCACAGAATACAAGTGAAGTAGAGGAATACATAAGGTTGATTAGAAGACTTAATTAATCTCAGATTTACGCGTGTTATACATCGAGAAACCTAATTTTATTCGCAACGTACTATTGTTTTTTTAATAGAATCCACTAGGTTTTTGAGTCCCCTCTATTGCATTTGAATGCTCCAACTTTGCTTACTAGTTGCCATCCAGCTTTAGCCCAAAGTGGATATGACGAAAATGTGCCCACTATTAAACAACATACACAAATCTTTCCGTCTTTGGAAAGGTAATTCAAGTTATTTGGTTTAGTTACTGTAGACACCCCATTTTTGACCGTCCTCAAGACTTGGACGTCACCGCTGGAACACTTGGTGATTACCCATGTTCATGTTTCGTTTTGAGTTCTCGGAGGTCTCGGCTGCGTACCTTGCTTCAGGATCTCTCAACTCGACTGTTCTGTGTTTGGTTTTGCACCAAACACTTGTGTTTTTGTTTCCGAGGGTAGAGAGTAGCTTGTTAGCTACCCCTGACACCCATCGGCCGTGTTTTGAGGCTACCGGCCATTGGTGAAATATACCATTGGCCAGTCGGCCTTTGGTGTGGCCGGCCGACCATATGTTTGGCTGATGGACTCCTTTTCTGGCCGGTACCACCTTTTTGCCTTTTTCAGGCATGGTGCATGCCAGTTGTGCCAGCTGGAATGCACAAGACCTGCCCCCGTGCATATATGTGGTTGTTTTCCACCTTTGACCCTTTTTTTTGCACCCTTTGCTCAAAGCTTCTTGAGGAAGCTTTGACCCCTTGTCTTGGCTTCCTCAAGAAGCTTGCACCTTTGGGATAGCTTCCATTGAAAGCTTGGTTCTTTTGACCCTTTTGCAATAGCTTCTCTAAGAAGCTTGGAGCCTTTCCTTTGTCTATATAAGGAGCCTCCCCCTTTCTTTGTCTTGGTTGAGCAAAAAAACCAGAGCAATATACATATATATATGTATATATATATCTGTGATACATCTTCTCTCTCTATATCTCTCATCAGTTGTGTGTGTTTGAGGGCCTTAAAGTGCATTTTATCCTTAGTTTTGCACACAAACACACACTACTACACCATACTTCAACTTTGGGAGGCATTGAGGGTTTGTTCTAGAGGTTTTGGACTGGTTTTGATCAGAGAAAGGTGGCTGACCTTGCTGTTCTTCAAGGCTTCTTCAAGGGTAACACTCTTACTTTAGATTCCCCAATCTTGCACTAGACTTTTTCCTATCTTGCTTACTGTTTTAGACTTTGTGTATAACTAAAAAAAGTCTTGTATTTGCATGCTTAAGATACTTCATTAAGGTTGTTTTGGTGTTGGGGGTCGACCTCCCTCTCTTAGGCCTTGTTTGGCCCCTTTTTGTGCTTGTCTTTATAAGCTTTGGGAACTTTGGTGTATTGGCCTTCTCACCACTGAAATCTAGGGGATTTTCAGTGGTGAAGAAGGGGTTTTGAGGTCTTTCATAGGGGAGGGACACCCCTCTCCCCCTGTGTCTCTTTTGCTTGTGTTTAAGGCTTATAAAGGTAGCATGCATGCCTAGTTTTGTTTGGCTTTATTTCAGAGGCTATTTGGTGGATATTTAGCATGTTTTACCTCTATCCCATGTTGGTTTGTTGGTCCATTTCATGCATTATATGCTTGCCTTACATTCCTCCATTTTACCTAGAAATGCATCTTGCCATTAGACCATCGTCCTTGCATATTTTTGCCTAGCTTTGTGAAGTTTTTAGCTCATTTGCATTCTAGCATGCTGAGGTCTGTTGGGTATTATTTTGGTCATGTATTTCATGCTTTGTATAACTCATTTGCATTCTAGCATGTTGGCATCGGGTGTGTGAGTCATGAGCATGCTTGAGTTGGCTTATTTCAGTGATTTGGAATCACTTATGATGTCATTTCAGTCCATGTTTTGTGCTTACATACTTGTGTTTGTTACTCTCTTAATACCTTGATGAGAAGTGGTCATATGCTCCATGCTTAGGCCTTAATGCATACCTCTTGTTTAAGTCATTTGGGATGCCCTTCATGTGGGTTTTCGGGGTGTATTTTGCTGCATTAAAACTCTGTTTTTGGTTGAAGAGTCCATGCCATGTGTGGTTGGGGTAGTTATAGTGAAGTGCTTCTCTTTATGCCTTAGTTTTAGGCTCATTGGTATGCATGTTTGCATGAGCACTTGTCCATCATTTTGGGCACTTTTGGCCACTGTTTTTGGGGTGGGCTGAGGTCTGCCCTTTGTAGTTTAGGTTCACCATTGCATGATTATGTTGCATTGCTTTGGTTTCATGTTCGCATTATATCATACTTGCATGTTTACATAGTGTTTAGCTAGTTGCATATCATACACTTGTTGCATATTTGGTATGTTTATATCGCATTAACTTAGCTTGCATGCTTAGGTTACATTGCATTTGGCATGGCTTGTGCCTTAGTTTCATTTGCATGATTGGGCCATTTTGCATACATGCATTGCATTACATTTCGCTTGGTTTGGGGTGTCAAACTAAGCATGAGGAATGGGGTGCGTTTGTACTTAAAGTGACGTAACGCGCCTCAATCCTCGGTCGCCAATACCTTTGATCTCAACATGATAGGGTGTTAGCATTCATTTGATTGTTGCATGCATTTACATTGAGTTGCAAAACTTGGTGCCTTAGGCCATCATGCATTGAAATGCGTGATTGGTGGCCCGAGGGTCGAGGGCCACACTCCCTTGAGTCAATAACATGATTGGGAGAGTGGCCATGCACACATTTGCCTGAAAATTCCATGCCATACACTGCTTGCCCTCTGCTGCTGTCAACTGCAGGATTCTGCAGGAATCAATGGTCGACCGGCCATCTGTAGTGCCGACCGGCCACCAGTGTCCAGCCGATGACACCATATTTAGCCGATAAGCCCATTCCCATGGCCGGTGGTCTCCTTTTCTGGCCAGTGACATCCCAGAGCACTCAGGAGGAAGTTCAAAACAATTCTGGAGACTTTCATAATTTTCAGAGGGGTGAGGCAGTGTAAACAGAGGCAACAGTGGCATGGCACGGGTTTCCGGGTGAGACGAATCGAACATGCATCATCCATGCATCCCGAGGCAGGGCTGCGGCCACCTTCCTTTTGCAATGAATTTGTTGATTAATTAGAATTTTGTAATAATTATTTTGGTAGTATTCATTTGGTTGTGTAATATTTATTTGGACCCTCCGAGCGAGGGCAATTGTGTAATAAGTGTGCGTGAGTGTGTGTATATCTTCCAACCCCACGTCTCTCTTCCCTTTTATTTACTGGCTTTCGATGGTTAGATTAAGGCATGTTTCAATTAGCATACAGTATTGATAGCATGTTTGCATTCATTCATCTGTTTTGCATGCACCGGGCTCGGCGCATCATACTAACTGCATTTGTATTTCAATCCCAAATTAAATACGTGTTAGCTGTAGCATTTCACATGACATTTTAGAATAGTCGAGCCTATTGTAGTTGCATTTCTGCATGTGTTACATTAGGCATTTCTGTATAAATTAGGATCATGCATGATTTCTAATATAGCTTTTGTTTTGGCTTGGAGTACTCTGTAAGTCTTTTCGCTTTAGCATCCTTACATGCGTGTGGTGTTGCCATGACAGCATGCTTAACATGAGGCTATTTGCTTATATGATATAACTGCTTGAATGCCTCGCAGTTTTAAGCCCACTAGACAGTGGCGAAAACTATCTTTTCTAGGCCCACTTGAGGGTGGCAAAATCTGCATTTTAGCCTACTTGCGAGTAACGAACCGTTTTCAAAACAAACTTAAAGTGCTTTGTTCCAATTCAGGCAACTCAGTCTATACTTGTTTTGCTGTGCGCATCACATAGTAATTCTAGGCTAATAAACTGGAACAAGAATGCATAATGTTTTCAAAACTAGATATCATGGTTAGTAGAGGCTGATCTTCGGATCAGGCGAGATGGGGTGCTCATAGCTGACCTTCCCCAATCGTACCCAAGTTCCCGAGCCGAGACAACTTTGGTGATGACGGACACGTGGCCTTAGGCAAACGAGTCAGGGTTTCCTAAATTCCCCCAAAATAAAATATTTAGGAGGCGACTCTGTATCTGGCAAAGCAGTCCATGTTTGGCACTTCTTTACAAAAATCTATTTTTCAAAATGATTTGTCGGATTTGGACTCTTTGGTTCAGATTTAGAACCATGACAATTTGAGTCCGAACTGTAGTAGACCCACAAATGAACCAAACGGGATTCATCCTCCCGGGGCATTCGGGGACGTCCACAGTTTCTGGCGACTCTGCTGGAGAGTTTAGAGAGCTTGACTCAAACTCGTGATATCCTGTTTTGATTTATGTGTTTCTTTGCATTGCATATGCATTGGTGCGCCTAGGACACCGTGTTGGCCATCTGCTATTCTTGAATGGTTTGCTGGAGGCTTGTCTTGTCAAGGCATGACCATAAGGCTGACCGGTTGCGGGCTTTGCCAGTACGGGAACACCAACCCCGGTTTTACCGAGGCACCCTCTTCGACCATTCGACCTAGTGCATATTCAGAATCCGTAGTGACCATTCTAAACTAGGACAGGTTGCTTATCCGATATAGGTTATTTGAAACCGCTGCGTGCGTAGTGAAACCCTAGCTCCTGACAAAATAGGACAGGGAAACCCTACCCCAACATAGGCGTGTTTTGGGCTCTCTTTTACTTGCTATGTGCTTTTAGAGTGCGTCTCTATAGGAAGGCGTGTATCAGTTTGCAAGTTAGGGCATTAGGTCTGTAGGCATCAGTGTTTTTCGGGAATCAGTTATCTGCGGGTATCAGATTCAGACTTGGGGGCAATGATTTGGAAACAGTGATCAGTGATTGAGGAACAGTGTATTCAGCTTGTCGACAGTGTGTCGTGATACCCAACTGTGTGATGTGTGCTTATTTTACGCTATTATGCTGTCCGTTTATCTGATTGTTTTATTTCCTTATTATCGCTTTATTTATCTTTTTGCTAGGTAGTTTAGCGCGATTGCTTCTAACCCAGTAGATATTCCCCAAGCACTCTGGACTAGAGGTCGTCGACTCCATCGATCTGAGGATCTGGTAGACGGACAGCCAGTGTACCACTCTCTACCCCCGGTTACTAGACGGAGGGCAGTTAGGCAGAAAACATCGGTTCAGCAGTCAGTGCAGAGGGCTTCGTCCACTCCGCCTAGATATAGTAGGAATCAGAGTCCTGCTTCTCCCGCAGAGAGGGAACATACACCGACAACAAAGCTAGATCAGAACAGTATGGCAAGTTTAGAGGAAATGGTGTGCCAGCTTCAAAAGAGCATGAAAACAATGCAACAAGACACTGTTCGACAGGCGGAGTTCACCAAACAACAGGCCACAGTTATGACTGAACAAGCAGAGTTAATCGTGAGGCTACAACAGCAAGCCGGGGCGTCTGCTTCACATCAAATTCCTCCCCCGCCAGGAGTTCCAACACTCGGGGAGACAGCTAATGTTCAGAATGATACAGACGTTCCCACAGGGCCACCTCCGCCCCCAATCCCACCCCAGATCCTACCCCAGTTATCCAAAACTCCTACCAACCTACCGGACTCCCCCTTTGAGTTCGAGACAGATCCCACGGCATTGAAGTTGAGCAAGCTTGAAAAGCTGTTCAAGAGATCCCAGGGAGTCAAGACCATCCCTGACATTGAAGATGGATATACCGACGCAGCTGTGACGCTGCCGGACAGATTCAAGATGCCGCATATTGACCGATTTGATGGGTCCAGGGATCCCATGGTGCACCTGAGGTTGTTTTCAGATATCTTAAGGCCAATGGGCCTCAACAGACTGCAGAAACTATCTCTATTCGGCCGGACCCTGTCGGGTGTGGCGGCCATCTGGTACGCCAAATTAGAAGATGATGTCAAGAGAACCTGGGACGAAATGGCTGAAGCCTTCATTGCACAATACTCGTATAACACACAGATCGAGATTACGACCCGTGATCTTGAGACAACGAGACAGGAAGCTAAGGAGAGCTTCTCGGAATTTGTAACCCGCTGGAGGGCTAAGGCTTCAATGATGACCCTAAGGCCTACCGACAAGGATCAGATTCGGATGATCGTGCGCAATCTCCAACCCAAACTGATGCAGAAAATGATCGTACTCCCCTTTCCTACCTTTTCAGATCTGCATGAGATGGGAATATAGATCGAGGATGCCTTGACGCAAGGCTTGATTGATAGTGACAGGGAACAACCCCGAAGGACTTTCAATCGTAACACTAATGCAGGCCCGAGCGGCGCTACAGCTACAAGAGCCTCCGAAGTGAGCATGGTCACCACCAACCCCTCTCCAAGAACCATGGCAACTACGCCATTCTCCGGTGCGTCCGGGAGCAATACACAAATAGCCAAATACCCACCCAAAAACCAAAGAGCCTTCGCTCCACTATATATGCCCCTGTCCAAAGCTCTGGGGTTTTTAATCAGAAAAGGGCACTTGAAGCCCCTAGAGCCGCGGCCACTACCGGAAAAACTTCCTCCTACCCACAACCCAACCAAATATTGTGCATTTCACCAACAGCATGGTCATGACACCGACCTATGCTACCGATTACGTCATGAGATCCAAGATCTCATGGATAACGGGGTGATCATGCCTCCCGAAAAACCCAATGTCACAACAAACCCTCTCCCGCCACACAACCAAGCTCCACCTCCCAAAAGAATCAACTTTATCTAGACTGGGGTCGTGGCTTACGATCCCAGCATATATATCACTCCTTCCCACCTGCCTAAGCCGAAGGTGTTCCTTCCCGACTACACCGACTTGTGCATGTTGGACATCTCCAGAACCCAACCTAAGCCGATAGTGGTGACTGTCGAAGACGGAGGAAAGGAGATTTCAGAGGAGAATAGGATTGTTAAGCCGGAGTCCGAGGAATCTGGGAGTTTTATTGAAAAAGTGTACAGTCTGAGTGACTACATTTCGTCAGCAGGCCAGGATGGGCCAAATGTGGAATTACCGACAAAGCTAGAGATGTGTGTGATCCAAGGGGATGGATTTGGGCAGAGGGCAGACGATTTGACGACTGTAGAAGAGGACCTTGCCAACCTCCAGTTTTTCAGGGACCAAGATCCAGGGGACGCAGCAGTCAGCTGTTTTGATTATGAGGAATCGGCTGAGGCTACCGGGTGGTTGGATGATCAATCGGATGTTATGGGAGAATGCCAACCAGAACAGGGCCCGGCAGGGACAAGAATAACAGTGGTGGCCGGAAGGGCCGGAAATCAGAATACATCGCCAGAGAGCGCCGGTGTCGAGAATCTCGCTCAAGACTGGAGCATTTCGAATACAGGGATTGTTGAACAACCAGCTATACTGACACAGTTGGAATAGGAAAGATTTGGGGAGTCTGAGAGAATCAGAAAAGCTAAAGCCCATGTGGGGACTGAAACCGTTGTGTGCGCAGGAACAGAGAATGCTGTGAGCATACGGATGGAGGATACTGCGAGTACAAGAACAGTCATACCGGAGCCGGACAGGTGTCTTTCGGCTGCCGATGGAATGTGGTGGAAAGACGATGATCTATGTCTTGCCCACACAGGTGAGGATTGGGGGAGTAACCAACCAGATGATACCTGGTACATTAGTGAAGTCGACCATATGACCAGGAGCGGACGGTATTTCAAGCCTCCACATCTAGATCAGCTAGAGGCGTCTGGGAATGATAAGGAGGCGGAGAAATAGAAAGAGAAGCAACTCGAAGAAGAAGCTGTACTGAAGCAGCTGAAAAGGATACAAGCAGACATCTTCATCTGGGGACTGCTTATGGCGTCGCAGGTGCATAGGCAAGCTGTCTTATCAGCCATGGACAAGGCCAAGCTCTCGATAGAAACCACGCCGGAGCAACTGGTGGGATTAGTCTTTCTGGGAGGAACTGCCCCGATGTTGACTTTCTCCAACAAGGAATTGCCACCTGAGGGGGCGAACCACAATAAGCCACTCTATATTTCGGTCGAATGTAGAAACAAATGGATCCTGGTGGTTCTTGTTGATACCGGATCTGCCATCAACGTCTGCCCGGCGAGGACAACATATGCAATCGGTTTAAAAACCGCAGACTTTGCACCGACAGCCCAAGTGATTCGGGCGTATGACAACACGAGCAGAGAAGTGATGGGAACAGTAAAAGTTCAGACCAAGGTTGGGCCGGGACAACAAGAGATAGAGTTCCATGTCTTAGAGGTTCCTGCAACTTTCAACCTGCTTTTGGGACGGCCGTAGCTGCATCAGGTGAAGGCAGTGTCATCCACCTTGCATCAAATGGTGAAATACCCTTATGGGAAGGGAGTAGCCATTGTTTTTGGGAACTCGTCGATCCATCCACCACCAAAAGTATCTACGCCAGTTTTGAAAATTAAGCACGGCATGGAGGATGTGTTCTTGTCAGGTTTTACCTTGGCCGAGGCTCGGGTAGTTCAGAACATCATGGCTGTTAATGAGGGGTTGTATGTCAGTGCTCAATTAGTATACCTCATGAATAAGCTCCAACACATCTCCGGGATGGGATTAGGAAAGAGCGGCCGGAAGGGCGTTGCAACGTTGGCCGAAGTGCCACACAACCCACACACCTTTGGCTTGGGTTATCTGCCTACCAAAGAGGATTGGGTAAGGAAAGGTACGGAGATGGCGGGGAGAGCCAGAGCGAAACAGATAGGGAAGCCTGTTGACTTAATGCACCGGCCCATTCAGGGTACCCTAAACGGACGCTTCATCCGGGAAGGGGAGGACTTTCCATTTTGTGGCTTCCCAGAGCCATGGTTGAATGCAGAGAAGAGGCGTCTACCGGGGTTTGAGATCTTCTTCGACCTGCAGTTATCCGGGGACGATGTTGCCGAGGAGCAGACGGACCCATTAGTTGAGGTTGAACAGAGTAAAGAGATGGAGTCTGAGGATGTCGAGATTGAAATGGGGGTAGCACTGGCATGTCTACTTTCAGATCCTACGATCGAACAGAAGTGCTTGGGGGATAACTTCTCGGTGTCCATGATCGGGAATGAAACGGCTGCGGGCCTACCAGCAAATATTTTGGATGCATCCATCGCACCCTCCCTCATTTGGCAATACGAGGAGGGATTTTTGTCAAGCAGCACCGGGTCAGGTAGTCAGCCGGAATTTGATTCCACCGAGTCTTGTGAGTCAGAATCAGGTTCCAGCTCAACTGAGTCTGAGTCCGGTATTCCTGGGGGTGATAACCCGGATGCCACAGTCCTGTCCAGGTTGTCTTTTTCTTTCTCTTTTGAGTCTGTTGTAACAGAAGAATCAGACGGTTTGAAAGTACTTAATAAGAATGATGTGGATGTGGTTTCTGAGTACTTTTCTGTGCCTTTGATTTATTGCTTGAATCAGGACTTTCAAAATTTTGACAAAAACGACGAGGAAGAAATTCCTCCAGTTTTGCAACGATTAATTGATCAAGAGCAGGAAAAATTTGTTAAACCCTTAATGAATGAAATCACTACTGTGAATATTGGTACTGAGAAGGACCCGCGGCTGGTCCAGATCGGGTCCACGTTGTCTTCGGAGGAACGCGAGCGCTTAGTCGCTTTATTAAAAGATTTCAAAGATGTTTTCGCGTGGTCCTACGAAGACATGCTTGGGATCGATCCTGAGATTATACAGCACCGGATCCCTCTTGACCCCGAGGCCCGACCTGTCAAACAGAAACTCAGAAGGATCCGCCCTGACTGGGCCATCAAAATTAAGGAAGAGGTCACCAAACAGATCGATGCAGGCTTCCTACTAGTATCTGAATACCCGACTTGGTTGGCCAACATCGTTCCGGTACCAAAGAAGGATGGCAGGATCCGGGTGTGCGTAGATTTCAGGGATTTGAACAAAGCTAGTCCGAAGGACGACTTTTCCTTGCCGCACATTGATGAATTAGTGGACTTCACGGCGGGGCATGCTTTGCTTTCGTTCATGGATGGCTTCTCAGGCTATAACCAGATAGTGATGGCACCTGAAGACCGGGAAAAGACTGCCTTCAGCACCCCGTGGGGGACCTACTGCTACAGAGTGATGCCATTTGGGCTGAAGAACGCTGGAGCTACATATCAATGGGCCGCGACCACGATATTGCATGACATGATCCACAAAGAGGTTGAAGTGTACGTGGACGACATGATTGTCAAGTCCAAAGAAAGAGAGGGCCACTACACTGCCTTGCAAAAGTTTTTCCAACGGATCAGAGAATTTGGGTTGCGGCTGAATCCTCAGAAGTGTACGTTCGGTGTTGCAACAGGGAAAATGCTGGGGTTTCTGATTACACAGAGAGGTATCGAAGTCGACCATTCCAAAATCAAGGCCATCTTAGAAATGCCACCATTAAGGACTGAAAAGGAGGTGCGAGGCTTTCTGGGTAAAGTGCAATTCATAAGACGGTTTATCTCAAAATTAACCTTGACTTGTGAACCACTTTTTGGCCTCTTGAAGAAAGGAAAGAAATTCCAGCGGGACGGCCGATGCCAAGCTGCTTTTGAACAGATCAAGGAATACTTATAAACCCGCCCGTGTTGTCACCACCAGAGCCGGGGAAACCGTTGATATTGTACCTTTCAGTAACTGAGACTATAATGGGCTGCATGCTCGCGCAAGAATCAGAGGACAAGGTGGAGAGGGCCATCTACTATCTGAGAAAGAAGATGTTGGAGTATGAGACCCGCTACACGCCACTGGAGAAGGCTTGCTTAGCCTTGGTATGGGCTACCAGGAAGTTGCGGCACTACTTGTTAGCTCACTCAGTAATGTTGGTTTCATGACTGGATCCCATCAAATATCTTTTTAAGAAACCGGCACTTACGGGTAGGCTAGCTCGTTGGTTGCTGTTGCTTTCCGAATTCGATCTGAAATACGTGACACGCAAGTCAGTCAAGGGAAGAGCAGTAGCAGAATTCTTAGCCGATCATCCAGTGGAAGGGGGTGAAGCAGTTGAGTACTTATTCCCAGATGAGACCATTTTGCATATCGACAATGAAACTTGGACGATGTACTTTGACGAAGCGTCAAACCAGTACGGATATGGGATAGGAGTGTTGCTGATAGCACCCGACAATTCCCGTATCCCTCTTGCCTTCAAACTCTGGTTCAAAGTCTCGAACAATGAAGCAGAATATGAGGCATGCATTGCCGGTCTAGAAGCAGCCCTAGAACTAGGGGCAAAACGGTTGGACGTCATTGGGAACTCAAACCTTGTTGTGTCTCAAGCAAAAGGAGACTGGAAAGTCAAAGAAGAAAAGATGATAATGTATCACCAAACCCTAGACTTGTTAATTCCTCGATTTGAGAAGCTAAACTTTGCTCATCTACTAAGAGAAAACAACAGGTTCGCAGATTCACTAGCAACTCTATCTTTCATGATAGACATCCCGTTTGGAGTCCGGATGCGTCCAGTCATTATCGACCAGAAGTTTGCGCCAGCATATGAATCAATTGCTGCTATAGATGAGGTTCAAGATGAGAACCCCTGGTATTACGACATTTGGAACTTCTTGGAGAAAGAGGCGCATCCACCGGGAGCAAACGCCAAGGATAAAAGGGCAATTAGAAGAATGGCCGTTCAGTTCATCATCTGCGGGGGTAAACTGTATAAGAGAGGTCATCTGGGAATGCAGAAGCTGTGTGTAGAAGCCGAAGAATCGAAGCGCCTAATGGAGGCCATCCACGGAGGAGAATGTGGTGCATATATGAACGGGGTAATGTTGGCTCGGAAGATCCTCAGACAAGGTTACTACTGGTCCACCATGGAGGAGGATTGTATCGGCTTTGTTCGGCGATGCCACAAATGTCAGATCCATGCAAACCGCATGAACATCCCACCGTCGAAGTTGTACAATATGACTTCGCCGTGGCCATTTTCAATTTGGGGAATCGATGTGATCGGGGCTGTCACTCCGAAGGGGTCGAATAGGCATGAGTTTATCTTGGTTGCGATAGATTATTTTACAAAGTGGGTCGAGGCCCAATCTTACGCGGTGTTGAAGGCTTCACATGTCGCGAAGTTCATCAGAAACAACATCATCTGTCGCTATGGAGTCCCAAATGAGATCATTTCAGATAATGGTTCCCACTTCAAGAAAGAAGTGATTGACTTGTTGGAGAAATAAAATGTGGTTTTTCATAAGTCATCCACATACCGGCCGCAAACCAATGGAGCGGTTGAGGCCGCCAACAAGAACATCAAACACATATTGCAGAAGATGGTGGAAACCTACCGGCACTGGCCAGATAAGCTGCCGTTTGCTTTGTGGGGCTACCGGACTTCAATCAGAACTTCTACTGGGGTGACTCCGTATTCATTAGTTTATGGGATGGAGGCCGTTCTACCTATTGAAATTGAGGTTCCGTCTTTGCGAGTATTGGCCGAGTGTCAGATAGCCGAAGCAGATTGGCAATAGAACAGGTTTGAAGAACTCATGCTCTTCGATGAAAGAAGACTGAAAGCACTGTACCACGTTCAAGGTTATCAGCGCAGAATTACCCGAGCTTTCAACAAGAGAGTTAAGTCCAAGAATCTGAAGGAAGGAGATTTGGTGTTCAAGGATAACCGAGCTGCCATCCATGACCCAAGGGGCAAGTTCAGACCCAATTGGACTGGTCCCTACATCATCAAAGCTATCTGGTCAGGTGGAGCTGTGGTTCTGATGGACCTAGATGGCTTAGAGTTCTCCCAACCGATCAATATGGACAAGTTGAAGAAATATTATCCCTGAGAGGCTCGCTAGGCCGAAAATCCGAAAGGGCGACCTAGGCAAAAGTTAGAGCACAAAAATTTGAAATGATAAAACTAGCTCGCAAGGTTGAAAACTCGCAAAGGGCGGCCTTGGCAAAAGTTAGAGCGTAAAAGGAGAGTGAAAATACGAGAGTGAACCCAAGCCTGAACTACGTAAGGCTTGATTCCCATCTTTGGGATACGTAGGCAACTTCATCCTGGAGTTTAGCCATAAACTTTTCCCTGATCAACTTTGTCCACTTGATCATCTCGGCCATTTTTGGTCTATTCAACACTCAAGAGTTCGGTTATGATCTCCAGTGCAGTGCTTTTCAGACTAGGGGAAACTTTTCGTTGCTGTGCAATGTCGCGGTACTATTCAGGCTAGGGGCAACTTTCCAGTTGCTGGGATCCGGGGTTGTGCATCTCAGTGACAGATCTTAGGCGTGTCCAGTTCTGATCCATATCGAAAATGGTTTTGAAAAGTTTTAATAAAAGTTGACTTTGTTCAAATTAATCTTTTTACAACTAAGACCATTTTTGGACCAAAGCGGAAAATTTTCAGTATCCACAACCTTCAATTTCATTGATTTCAAAACAAAGTTCTCTTGCTCTTGCATACAAATTGAAGTTGCTTTTTATTACATTCATAAAGAAAACTTGAAAGTACTAATAAAGTAATAAATCCGGGGCATGGATAAGTCAGGTGTCCCTGCGCCCCCTCCCAGAGATGGTCAAAGCCTCCGATGCCAAGCTGGGCCCAATCTGTGCCTCTTCATTGAGCCAATCTAAGCACTCATCAGACAAAGTGCAACTGAAAGTGGGAGCGCGGGCCAGGAGCTCTCTAGTCCTCCAGGCTGTGGCATACCGAGCAAGCTGTGCGCCTCGAACCGGGAATGCGGCAGGGTACTCTATCCCCTCTGGCGGGCAAGTCTGATCATGACCAAACTGGCGCTAGAACCGGAATGGAAAGTAGAACACACAGTGAGTCAGACCAATCAACTGGATCCCGGTCTGCCGGGACATGCTATAGCTCATTGCCGGGAGATTGAGCCAAGGACAGCACCAAGCAATGCGGTCTGCGTACAAGCTGCACATCCAGTCAAACCACCAACCCTCATCAAGGGCATCGACTAGGCGTTGCCTGAAGAAATAACCGCAAGCTGAGTAAGCTGGGCAAGAGTCCACAACCTGCAATTTGTCTATCAACCACAATTGGGAAGGGATGAAAAATGAGAGAATAAAGAATAGAGAGATGTATGATGAGAGAAAAGTAAGAAGAGGGTTCTATGAGAAAAACCAAGCCTGAGGGCCGAGTGATGTGAGCAATACATATGTGAGATTGGGTGGGAAACATTATTTGCAGCAGTAGTGGACTTCCCGCAAATTTGGTCATTTCGCGACGACGGAAAGCGTCCAAGCCCATCAACGTCTCAGCCAGAGTCATGACAATGCAACTCTTACCCTCCTTCAAACCTTGAGCAACCTCGATCAACCGGACACTAGATCCTCCGGAGCCTGAGGCAAGTAAGAAATGAGACAGCATGCACAAACAAAGTGCGTGTTGCCGAAAACCTTGCCAATGACGGTCACCGCAGTTGCCAGCATCAGAAAACCAGTAAATCAAACTCAGAATATCCAACATTCCATCACTGATCAAAGATCGAGCGTCATGCATTGAGAGCCCACACATTTGTCCTAAGGCTCGGGCATAACCAAAACGAAATTGGAGTAAAATCTCTTCATTGCGCTCAAACTCCATTAAAGCTTGGAAATCTTCGAAGGTAGGATATACCTCTTGCCCGCCAAAGCTAAAAACATGCGTCACCGGATTCCAAAACCTTACCGCGGCATGGAGAAACGGAAGGTGCAGCGGAGTACGACTCAGAGTAAATAGTGCGTTTATGCCAAACCCCCGGAAATTCAGCTTTTCCGAGCCGTCCAAGTTGACAATCCAAGCTGCAAGATTCTGGGCAAGAAACTCTTCCATTTGGAGCAAATCAGTGTTGAATTAAGAAAAAACCACGAAGCTGACGCCTTTTGTAGAAGATAAGGTGTGAGTGGGGGACAACTGTCAACATTCTGCTAGTTCTTGCAGTTTATGGCCGACCGGCCAAATATGGTGCCGACCGGCCAAATATGGTGCCGACTGACCATCACTTTTGGCCGATGGAAATTTCTCATGGCCGGTGGCCTTTCCTGCTGGCCGGTACCCTTCCCCCCTGTTCTATGAGCTGTTTACGAGTTGAACATACTAAGGGATTGTGGTTGGAACCTCTACCGATGCCCTCCGGTGATCGATTCTTACGGGGTCACACCCTTTTGCTTATCGAGTTATTGTACATTTGCTTATCGAGTTGTATTTCACTCTCTTTAAGTCGTTGATTTGGTTATCGAGTTGTACTCACACTTGGTTGACTTATCGAGTTTCTTTGTTTTGCTTATCGAGTTGTAAGTCGATTCACTACCTGATTATTACGATGCGAGTGCTTAATTTTCAAACAAAGTTCAATTTCATGCGATACCACGCGATGCGATGCATAGAAAGTACAAATGTAACACCTTTTGAACAAAATAGCTGTTTCATTTCCATCGTGTGTTTTGCAAAAATACACAGTTTTGAGAAAAATAATAACCTGTCTGAGGCAGTGCGGTGTGCTTAAACTACCAGTGAAAAAGAACGTAAAGCAAAAGAGGGCAGGGCAGCAGAGTATCGGGATTGATACCGACAACCTCCCCTCACGGTCGATGTATCCCGCACTCATGTTCAAGTCAACGGTATGGTTCGGCACCTTCCTTACTCAAGACAATGCGAGAAAGCACACTCTCGGAACATTAGTAGACCTTCGAGTTGACCTCGAGCCACATCTTTTACGAACAATGCTCGGTGTGCGCAAGGAGCGTCCCTTCCCATATCCATTTTGTATCTCGTGAACTCCACATATCGCTTCAATTATACTGTGTTGCAGTGCTTTGCATTTCAACATCATGAATAACTTGTCCTTACCATGCTTCAAGTTCCTATACACATTGCATGCGTTGTCGCGTTATGCTTTACTTATATGTGTTCAAGTTCCTATACACATTGCATGCGTTGTCGCGTTATGCTTTACTTATATGTGTTCAAGTTCCTATACACATTGCATGCGTTGTCGTGTCATGCTTTACTTATATGTGTTCAAGTTCCTATACACATTGCGTGCGTTGTCGCGTTATGCTTTACTTATATGTGTTCAAGTTCCTATACACATTGCCTGCGTTGTCGCGTTATGCTTTACTTATATGTGTTCAAGTTCCTATACACATTGCGTGCGTTGTCGCGTTATGCTTTACTTATATGTGTTCAAGTTCCTATACACATTGCGCGTGTTGTGGCGTTATGCTTTACTTATATGTGTTCAAGTTCCTATACACATTGCCTGCGTTTTCGCGTTATGCTTTACTTATATGTGTTCAAGTTCCTATACACATTGCCTGCGTTGTCGCGTTATGCTTTACTTATATGTGTTCAAGTTCCTATACACATTGCGTGCGTTGTCGCGTCATGCTTTACTTATATGTGTACAAGTTCCTATATACATTGCCTGCGCTGTCGCGTTATGCTTTACTTATACGTGTTCAAATTCCTATACACATTACATGCATTGTCGCGTTATGCTTTACTTATATGTGTTCAAGTTCCTATACACATTGCATGCGTTGTCGCGTCATGCTTTACTTATATGTGTTCAAGTTTCTACACACATTGCATGCGTTGTCGCGTCATGCTTTACTTATATGTGTTCAAGTTCCTATACACATTGCATGCGTTGTCGCGTTATGCTTTACTTATATGTGTTCAAATTCCTATACACATTGCATGCGTTGTCGCGTTATGCTTTACTTATATGTGTTCAAGTTTCTACACACATTGCATGCGTTGTCGCGTTATGCTTTACTTATATGTGTTCAAGTTCCTATACACATTGCGTGCGTTGTCGTGTTATGCTTTACTTATATGTGTTCAAGTTCCTATACACATTGCGTGCGTTGTCGCGTTATGCTTTACTTATATGTGTTCAAGTTCCTATACACATTGCGTGCGTTGTCGCGTTATGCTTTACTTATATGTGTTCAAGTTCCTATACACATTGCGCGTGTTGTTGCGTTATGCTTTACTTATATGTGTTCAAGTTCCTATACACATTGCCTGCGTTGTCGCGTTATGCTTTACTTATATGTGTTCAAGTTCCTATACACATTGCCTGCGTTGTCGCGTTATGCTTTACTTATATGTGTTCAAGTTCCTATACACATTGCGTGTGTTGTCGCGTCATGCTTTACTTATATGTGTTCAAGTTCCTATAGACATTGCCTGCGTTGTCGCGTTATGCTTTACTTATATGTGTTCAAGTTCCTATACACATTGCGTGTGTTGTCGCGTCATGCTTTACTTATATGTGTTCAAGTTCCTATAGACATTGCCTGCGTTGTCGCATTATGCTTTACTTATATGTGTTCAAATTCCTATACACATTGCATGCGTTGTCGCGTTATGCTTTACTTATATGTGTTCAAGTTCCTATACACATTGCATGCGTTGTCGCGTTATGCTTTACTTATATGTGTTCAAGTTCCTATACACATTGCATGCGTTGTCGCGTTATGCTTTACTTATATGTGTTCAAGTTTCTACACACATTGCATGCGTTGTCGCGTCATGCTTTACTTATATGTGTTCAAGTTCCTATACACATTGCATGCGTTGTCGCGTTATGCTTTACTTATATGTGTTCAAATTCCTATACACATTGCATGCGTTGTCGCGTTATGCTTTACTTATATGTGTTCAAGTTTCTACACACATTGCATGCGTTGTCGCGTTATGCTTTACTTATATGTGTTCAAGTTTCTACACACATTGCATGCGTTGTCGCGTTATGCTTTACTTATATGTGTTCAAGTTTCTACACACATTGCATGCGTTGTCGCGCTATGCTTTACTTATATGTGTTCAAGTTCCTATACACATTGCATACGTGTATTGCTTTACTTACATGTGTCGAAATTTCTATAACACATTGCACGTTGTCGTGTGTTCTTTATTTACATGTGTTTGTGCCTTCACAGCATTGTTATGCTTCCCACTTGATTTGCGTTGTCACGCGCTTTCAATTGCATTAATGTGCATGTTGCTAACAATATTGTACCTGTTAAGTTTTCTTTCTTTTTCAGGCACGACATTGCATGCACGGTTCATTTGAAGCTGGCACGACCAGATGAACCATACAGGTATTGTATTCTCCGCGTGAAACGTAACTAGAATTACATGATTCTCTTACACTCTCACTACATTGTAGTGTAGTTTGGTGTATGCTAGCTTAAAACTATTGCATTGTTATGTTTCGTTACAGCTTTCTTTGCATGATCATAAGTTATGCTCGGCTTCTTGCATTGTCGGTTGCATTTCGCCCCTGCCTTCGGGTGCATATCTTTATCCGCAGCATGTAAGCTTTGTCCAAGTCTTCGGCCTTGTCAAAAATGGGTCGTCTCTGGGCTTTGACAATCACTCCCGTCAATGTTGTGACTTTCGAGTTCTGTCAAAGAGGGGCAACTGTAGACACCCCATTTTTGACCATCCTTAAGACTTGGACGTCACCGCTGGCACACTTGGTGATTACCCATGTTCATGTTTCGTTTTGAGTTCTCGGAGGTCTCGACTGCGCACCTTGCTTCAGGATCTCTCAACTCGACTGTTCTGTGTTTGGTTTTGCACCAAACACTTGTGTTTTTGTTTCCGAGGGTAGAGAGTAGCTTGTTAGCTACCCCTGACACCCACCGGCCATGGCTTGAAGCCACCGGCCGTGTTTTGAGGCCACCGGCCGTGTTTTGAGGCTACCGGCCATTGGTGAAATATACCATTGGCCGGTCGGCCTTTGGTGTGGCCGACCGACCATATGTTTGGCCGATGGACTCCTTCTTTGGCCGGTACCACCTTTTTGCCTTTTTCAGGCATGGTGCATGCCAGCTGTGCCAGCTGGAATGCACAAGACCTGCCTCCGTGCATATATGTGGTTGTTTTCCACGTTTGACCCTTTTTTTTGCACCCTTTGCTCAAAGCTTCTTGAGGAAGCTTTGACCCCTTGTCTTGGCTTCCTCAAGAAGCTTGCACCTTTGGGATAGCTTCCATTGAAAGCTTGGTTCTTTTGACCCTTTTGCAATAGCTTCTCTAAGAAGCTTGGAGCCTTTCTTTTGTCTATATAAGGAGCCTCCCCCTTTCTTTGTCTTGGTTGAGCAAAAAAACCAGAGCAATATACATATATATATGTATATATATCTGTGATACATCTTCTCTCTCTATATCTCTCATCAGTTGTGTGCGTTTGAGGGCCTTAAAGTGCATTTTATCCTTAGTTTTGCACACAAACACACACTACTACACCATACTTCGACTTTGGGAGGCATTGAGGGTTTGTTCTAGAGGTTTTGGACTGGTTTTGATCAGAGAAAGGTGGCTGACCTTGCTGTTCTTCAAGGCTTCTTCAAGGGTATCACTCTTACTTTAGATTCCCCAATCTTGCACTAGACTTTTTCCTATCTTGCTTACTGTTTTAGACTTTGTGTATAACTAAAAAAAGTCTTGTATTTGCATGCTTAAGATACTTCATTAAGGTTGTTTTGGTGTTGGGGGTCGACCTCCCTCTCTTAGGCCTTGTTTGGCCCCTTTTTGTGCTTGTCTTTATAAGCTTTGGGAACTTTGGTGTATTGGCCTTCTCACCACTGAAATCTAGGGGATTTTCAGTGGTGAAGAAGGGGTTTTGAGGTCTTACATAGGGGAGGGACACCCCTCTCCCCTTGTGTCTCTTTTGCTTGTGTTTAAGGCTTATAAAGGTAGCATGCATGCCTAGTTTTGTTTGGCTTTATTTCAGAGGTTATTTGGTGGTTATTTAGCATGTTTTACCTCTGTCCCATGTTGGTTTGTTGGTCCATTTCATGCATTATATGCTTGCCTTACATTCCTCCATTTTACCTAGAAATGCATCTTGCCATTAGACCATCGTCCATGCATATTTTTGCCTAGCTTTGTAAAGTTTTTAGTCATATTTTTCCGTGGTTGAGGTCTGTTGCGTATTATTTTGGTCATGTATTTCATGCTTTGTATAGCTCCTTTGCATTCTAGCATGTTGGCATCGGGTGTGTGAGTCATGAGCATGCTTCAGTTGGCATATTTCAGTGATTTGGAATCACTTATGATGTCATTTCAGTCCATGTTTTGTGCTTACATACTTGTGTTTGTTACTCTCTTAATACCTTGATGAGAAGTGGTCATATGCTCCATGTTTAGGCCTTAATGCATACCTCTTGTTTAAGTCATTTGGGATGCCATTCATGTGGGTTTTCGGGGTGTATTTTGCTGCATTAAAACTCTATTTTTGGTTAAAAAGTCCATGCCATGTGTGGTTGGGGTAGTTATAGTGGAGTGCTTCTCTTTATGCCTTAGTTTTAGGCTCACTGGTATGCATGTTTGCATGAGCACTTGTCCATCATTTTGGGCACTTTTGGCCACTGTTTTTGGGGTGGGCTGAGGTCTGCCCTTTGTAGTTTAGGTTCACCATTGCATGATCATGTTGCATTGCTTGGTTTCATGCTCGCATTATATCATACTTGCATGTTTACATAGTGTTTAGCTAGTTGCATATCATACACTTGTTGCATGTTTGGTATGTTTATATCGCATTAACTTAGCTTGCATGCTTAGGTTACATTGTGTTTGGCATGGCTTGTGCCTTAGTTTCATTTGCATGATTGGGTCATTTTGCATACATGCATTGCATTACATTTCGCTTGGTTTGGGGTGTCAAACTAAGCATGAGGAATGGGGTGCGTTTGTACTTAAAGTGACGTAACGCGCCTCAATCCTCGGTCGCCAATACCTTTGATCTCAACATGATAGGGTGTTAGCATTCATTTGATTGTTGCATGCATTTACATTGAGTTGCAAAACTTGGTGCCTTAGGCCATCATGCATTGAAATGCGTGATTGGTGGCCCGAGGGTCGAGGGCCACACTCCCTTGAGTTAATAACATGATTGGGAGGAGTGGCCATGCACACATTTGCCTGAAAATTCCATGCCATACACTGCTTGCCCTCTGCTGCTGTCAACTGCAGGATTCTGCAGGAATCAATGGCCGACCGGCCATCTGTAGTGCCGACCGGCCACCAATGTCCAGCCGATGACACCATATTTAGCCGATAAGCCCATTCCCATGGCTGGTGGTCTCCTTTTCTGGCCGGTGACATCCCAGAGCACTCAGGAGGAAGTTCAAAACAATTCTAGAGACTTTCATAATTTTCAGAGGGGTGAGGCAGTGTAAACAGAGACAACAGTGGCATGGCACGGGTTTTCAGGCGAGACAGATCGAACATGCATCATCCACGCATCCCGAGGCAGGGCTGCGGCCACCTTCCTTTTGCATTTAATTTGTTGATTAATTAGAATTCTGTAATAATTATTTTGGTAGTATTCATTTGGTTGTGTAATATTTATTTGGACCCTCCGAGCGAGGGCAATTGTGTAATAAGTGTGCGTGAGTGTGTGTATGTCTTCCAACCCCACGTCTTTCTTCCCTTTTATTTACTGGCTTCGATGGTTAGATTAAGGCATGTTTCAATTAGCATACAGTATTGATAGCATGTTTGCATTCATTCATCTGTTTTGCATGCACCGGGCTCGGCGCATCATACTAACTGCATTTGTATTTCAATCCCAATTGAATACGTGTTAGCTGTAGCATTTCACATGACATTTTAGAATAGTCGAGCCTATTGTAGTTGCATTTCTACATGTGTTACATTAGGCATTCTCTGTATAAATTAGGTCATCATGCATGATTTCTAATATAGCTTTTGTTTTGGCTTGGAGTACTCTGTAAGTCTTTTCGCTTTAGCATCCTTACATGCGTGTGAGTGTTGCCATGATAGCATGCTTAACATGAGGCTATTTGCTTATATGATATAACTGCTTGAATGCCTGTGGGTGGAGGTTGAATTGCCTGAGTTGGAATAATGCATTAAAACTGCGCGTTTTAAGCCCACTAGACAGTGGCGAAAACTATCTTTTCTAAACCCACTTGAGGGTGGCAAAACCTGCATTTTAGCCTACTTGCGAGTAGCGAACCGTTTTCAAAACAAACTTAAATTGCTTTGTTCCAATTCAGGCAACTCAGTCTATACTTGTTTTGCTGTGCGCATCACATAGTAATTCTAGGCTAATAAACCGGAACAAGAATGCATAATGTTTTCAAAACTAGATATGATGGTTAGTAGAGGCCGATCTTCGGATTGGGCGAGAGGGGGTGCTCATAGCTGACCTTCCCCAATCGTACCCAAGTTCCCGAGCCGAGGCAACTTTGGTGATGACGGACACGTGGCCTTAGGCAAACGAGTCAAGGTTTCCTAAATTCCCCCAAAATAAAATATTTAGGTAGCGATTCTGTATCTGGCAAAGCAGTCCATGTTTGGCACTTTTTTACAAAAATCTGTTTTCCAAAACGATTTGCCGGATTTGGACTCTTTGGTTCAAATTTAGAACCATGACAATTTGAGTCCGAACTGTAGTAGACCCACAAATGAACCGAACGGGATTCATCCTCCCGGGGCATTCGGGGACGTCTACAGTTACCAGTGAGTGACAGTTCAATATGTTTTGATACAATGCCTTCCTGCTCACATGCACTCTTTTTTCTCTGCTTCAGAATCGTTCCTAGCTACTACTCGTGAACTTTAGCGTACATATCGAAAGGATGAAGGGAAACAATTGTCGTAAAGTTGCCTTGTTCAAATATAAAGGTGGGAAAGTCTTTTCCTTATTTTTGTGCAGATAATTATACATCTTTTTGGTAATTTTTTGTTATTAATCATAGCAATGTAAGTATTAGGAGGTCGAGCATCCTTATGGTTTAGAGATGAGTTTTTGTTGTGGAACTAGAAATCAACATTACTGGCACAGAAAGAACCTTATACTTTGGTCACTTAATGTAAGTTTGAACTGCATCATCTTAAACATTCTGAAGGAGAAATGAAAATGAAGATGGTTGTTATTGGCTATTTAGTTTATGTGATACTTTGTCACATGTTTGGTCCTTGTGATTAATCTTTCATAAACCATATGCAATTTTGAAGCCTTTTAAGATAGTTTATGTACTTTGTCACGTGTTTGGTCCATATAGTTAATCTGTGCGTGCGTGCATGTGTTCATTTTTACTTAAACTTATCTATTTACTTTGACAATTTTCTTTAGTGTTTTTGGGTCAGTTTTGGTTATTTTTATAATTCCTTTAAGATTCTTATTTGAACTAAAATCACTTTTTACTTTATGTTAGCCAACTTTCTGATAAGAAATCATTTAGCTGTCTGTTTATGTGGTGCTCGTCCTCTATAGCTTTCACTACCAACTAGGATCTCCCTTAACTTGGAGAATAAAAATTTTCTTTCAGAAATTCTGAATCAAATTTCACATGCATTAACTTCTCATTTGGCACTCAATCACCCACTAGGAATGTTTACGGCTTTACCATTGTTATAGCTGAATATGGCCTAAACTTAGTTGAAATAGGGCTTTCGGGAGAGAAAATTCAAAACAACCCCCGAACCATCATGTGGCTCTCACAGACAGCTTCCCTATGACAAATAGGACTTGTGACAACTAACGGAATGTAATTCGGGCCTATAGGTTGGGAGATAGAGTCGAATATGCTCTAAACTTAGTCGAAAAAGGGATTTCCGGGGGGCGAAAATTCAAAACAGCCCCTGAACTACTGTGTGGCTCACACGGATAGCTTCGCCATGACAAATAGGACTTGTGAGAACTGACGGAATGTAATTCAGACTCGTAGGTTGGGAGTTAGAGCCGAATATGCCCTAAACTTAGTCGAAAAAGAACGTTTTGGGGGCGAAAATTCAAAACAGCCCCCAAACGACCGTGTGGCTCACATGGATAGTTCCCTCATGACAAATAGGACTTGTGAGAACTGACCGAACATAATTCGGACCCGTAGGTTGGGAGTTAAAGCCGAATACGCTCTAAACATAGCCGAAAAAGGGCGTTTCAAGGGAGAAAATTCAAAACAGCCCCTAAACAACTGTGTGGCTCAAACCGATAGCTTCGCCATGACAAATAGGACTTGTGAGAACTGACTGAACATAATTCAGACCCATAGGTTGCGAGTTAGAGCCGAGTACGCCTTAAACTTAGTCGAAAAAATGCGTTTTGGGGGCAAAAATTCAAAACAGCCCCCGAACCACCGTGTGGCTCCCACGGGTAGTTCCCCCATGACAAATAGGACTTGTGACAACTAACAGAACATAATTCGGACCCGTAAGTTGGGAGTTAGAGCCGAATACGCCATAAACTTAGTCGAAAAAGGACTTTCGGGGGGCAAAAATTCATAACAGCCCCCGAACCACCGTATGGCTCACACGGACAGTTCCCCCATGACAAATAGGACTTGTGAGAACTGACGGAACATAATTTGGACCTATAGGTTGGGAGTTAGAGCGGAATACGCCCTAAACTTAGTCAAAAAAGGACTTTCCGGGGGCGAAAATTCATAACAGCCCCCGAACCACCATGTGGCTCACACGGATAGTTCCTCCATGACAAATAGGGCTTGTGAGAACTGACGGAACGTAATTCGGACCCGTAGGTTGGGAGTTAGAGCCGAATACGCCCTAAACTTAGTCGAAAAATGGCATTTTGGGGGCGAAAATTCAAAACAGCCCCCGAACGACCATTTGGCTTGCACGGATAGCTTCGCCATGACAAATAGGACTTGTGAGAACTGACAGGACGTAATTCAGACCCACAGGTTGGGAGTTAGAGCCGAGTACGCCCTAAACTTAGTCGAAAAAGGGCGTTTCGGGGGCGAAAATTCAAAACAACCCCCGAACCACCATGTGGCTTACACAGACAATTCCCCCATGACAAATAGGACTTGTGACAACTGACGGAATGTAATCCGGACCCATAGGTTGGGAGTTAGAGCCGAATACGTCCTAAACTTAGTCGAAAAAGGACTTTCCGTTGGGGAAAATTCATAACTGCCCCCAAACCACCGTGTGGCTCACATGGACAGTTTCCCCATGACAAATAGGACTTGTGAGAACTAACGGAAGGTAATTCGGACCCGCAGGTTGGGAGTTAGAGCCGAATACGCCCTAAACTTAGTCGAAAAAGGGCGCTTCAGGGGCGAAAATTCAAAACAGCCCCCAAACGACTGTGTGGCTCACATGGATAGCTTCGCCACGACAAATAGGACTTGGGAGAACTAACGGAAAGTAATTCGAACCCGTAGGTTGGGAGTTAGAGCCGAAAACGCCCTAAACTTAGTCGAAAAAGGGCGTTTCGGGGGCGAAAATTCAAAACAGCCCCCGAACGACTGTGTGGCTCACACAGATAGCTTCGCCATGAAAATTAGGACTTGTGAGATCTGACGGAATGTAATTCGGACCCGTAAGGTAGGAGTTAGAGCTGAATACGCCCTAAACTTATTCGAAAAAGGGCTTTCCGGGGGCGAAAATTCATAACAGCCCCTGAATACGCCTTGCACTTAGTCGAAAAACTTGCAACACTTAGTTAAAAAAGCACCAACTTTATGAAAATAACATCTACATATTCTAACAATTGCCTTTATATATTTATAGGACGAAGAAATTACATATTACATTGTTTGTGCAGTTGGTTGGAATAAATATTGCATGATATATATATATACTTTCTTTTATGTCTAAGAAGACATTTCTCGATTGTTCTACCTTAAATGCATGTTAGAACATGTTCCATATGGCTGACTGAATTGATATTTTGTAACCAATTCTAATGTTTCGTTTTTTTATTTTTCTTTGTAGATGGCTTTGTTGTGTGGACTTGTGGATAATCCATATTGGAGAAGGATTTTCACTTTTGTGTAGAACTAATATAATACTTTTGTCATCCTCAGCTTTTGTGTAGTTCATTATTACTGATACAGAAAATTTTTGGCAATCAACAGATAATGACTGTCATGGTACATAGATTACCTTCTGTCATGATACATATATACCATTTGTCGGCGTACATATAGGACGTTTTGTCATGGTCCATAGAAAACTTTTGTCGTGGTACATATATCACCTTTTGTTGTGGTACAGATTACGATGGTAATTTGTACCATGTCAAATGGTAATTTCGTTTGGTAGTAAACGTATTTTTTTTGTATACAAAGGGCTTTGATTTTTGTATGATATATTTTGTATGAAATTATTATTTTAGTTTGGACAATAGTAGATTTGTATGGACTTTGATATTTAATGTTATTTATTTTTGGTATATGGATGCAGATTGTGGAATGATTGATAGTATGTATTATTTTGTTTTTATACGTATTACAGGTTGTATTGTATATAGACAGGTTGTGGAGAAATTATAATTTCACGATAAAACATAATATCATGTTTTTGGCGACTAAACAATTAGTAGCTAAAAAGAAATTGGGAAAAGACATTTGGTGACTAAAAGTTTTGTAGCAAAAAACAAAAAAGACATTTGGCGACTAAAATTAAATTATAAACACACTTTTGCCGACTAAAATTGTAGTAGCCAAAAATGTAGAACTTTAGGCGACCAAATATTTAGTAGCCAAAAAAGGAACTCTTTGCCGACTAAACATTTAGTAGCCAAAGATGGGGACTTTCAGCGACTAATTTTTTAGTAGCAAAAAAGAACTCTTTGCCAACTAAAATTTTAGTAGCTAAAAAGGTGGGACTTTATGCGACTAAAAGTTTGGTCGCCGAAAAGGGTCTAATTTAATTTAATGTCCAACCTTTTGGCGACTAAATATTTAGTCAGCAAATGAATACTTTTAGTCGCCAATTAGCTTTCCCGACTACTCTTCGGCTACTAATTTTGCGACCAAAAAATTTAGTCGCTAAAGCCCTTCGGCGACTAAAAATTGACTTTTGGCGACTAAAAATTTAGTCACAAAAAGTGAAAATTCTTGTAGTGGATAGGAATTTCTTGTGCCATCATATAAATATAATCTGTCTCTAATGTGAATGGCCAACTGTTGATATAGCACTACAATTGATCGAGAGTACATGCCCACAGTCCAAGTTTTATTTCCTACTCTTCGCATTTTAGAGAAAGTTAAAATTTAGTTTCTTAAGAAAAAAAAAATCCAATAAATAATGGGTCAATTAATCACATACAATGTAAGATAATATTACAAATACACTTGATATTTGGTCCACTAGGACCCAATGCCAGAGCACACACTAAGATATTATCCATGTTGTACCACGGGATACGCATGACTTTGTGTTTTGTTCTTCCTTGATTGGAAAAGAGACCACTTGTAGGTTTGTAAGTATGACACACTTTATAAAGTAAGGAAAACTGATGTGGAACTGATTTTGACATTGCACGTTAGCTTGCCGGGCATGTTGATTCGCATGGTGGAGCTAAGTATTCCATAGATAACGTCATTTGTGCAGATTACCTCACTGTTGAAGCATACACCAAAATATTGCCTGCTTTATACTGACATGCACAATTTTGTGCTTCGTTAATTGGAAAAGCCCTCTAAAAAATTTGTAAGCATGGTATACTTTGCAAGGTAATGTGGAATAAATTTCTACCCTCCACAGTACCTATGTGTGAGTTTTCTCTCCTACTTTTGAAGTTAAATTTCATATTACAATTAAAAAAAATAAAATAAATGAAAAAGAAGAAAGAAAGAAGGAAAGATTGTGCAATCTAACTAAAAAGTTACTAGCATGTATGTATGATTTGTGTACTAATAGAAATAGGAACAAGAGTTTAGTATATGTGCTTGGATAAGCCCAATGGTTATGAATCAATAAGGGAATTAAATACCCCTATGGTTTAGAAAAATGATTCATTCCCTAATTTTGTCCTCTCAATTTCACTCCCAATTATATGAGATTAGAAGGGACTTAGAGGGACGAGTGTGAAATCACTTCATGTAGGTCTTAGCCACATCATTGGAAGTGGAATTGAATGGTCACAATTAAGAGATGTAGCAAAATTGATTTGTTTAAACTAATACAATTAGATGATTAATGGCATTAAGATTTATGCAAATGCTATGCCAGCTTTATTAGAGCCAAAAAGTAATTGAGTTGAGTTCAGTAGTTCAATGTTTAAGTTCGATTATTTTATTAACTAAACACGGATTCAAGCTTGAGTTTGGTTTGAATAGGCAATCAAATGAGTTTGACCTTGGATCATTAAATATTAATCAAGCTTGAGCTTGAGAAAATCTAAAATCACATTATTCTATGTATTATTACAAATATTGTTGTATATAATTATACATACAGAAAATGATTTTACATTATTATATATGCATACATAAATAATAATGGGGAAAAAAAATATTGGGACAAAATAAGAATTTCAAGACTTAGGGGTGCATTAGTGTACAAGATTTATAGATAATTAAGTTCATCATATAAGATTGGCTGTAATTTATCTTTAATTTTTAAGGTAGAGCTTAACAAAAAACCTTCAGAGAAATTACAAAAAAAACCTTAGGGTAACGCTTGTAATAAAATACATCTTCAATTTTTAATTTTTTCAATTTAAATTCTAATTTTTTGATTTGTTTTTAATCAAAACATTTGCATATTTTTGTTAAATAAAACCTGCATAAAATATGATATTTTAATCATTAAACTCAACGAAAAGGATATTGTAGACATTTTATACACCAACATTGAGTTTAATGACTAAAATATTTTTTTTTTATTTATTTTACTTAACAAAAATTGGCGAATGATTTAAATTAAAAATTGATAAAAAGATTAAGATTTAAATTGATAAAATTAAAAACTTAGGACTTATTTTGTTATCTAGGTCAAATTATTGGAATTTTTAATATTTTTTTCTAAAACTTTTAAGCTTGATGCTTGGGCACAAAATTTCTTTATTTTTCGTAATTTAGTCTTGACTTTTTTCTTTTTTCTTTTTGTTTTGTTTTATTTTGTTTTTATAGTAGGATTTTTACCTTTCCTTACTAGCCCACATCCCCTTCGTGTCATGTGTTATTGAGGAAGATTGAGCTTTCAACATCTTCATTTGTGACTGCTTTTGATAGTTCTTCATCACTCGACACAAGGCATAAGGCGTACCCCCAACTTCACTATAATGGTTCTGGTTTAGACCCGACCATTTTCATGCTCTTAGATCCCGAATTTTGTACCTTTAATTGTTGTTTATACCCTTATCATCTTGTTGTTAGTTGAGTTTGGGTGTCTACAGTTGCTGGTTATGTTTGAGACAGATTGGGAATTAGTTTTTCAAAAGAGTTGTTGTCCATTTTATTTGTTGTTCGCTCTAGCGGTGCTTTGGTCGTTCAAGTGGTCTTGAGATCTTCCAATATTTTTGTAGGTCTGTAAAATTGCTAGAAGTTGAGTGATTTTCGTTTGAGCAATCTATTGCAGGTCTGAACCTAAACCTATTCCTATTCCTATTCCTATTCCTATTCTATACAATGCTATAGAGCAACAAATGGCAACATACATGCCTTTTATGGGGTTGTAAAATCATGTGTGTATTAATTATCGATAGAAATAACATAATTTTAATTCATGTGGAAACTTATCAAAAGTTACAAATTCAAACCCACCAGCCTTTTAACAAATAACAAACACATTTGATGTGATAAATTTTCTCCAACAACAAAAAATAATGTTGGACACCACAATAAATCAAAATTAAATTAATTGCAAGAAAAATAGTGTAAAAATTAATCATAATAAAAATAGAAATAGAAAAAAATAGAAGAAATGTCATATAGGAGGAGTTAATTTTTTAAGAAATATACTTAAGCAAAATACCATACGTTATCTCCCCATCCTAGTAATAATATATATTTATCATAATCTGTCCCACTCTCACATGAAATAAATGTACAAACAAAAAATGGGTGAGAGTTGTAGGAGTTTTTAATATAAAATAACCCATAACACATTAAAAACTCTTTAAAAATGAAGAAAGGGACACGTTGCAATTAGAATTTGTGTGACAACTGAACATCAAGCTGCTTTCAAAGGAATCAAAGCCTACTTGGCCAAACCTCCAGTGTTAATGCCACCAAGGAGAGACAAACCCTTGAAGCTATACATTGCTATATCTGAAGAATCATTGGGAGTTTTTTTAGCTCAGGACAATGAAGAAGGCAAAGAGCAAGTAATCTATTATCTTAGTAGGTTTTTAAATTCTTGTGAATGTAAATACTCAGCTGTAGAAAAGTTGTGTTCAGTATTGTACTTTGTAGTAATGAAATTAAGATATTATCTTTTGCCTACTTTATCTTGGTAATTGCAACCACAGATATGGTTAAGTACATGTTATCTAGACCTATGCTAAGAGAAAGAATTGACAAATGGACTTTAGTCTTATCAGAATTTCATCTAGAATATGTTCTCCAAAAGGTAGTAAAAGGATAGGTTCTGGCTAATTTTTTGGCAGACCATCCATGTCAAATAGAAAGCCAAGGGATAATGGGTCTTGGTATGGTTAATATTGAGCCATGGCAAATGTGGTTCGATGGATCAAAAGCCAATGGTCTTGTCGGAATTGGTGTTGTGGTTAAGTCACCACAGGGGGGGAAACCACACATGGTTTCAGGATTGATGAAGCTACTTGTTCCAACAACCAAGCTAAGTATGAAGCTTTGGTAATGGGAGTTGAGATACTTATTGGATTACAGGCTCACGCAGTTGATATATTTGAGATACTTATTGGATTACAGGCTCACGCAGTTGATATATTTGGAGATTCCCAATTGGTGGTCAACTAAGTAAAAGGAATTTTTAAATGGCAATGTGCAAGCATATTACCATATTATGTTGCTACATTACATTTGCTTTCTCAGTTTTAAATAGCAAATGTGACTTATATCCCAAGATTCATGAATCACAAAACTAATAATGTAGTTCAGAGGGCTTCAAATTTCAAAAGAATGGGTGACACTCAAATAGACATAAGTCAAGCAACATATCAAAATAATACCATCTGTGGCTAAAAGGGGCATTACGATAGAAGTTAGCCAGAATAATCTGGAAGAACATGATTGGAGACATCCAATCATCCAATTAGTTGACTGGTCCTTCTTCGAAGGCCAGCAGAAGGCTTAAATTGCAATAAATGCAATTCATAGTGTATGGGAATGCTCTTTACAAAAAGGAAGTAGATGGGCTGCTATTAGAATGTCTAGGGCTAAAAGAGGCATTGACTACCATGGCTGAGGTGCATGAAGGCATTTGTAGTGCCCATCAACTTGGTGTGAAGATAAGATGACTGCTTCAAAGGCATTCCTATTATTGGCCAACCATCCTTAAAGATTATATAAAGCATGCAAAGGGATGTCAAGCATGCCAGAAGCATAGCATGATAAGACATGTGCCAATAACTAATTTGCACGAGCCTTGGCTATTTAGAGGATGGGCAATGGATATAATAGGCAAAATATATCCACCCTCTTTGAAGCAACATTGTTTCGTTCTAGTGACTACAGATTACTTCACTAAATGGGTCGAAGCTAAGCCTTATAAGGTTGTAGATCAGACTGAAGTTATTGGGTTTATTAAAGAATTAATCCATAGGTTTGGCATCCCACAGGCTACAACTGTGGATAATGGGACTGTATTTGACAGAAAGAAGGTAAGATCTTTCGCAACAAAATTTGGAATTAGTCTTAGTAATTCCACCCCTTATTATGTACAAGCAAATGGTCAAGCTGAATCATCTAACAAATCCTTGAAAAATGGAATACAAAGAGTTGTGGAAAACAATCCTAGGGATTGGCATAACTTATTGTTAGATATGTTATGGGCTTATAGGACTTCTCCAAGGTCAAGTACAGGAATCACTCCTTATGCCTTAGTATATGGACATGATGCAGTATTGCCTGTAGAAATTCCTATCAAATCCTTGAGAGTAAACTACCAAGACCGGTTAACTATTGAGCAATATCATCAAAGCATGTCCTTGGAGTTAGAAAATGTGGATGAAGCTAGAATTTTGGCATTAAATAGTATCGTTTTCCAAAAGAAGAGAACAACCAAAAGCTATAATAAGAAAGTCAAGTACATTAGCTTTGATGAGGGTGATTTGGCGTGGAAGACAATACTTCCAATAGGAATTAAGAGCCATAAATTTGGCAAATGGTCACTTAATTGGGAAGGGCCATACCAAATTCATAGAGCCCTGCCTGGGGGAGATTACCCTTTGAGAAATTTAAATGGTTATGTGCATCACAAGAAAATCAATGGCAGATATTTGAAGCCTTATTATCCAACTGTGTGGGAAGTACAAGGAATGTAAGAAATGCTAAACAAGAATAATGGAAGAGCATGGAACACTTAGGTAGATAATAAAGATTTTCATTTCATAAAAATTTCAATACATCATGCCACAGTTTGGCCCAAAAATTTGTACAATGCTTAAATTGTTCTGTTACAATCAGTTCTTTACTTTTTAGAGTTGGGAACAATTGAATAGTTGAGGTTATTTCTTGTCTGTGATTGGATAGTCTCTAGTTAGTAGAATGCAGCTTCTCAGCATTTTGCCCCAGTGTTAGATTCACTGCTGCCAATTCCTTCTCCAATTCTGCTTTCCTCTGCAGTAGTTGAGCTTGAAGATGGGAAGCATAAGAGTGTTGTCCCTTTAAGTCGAATACCTCAAAATGAGTCTGGGAAACAAACTCTTTATCTTTCAATAGTCCCTCTTTTGTAGCCTTAGCCATCTGGCAGATGTTGATGTAAAAGTCAATGGTGGCTGCTGCCTAAGATAAGTGGCTCCTAAAAGCCATATTGGACTGCTCAAACACTTTACAGCACTTCAGGAAGCCATTCTTGATAGGGGGTTTTTGTAGAGCCTTAAATGGAATCCTTGAGAAGAACTTCAGTAGATCCAAACAAATGCCTAAATCCACTTAAGGCAAAATAAGTTCAGCATCAGTGTTAGAGTTCTCAATGATCTCCAACAAAGAATCAGTTAGGCTCAATGGCTCAACTTCACTGTTGGTAGATGAAGCTGCTGTAGAGATGTCGAACAGACTGGCTAACCGAGCTTCGAAGACGTCCATCTCCTCCTCAGAAAATAGAATTGTCGGGGAATCATCAGTTAAGGGAAGAGCTGTAAACATGGGCATAGCTAGAGGAATGGAAGCTTCTTTAGTTGTATTTATTGTCCTGGCTACCAACAAGTCAAGCGATGAGGGACTGGAGCTAGATGATAGAAAAGGAATTGGTGAGCTGCCAGTATCATCCTTGGAAAAGCCAATTGCCACTGAAGGGGGAGTGACAATTGGAGTGCTTTCATTAGTTAGGGAAATAGCCAAGATTCTAGAAGGAGTAGGCTGGGATGAGGCAATGGACATCAGGGGCAAATAAGAAGATAAGCCAGGGGATAAGGAAGATAGAATGCTTGGCTTCAAGGAAAAGAGGGAAGAATGTATGGAGAGTGTAGAGCTAGAAAGTGGAAATATCAGCTGAATGGGTTCTATACTCGTTGACACTTTAGGTCTAACTTTCCCTTTTCCTTTTAAGGCTGCCTTTAGCTCTATAGAAGTCAAGAAGGGCCCCTTATCCCCAGGCAAGATAGAAGAAGCTAGTGTCGAAAGAGGAGGGAACGGAATGGCTGCTGCTGCATGTCCGGAAACAAAGAAAAAAATGTTAAATTTATGCTAAGTCTTGGAAGAGAATTGTCAAAAAATGACTAAGGGAAATTATCGGCTTCAGTGGTCATAATGGCAATGGTTGGAGAGCTGCGAAGGACATAGTGCTCAGTAGTTTTGCTCTTCTTCACAGCTTCCTTTTGTATTGCATCAGCAGCAACGACTTTTTCCCTTAGTATTTGTTGCTGCCTCCTCATTTCTGATTGTTGAAAAACAATAATTTCTTTGGTCTATTCCTTCTCCACTACTTTGGCAACTGCCTCATGAGTGGGGTCCCTGGTGAGCTCAGAAGGAGAGAATGTCTTTTTCTTTCTTTTCAATGGTGCTTCCTCTTTTTCTTCTTCCTTCTCCTCTGAATGAGCTTTAGGTGCGTCCTTTGCAAGGTCAAGCAAAAGTTTTCTCTTTCTCTGTTGTTGTTGCTTGCCTTTGAGAATGTTCAAGGTCTGAGTCCTTTGAGGAGAAACCTCCTATGAAGCTTCTGCACCAAATATTGAAGTTATAAGTAAATAGATAAGGCATCATAAAAGGAAATGGGTAAAAGAGACAGAGTGTATACTTTTCTTCAAGGTAGCCCTGCCGACTCTAGGAGGAGGAGATAAGGCAGCAGGAGTAGTAGAGGAGGTGATGATGATTCCAGTCTTCTTGGGTTTGACTTGAGAGGGCACATCTAGCCTTTCGAGTAGATCCTTGGGGGAAATGGCCAAGTGCACCTCTATATTGGCGGTCCACCAATTTTGATATCTTTTCAGTGCATTGCCTTGTGGGATGAAGAGAGAGAATTCAAATTCATCAAAGTCTGTTATCTATTTGAGGGTTGGTTCATCCAACCTGGTTTTAGCCATCTTTAGCTCTCTGGTTGCAAGATCTGAATTAGAGAGGCTGTAGAGAGTGATAGAAATCTCCTGTAAGCCTAAATTGCCTACCAAATTGGAATGGGCAATAAGCCTCAGAGATGCACTTACATGCTCGAGGGTTCAAAGTGCCAATAAATAGTTCTCTTGGAAGGAAAATAGAGGCCTACATATCTTTGTTTAAAGGCCTGGAGCATTTCTTATCAGCCAAGAAAGTCCTTAGCTAGGTTGGCCCTAAGTTAGCTTCGAAAGGGTAGAAGAAGGTGGAAAGAGGAGAAATTAGGAGCTGATAAAAGAAAGTGAAGTAATAAGTGAAGCTCAAGGGGTAGAGGAAAACCTTAGCATATTTTTCTCCATAGGTAGTGGGGTCTTGCACTAAGAATCTCAAACACCTGGAGTACAAATCAGTGAAATATGCAAAAAGCCAGAGTTGCAATACCTAGAGTGGGCCTCCTTGATTAACGTCTAAAGGTTTCTCACAAAATTAGGAAGAAACCTTATAAACATGGCCTAAAACATAAGGAGCCAAGGCTATCTTCTTTTTTGAAGCAAGACCCTTGGCAAGAAGGGCAAACTCAAGCATGATCCGTTGAGATGAGATACAAAAAAAGAATTTACATAGCCAATATAGAATAAATGAAAAGAACTCTCGGTCAGTCACGGGACCTTCCTTCTTATTCGCAGACTTTACAAAATCACTGAAGGAAGAGTTCAAAGATGGAATGGTGAAATTGACTGGAGGGTTTGGGTAATTAGGGGTGAAGGGATCACCAATTGATGAGAGCCCTAAGAGATAGCAGATATCAAGGACAGTGGAGGCCATCATACCACATCGAAATTGGAAAAAAATTAAAATCTAAGTTCCAAAAGCAAAGAGCAGCAGGAATCAAAAAGGGGTCTTCAGGGATAATGAACCTGGAAAGGCGAAGAGCATCAAGGATACAGAGTTCTTGCAAGTCCCATTCTCTGGTAGGGACAACTTTGTCATACCATTCCTCCTATTCTATCCTCAGTGTGGGCCAGCAACGAAGAGGTCGATTAATCATCTAGTTTCCCCAGTCAAGGCCTCCATCGTAAAGAAGGTAGTGATCCTCTAAACGAGGATATAGAGCAGGAAGTGAGGTAGGGGCTTCTTTGAAGATAGGTCCAAGGATGTATTCTCCTTGAGCATTGTGACGAGGGACGAAGATGTGTCCATCAATGGCACTGGGTCCACCAGTTTTATATTTGTCTATCTCTTCATCGAGACACCTCCTTAAAGCCAGAAAAGGGCTTATACGCTCAATAACTGGTACTTTCAAAGAAGAAGAAGACATTTAGTGAAAGGTTGAAAGAAGGGTGTAAAAAGTGAAGTTGAGAAGGGTAAGAACTTGAAATTGACAGCAACAGGAGTGAAAAGGAAATACTGGACAAGTGAGTAGGTAAGATCGTGAGAAATTGGAGTTTTAAACCTTTCTGTCCAAAAATTACCCATTTAACATAACGGGTCATATAATAAAACTCCTAAAAACACAAGAAAGAGAGCTACCTTCAAAACAGTATGTGGATACCTTATGAAGGAGTGAAACACATTTCAAATACTCAGCTTGGCTTCAAAAATAGGTTGTTGGCTTTGAAGCAAGTATTTTGAATACTCAGTTTAGCTTCGAAAATAGGTAGTTGGCTTCGAAGCCAGTTTTATACCTTAGACTCAAGTATATTTGGGATTTATTTACTTCGAAGGTTTTGAGGGTATGCTCTTAGGCTTTCCATAAAAAGATAGTTTCCTTCGAAGGAGTCTTTGTAGTATTCTGTGTTTAGAATATGGTTCTTGCCTAATTTTTTGGATTTCGAAATAAGTAAGCACTAACAGTGTGAAAATTTCAAAGGCCAAAGGACTAACCCATACATTAAAGTACTTTCTTGGACTTTCTGTTAAGGCAAATCCCTTCAAAGACAAATATTGTCACTCTTAAGAGAAACTCCATGCTTCGAAATACCTAAACCAAGCTTCGAAGCAAAATTGGTTAATTCGAAGTTGTTATTTACACAGATTATATGAACAAAGTGAGGAATAAGATCATGTTAACCATGCAATTGGAATATTAAAAAAAAAAAAAAAACCCAATTTTATTGATAAAACATTTACATTGGGTAAACCTACTTGGTTACATTCTCAATTTTGTAAAAATAAGGAATGGACAAAATCACAAGATCATGAAACTTTTTCCAGCAGAATTCAATAAATACATATTCTTTTTTTAGCCTGTAGACACCCCATTTTTGAACGCCCCTAAGACTTGGGCGCTTCATTCCAAACACCCGATGATAAAAGTTACACTGTGCAATCTTTTGAATTCTCAGTGAAGAAATTTAGATTCAAGCACTAATCCGAAACCTTATACCCCATTTTGGCCAAACTATTTTAGATCTTGAAACTCTTCTTTCAAAATATTTTTTCAAAATGTTTCTACGATGTTCCAAGGATCGCATTTCATTTAAAATATTGCATGTTTCAGTAAACCGAGTAAGGACAAAGTGGAAATAAGTGGAAGGGAGGTGAACTCTTTGAAAAATATTTAAAACATCTTATTTATAGGTTTGGAGTTGAAGGAAATAGGAGGGGAGGGAAGAAAACTAGTTTAGGAATAAGTTCAGCGTCAAACCGTCGAGAAAGAATGAGCAACCTTCACTAAATTAGAAATATCTCTTTGCACATTTAGAATTTGGATGTGAGGCCACCATCATTGGAAATTAGACTTCCAGTGCTTCAATTTAGACTCAGGAATCACCTAAAACTAAGTCCGGATGAGGGAGATATGTCCGTTTGAAATCGGGCCTGAAATATAGATTATTGAAGCCGGTCAGGTCCATTTAAATCCGACCGTGGCTTATTTAGAGCCGGCTAGCTTTCAATGAAAATTTGTGCAGAGTGCCTCTTTAGACCTAGCCTTACTTTTTTTTGTGTCGGTCGTGGGTTTTTGGAGCCAGCTATAGCCATTTGGAACCGGCCGGCTCCCAATGGCAATAAACAGACTGCTGGTGGAATTGGACAGCTGGCTTTCTTTAAAGATATTTCCAACCAAATTGGCTCAAATGCTATAAGTAGGACCTTCCACTTCAGATTTTAAGGTTAGAAAAACCTTCCAAGAGGCTTAGACATGGATGAGAGCTTTTGGACCTTCAAGCTTCCTTTGATTCTTCAAATCAATTCCCACCCTCCATACACCATTAAAGCTTGGATTTGAAGCTTTCTTGTAGAGAATTCAAAGCATATTTTCATAACCTAGAGGTTAGAGAATTGTTCTAGGAGATATTTGTAGGAGCTTAGACATAACTTCCTTACAAAAGCTTTCTTCATCTTCAAACCTTTTTGAACAAATACATACACAATACATACATCATCAGAGTCTGTTCTTGGAGCCTTTTGTTAATTTCAAAAACTTAAGGGTGTTTAGAATCAAGTTTGTTTAACTACAAGCATCCTCCTTTTTCAAGAGGTACAACTTTGCACCTTTTCCCTTACTTCTCTTTTACTCTTTTCCTCTATTTTTCTTTTCTTTATATACTGATTTTTAGTGTTTGAAAAGGCTGAAAAATGTGATTTAAAAGTTCCAAAAGTGGAGGGGTCACCCCTCCTTAGTCTTACTTACAAGTTTTGTATCTCTTTGTTTTTTCCTATCTTTTGTGCTCTTTTAACATGATTTTGGCCACTATTTTTGGGCTGTTCTTGAACTGTTTTTGGACTATTTTCAGAGGCTAAAATATGTGATTTGAAGTTGTAAAAAGTGGAGGGATTGTCTACCCTTCCTTAGGCTTGATTACTAGCTTTGTTCTCTTTAATCTTTGCTTACTTTTTCTCGCTTTTCAAACTATTTTCAGCTTGTTTTTGGGGTAGTTTTGTCACTATTTTTCTTTTATTATTTTAGGGGCTGTTTGACTTATTTAATTAATTGATGCTTTGAATATCATGTTTGTAGTGCAAGCTTGCTTGTCTAGCTTGTCCTTTCCTATTTGTGTTCACTTTCTTCCCCTTTTTGCAGTAGTTTTGTCACTATTTTTACACTTTAGCGCCTACTTAGGGGCCGTTTTAGGTTATTTAAATAGCTTATGCTTTGAATATCTAGCTTGTTGTGTTGTAAGTCCTCATAACTTCGGTTGTTCAGGCCTTAGACACGGTGTCATTTGAGTTGATGGCTTTTCTTTACTTAGTTTTCATATCAAGAGTCTCATCCTAATAATCAAGTTTGCATGATCATCTCTGCAACCTCCCTCTTTTCTTCTTTTATTTTGTTTGAGAGTTATTTTAAATGATCGATGGTTATTCAAAGCATGAAAAAGAAACCTATGCTCAATGGCTTAATCTATAGGGAGGTTCATCGTCAAGGCATAGGCACTCTTTTATGCTTAGGATCACCTCTCGTTTGACGTTCCTTCTCGTTTAGTGGACTTAACCATCACCTTGGACAGATGGATTAAAGAATGGAAAGAACTAATAGAATTGACCTAAATCAACGAAACCAACATAAAAAAAAATGTTTAGAGTTGGTTAGATTTGGCCGGACGTTATGCCGAGTCCATTGTTTCGAGAATCGTCACTTATCAATCCATGATACAATGATAAGACTCGGTGCGCGTCTACTTTCCTCTTTGAGCCGTCATGATATGAGGGAATGGTGGTTTCTTTTCATTCCATTTATTAAGTTTTGTCCAAATGTGCTCGAAATCATCAAGCCATCAAACTGTGCTTATTGGTGGTTTCGGACTCGAAATTGTTCTTCTCTTGAATTCCCCATGACAAAGAAGTGTAGAAGGGACAAACATGGCCTAGAAAGGCTCTATCTGCACTGTTCTCACCTCAGAGCACAAGAACACTTTTGGTATGAAATTAGGGTACGACCGGCTCTTTGTGGATCCGGCCGAATCTCATTAGGGACCGGCCAACTCCCAATGTTGGGTAAGCAGTGAGCTTTTTGCAGAAATAGAGGGCAGTGGCTGAAGGTAAGGTAGAGCAATCTGGGCAGATGGAGCAGCTTCCGGTCACTGTGCATGCAATCATTGTGCCTTATCGATTGGTTGTATTAAATATTATTGTTGTAATTATTATTGGTGTAATTATCATTGTTGTAATTATTCTTGTTGTAATTATTGTTGTACATATTACATTGATGTAGTTGTTATAGTACCATTATTGTAATAACTTAGAAAGCTAGTTGATAGTTAGTTCAATTAATTCATTCGTTTGGTGCTGTAATAGTTAGTTTAATCCGGACATTCAACCACTTATTCGGACCCTATTGCACGAGGGTAAAATATGTAATAAGAGTGTATGTCTTCCAACCCTCATTTCTTTCTCCCTTTTATTTACCCGCTTAGAATGGTAGTGTAGAGCATCATATTTACTTAGCATTCCCATGTTTGCATACACTCGTCGCATGCATCAGGGTTTGGCTCATTACCCTTACCAATGTCAATTTCAAATTCATTACTTGAATACGTGATTTATCGCATGCCTTGAATTGGTTCATATACCATGCTCATAGCCGAGCCTATAAATTGCATAAATGTGTGCATTGTATTAGTCACATTGCATTGTTTAGGAACATGCATATTTCTCTAATCATTTTGCTTTATTTTGACTTGCCTTGGAGTACTAGGTGAGCCCTTTTTGTTTTAGCATATCGCATAAGTGTGATTGTTTCCATGCCAAGCATAATACCATGAGGCTAAATGCTTAATTGATATAATTGTTTGAATGCCAGTGGATGAAGGCTAAGTGCGAAAATTTGGATGTATTGATCAATGTCTATACAAACTCATCTTTTCAAGTGACGCGTATTTAAAAACAATTTTCAACACAAACATGAAGTCAAAGTGTTCGAACTTTTTGTATAATTAGTCTATACTTGTGTGTACAATAGATAGTAAATTAGTTAATAACCGGAACAAGAGCTTATAATGTAAATAAAAATCACGTCATGATTAGTAAATGCCGATCTTTGATCTGACGAGTGGGGGTGCTCAATTCATGACCTTCCCCTCTCGTACTCTAGTTCCTGAATCGAGACACTTTGGTGATGATGGATAAATGGCCTTTAGCACGAGTCACAAGTTTGCTAAATTTTCCAAAAATATTTGGGTGGCGACTTTGTAATCTGGCAAAGCAGTCCATTTTTGGCATTTGATTCAAACATTGATTTTCCAAAAGAATTGCCTGATATGGACTCTTTTTGTGGTTCACTGTTTCACATTGCACTTGTGAAATCAGATTCAGAACCACGGGAGTCCGAACTGTAGGGCTAATCGTGTCCGAAAGGAGCACAAAAAGCCAGCCACAGTTTCTAGCTACTCCATTGGGGATTTAGAGAACTTGACTTAAAATTCATGATGTGAAATTTTATCTACACTCATATATTCTTTGCATTGCATTTGCCTTGGTGCTTATAAGTCACTGTGTTTTCCATCTGTTATTCCTGGACGGTTTGTCGGAGGCTTGCCTAAAAAGCTTGCCAAAAGCTGCTAGTCTGGCTCTCTGCCATGTTAGAAACACAACCCTTGGATCTGGATTATCGCCGTACGGATTGATTCTCCTTTGACTTCTCGGTGTTAGGTGTGAGAGGTATATTACGTAATCTTGTCGAGGTACCCTTTTGGACCAATTGCCCTAACTGCATATAGTAAAACTCTAGTGACTATTTCAACTTAAGATAGGATGCTTCCCTATATGTAGGATGATGTGATATCACTTGTTTGAAATAGTAAAGCTGTAGTCCACTCCAAAAGTTAGGACAGAGAACCCTAACCTCTCATAGGGGTGTTTTGAATACTTTTATGCAAAATGTGAAATCTTTGGAAATGTGTGATGTGACCCTTGGAGAGTCTTAATCTTTAGGCAATTTCTTTCAAACTTGAGGGTCATATAAGAATTAGAATTTTGGTCAAAATTCAGCGGTTTGTGTTTTATATGGGTGAATTTTCAATAAAACCAGAACCAGGGCCAAAAATTGTATCTTGCTTTGTTTTTGACGAGCATACCCGTTATCCCGATCTGATAGGGCATTTGTGTTTAACATACAAGGTTTGTTTGAGCCAAAGAAGAAGCAGTACCCCAACTCAGCAAAGGCCAACCCAATCCAACCTGGAAAGCCTTAACCCATCACAGTCCATCCAATCCTAGAAAAAAAATAAAAAATAAAAAACCCCTCAACAAAGGTCCAGTCTATCTGATCCCCAAAGGTTAACTCAAAAAAGATCCATCCAATGCCAAAAGACCCATTCTAAAAAAGTCCAATCCAGCCGGACCCGTCTAGGCTAATCCAGTTCAGATACATCAAGTATGAACCGGGTCAAGATCCTTGTTAGTCAGCTCTTAGCTTACATCCATCCATTTCCCCCAATTGCCAACTCAGCAGATCGGTAATGGCTCAAGAGTCCAAAAGAAGTTGTGGCGATGATAACGGCCCTAAACCAGGGAATTGCTATGTAGGATGAGACCAATATTGAAATGCAACACCCCATCTTGGGCATCTACCACACATCCAGTCTCGGGCACCCCAGCCGAACTTTGACCCACCTCCACCAGCTGAAGATTTGCAAGGTCCAGGACCCTCGAGAAGGGTTAGCTCAAGCTCGAGTTTTCAGACCCTTGTGCAACCTAATGAGGGCTTTTTCCCCTTGACATTAATAATCTTGACCAACCTTGTTGAAAATTGCTAACCTTGAAAAGCAATTCAAAAAGGCACAGGGAAATTAACTCCATTCCCGACATTGAGGATGGGTGTATCGAGGTTGCCATAAGGCTCCCAGACAGATTCAAAATGCCACACATTGACCATTTCGACGGGTCAGGAGATCCTATGGTACATATCTGGCTTTTCTTAGTTGTCTTGAAACCGATGGGTCAAACTAAACCTCAAAAACTCTCTCTGTATATAAGAACTCTTTCGGGTATAGCAACCACTTGGTACGCCAAGTTAGAGGATAAAGTGAAGCAGAACTGGGAGGATTTGGCTGAGGCGTTTGTCCATTCAGTATTCTTACAATACCCAAATTGAAATGACCACCCAAGAGCTTGAAGCAACCCACTAGAATCCTAAAGAACCTTCTGTGGAATTTGTTGCAAGGTGGAAAGCAAAGGCAGCGCAAATGACAGATCGACTTTCTGAGATAGAAGTGTGGATAGTGGCGTAGAACCTTAAGCCTGATATGTTACAAAAGTTAATAGTGGCTTCACTGTTCACTTTCAAAAAATTTCATGAATTAGGGATTCAAATTGAGAGCGCATTTAACAAAGGGATTATTCCTAGAACAAGCAAACCAACAAGGAAGGTGTTTTCCGGGAGTACCAATGCTAAAAGTAGCACTATTTCCAAATTCACTGAAATCAATACCGTCGCCACTCCTAAAACAGCCGACCTTTTGTCGATACCAACCCACAAACAGCCGGTCCAACCCAAGCTTAAGGCAGAACTTTCACTTCCCTCCATATGAGCCTAATCGGCGCACTAAAAGTCCCGATGGAAAGAGGGTATCTCAAACCCCTTGATTCCCAATCTTTTCCTAAACCACTCCCTACTAGACAC
>CM069910.1:86862664-87025693 GCA_036172215.1 Camellia granthamiana
ACTATTCCCAAATTCACTGAAATCAATATCGTCACCACTCCTAAAACTGCCGACCTTTTGTCGATACCAACCACAAACAGCCAGTCCAACCCGAGCTCAAGACAGAACTTTCACTCCCCTTTATATGAGCCTAACCGGTGCACTAAAAGTCTTGATGGAAAGAGGATATCTCAAAACCCTTGATTCCCAACCTTTCCCTAAACCACTCCCTACTAGACACAACCTCACCAAATACTGTGTGTACCATCAACAGCGCGGTCATGACATCGATCGTTGCTATCGCCTTCGTTATGAGGTTTAGAATCTCATCGACAACCAGACGATAGCTCCACCTCAAGAACCCAATGTTGCCACTAACCACTTTCATCCGTAACCAAGTACCTCCTCATCACCTTAACATCATCCACACACCACCTCCTTCTGTCGACCCCAGTACATATATCATTCCATCCCATCTGCCCAAGCCAGAGGTGTTCATTGTTAAAAGCATTGATTTGGGCATGGTGGATACACCCACCCCAGTTCGAATACACCAAGAGCTCCAAATGGCGGAACCTACTGCTGCTGAGATGTTGAGAATGATTAAAGACCTTCAAGGAATGGTGGAAGATTTAACCTTTGGGGTCCTGACCCCGTTAAAGGATTCTTTAATCTTGGGACAAGCTAAAAGTGGAACGGGCTAATCAAAAGAAAACAGGCCTTGCCCAGCTATAGCCGTCCGACTCTGTGACAAGGTTGAAACAAGTAGCAAACATGAGTCTGGGGTGACTATTGACCCTTGTGCACATCTTCGATGGGTTGTTGAAGTTCTGAAAACCAAAGGCCTGAACAAATGTCAAGTCCTTGCAATTGTTGAAAGGGTTGTGGATGAAGCTTTCGCCACTCAACACACCAATGCCCAAGTGGGGGTTACTATGGATGAATTCAATGAGAAAAGCCAGGTTGAGGGTACTTTGAATCACAGGTTGGCAAACAAGGGAAGGTCAAACAAAGAGGAGAGATGCTTTACCAGAAATATCCCTCCTGACTCCAATCCCAAGCTCATAATACCCAGCCAACACCCGCCAACCCATTTGCCACTGTTTCTAACACTAATTCTTCCTCTTCCAAAAAACGAACCTTCATCTATCTCTATATGAGCCCAACCCTCGCCTTGAAGGCACTGATGGAGAAAAGGTCCGCTCAATCCTCGACCTCTCCCTAATCCTCTTCCACCTAGACATGACCTTACCCAATATTGCACATTCCATCAGCAGTACAGTCACCATACTAACTGTTGCTTTCGCCTTCGCCATGAAATTCAAGACTTTATTGACAATAAGGTCATCATCCCACCTACAAATCCCAAAGCTATCAATAAACCTCTCCTTGACCGTAATAGATTGTCACTCCATAACATAAATCCCATCCATGGCTTGCCAACAACCAACCTTGACTCCAACCAGCACAATCAAGGAGATGTATGTGGACAATTGGGGGAATTGTGAGGCTCAATCTGTGAGACCCAATTTTAAAGTCTGAAATCAATCCTATTGGTTGTGGATGTTAGTATTGCTAAATTGAAGGCAAATTTGGACCCTTTCCTGGGCTACTTGAAGTTGTTTTTGAAATCTGTAGATGGACTTGGAGAGTGAAAACCCCTTTTTGTCTCAAGGATGTTGATTTTGTTTCAAGTCTGGTCTTGTAAATAGTTAAGTTTAGAGTTTTATTTTCTTTGTCTTTTCTTGCATTGTTGTGTCAGTTGAGTCTCTTCCCTTGAGTCGCTCTCATGTACCCTTAGGTCTTTGTTTTTTTCAAATAAGAAAGTGGGAGTCAAGTTTCTGATCATTTTGTTGTGCCTACAGTAACACATGTGTGACCTTTTAAAAAATAGAAAAAGCTTTGAAATTTTTTTTTTTTTTTAATAAGATTCTGTTATTAAGCTCGAGTATTGAAAAGGATCCCCCAAATGGTTTGAGTGGATTCTAGATTATCAGCGCAAAGTCCTTCATGATTTCCAAAAGTTTAAAGTTGTTTCTTTTGCAAACTTACGAAGATAGATTCAGAATTGTGCGTGGTATTCTACACTGTCTTGGGGATTTTCTTCACCTTTGGGTGATCATTTTGCCGAGTACAAGGCGGATTTTAGACCTCACAATTATAGAATGTCTCCCCCTTAATGTGTTCATTGCTTTAACAAGAAACGAATGAAAGAAACCAAAAAAGAGAAAGGAAAAAGAAAAGAAACCAAAAGAGAAACCAAATAGAAAAGAAAAAAGAAGAAAAAGAAAAAAAGAGAGAAAAGAAAAGAAGTCAACCATCAAGCCAGGGGTATCCATTGGATTGAAATCTAATCAACTGTGAAGAAATGAACTGTTGTCTAAATTTGGGGAAGCCAATGCGAGGAGGTACCACATTGCAAGAAGAACCAACTCTAAAAATAGAGCGAAAGAAAGAAAGAAAACATGCATAAGAGAATGGAGAAAAAAGCTCAAATCAAGGTGAACCCAGTTTCAGTATTTGGGCAAAGATTACTATTGATCAAATTCACTACAAATGTTGTAACACTATCCTTGAGAGGCTCGCTAGGCCGAAAACACGATAGGGTGACCTAAGCAAAAGTTAGAGCATGAAAAATGAGAAATCAAATAAATAGAGCTTGCAAGGTTGAAAACCCTAAAGGGGTGACTTTGGCAAAAGTTGAAGCGCAAAAGGAGAGTGTCAATACCCGAGTAAACCTTAGCTATGAACTATGTTGACCTAATTCCTATTCTTGGGATATGTAGGCAACTTCATCCTGAAGTTCGGTCTCAACCATATCTATCTTATCCATCTCGACTCAATCACCTTGTTTAATCCATGTCATTAGCTTCACATCAATCCATGAGCTACACCAACTGTTGTGCATATCATATACTTGCGTTGGGTAAGGAAGAACTAGCTTGAATCAACAAGTGGAGCAATTTTCAATACTCGAACTTATCAATAGAATCTCTAACTTGAACAAAAAAGTGAATCAAAACTCGAGTTTTGCGAAATTGAGTTCTGAAGGGAACATGAGTAATACTAAGGGCACTATGAATGATCAGTTACCTTGAGTCTTTTGCTGCTTTTGGATCAATTGTGAGTTCTGTTGTGTCGTGCCTGGTGTTTGTCTTAGTTTGTGCTATTCATCGAGTCACCATAGCATATCTGTCGCTATTTATCAAGTCACCATAGCATGTCTGTCACTCAAAGTTCAACAGAATGGCACGGTCAAAATTCCATACACAAATCTTCACTCCGAACTCAAAAACAAGTCTATGTGTGGAATTCATAAACAAACTAAGAGTGTCCATACAAGGAGCATCGCATTCATGATCAGTGTATGTGAGGAGGAATCTGTCACTACTTTGGAGAGGATTTGAGTAGATTCTCAACATACTAAGATAGAAGAGAAGCAGGAGTCTGATTGGTTGGCAACTGTTCCAGGATCTGATGATCCCCATCACACGTGCCTAGATGATGTTGAAAAGGGTGGCCAGTGACTGGACACCAGGGGTAATTTTCAGTACATCTGATTGGGCCATCCATCGAACAAGGGGCATGAACCCAAACGGTGGCCAGTGACTAGACACTAGGGGCAATTTTTAGTGCATCTGATCAAGTCATCAATTGAACAAGGGGCATGAATCCAACCTTTCTCTCAATCCGCTCAGAGCCATTGGTTGGGCACTTTTTCCTAGATTAGGATAGCTCACCCTCAAGATGATTCTGATATGATTCAGCTTTTGAAAGTTATCTCCGACCATTTTCAAAACTCTCTTGGGATTGCCATCTTTCCTCTAATTAATACATGTGTTTTGGATTATGCATGCATGCTCATACACTCTGATTGATTTAAACTGCGTGATTGGGTGATCTTGCTCTTAACTCTGTTCTGTAGTCGAGTTGCCTCTTTTGGTGTTTTTTAGTTATATTTTAGTAAGTTGTGGCAAGTTTCCTTACATTTCATAAAGTACATGATGCGCTACTTTACATACTGTTCATTACCTTTGCACCTCGTACTATTTTGTGCACCCTGTATCGCACTGGTTTGTGTACTTGCATCGCACTGTTTTGTGCATTCATCTTGTATCGCACTATTTTGTGAATTCACCCATATCGCACTGTTTTGTGCACCTCGGATTGCACTGTTGTGTGCATTAACCTTGTTTCGCACTGTTTTGTGCACCTTGCATCGCACTGTTTTGTGCATTCATCTTGTATTGCACTATTTTGTGCACCTTGAGTTCACACTGTTATGTGCACCTTGAGTTCGCACTATTTTGTGCACTTGCATCACACTGTTTTGTGTATTAACCTTGCTTTCACTATTTTGTGCATTCCCTTGTATCGCACTGTTTTTTGCATTCACTTGAGTTCGCACTATTTTGTGCACCCTGTCTTGCACTATTTTGTGCATTCATCTTGTATCGCACTGTTTTGTGCATTCACTTGAGTTCACATTGTTTTGTGCACCCTGTCTCGCACTGTTTTGTGCACCTTGCATCACACTATTTTGTGCATTCACCTTGTATCACACTATTGCATTGCACTATTTTGTGCATTTACTTTGTATCGCACTGTTTTGTGCACTTCACTTCGCACTGTTTTGTGCACCTTGTATCACACTGTTTTGTGCACTTTGAGTTCGCACTGCTTTGTGCATTCACCTTGAGTTCACATTGTTTTGCACATTCACCCTGTATCGCACTGTTTTGTGCACCTTGCATCGCACTATTTTGTGCATTCACCTTGTATTGCAGTATTTTATGTACCCACATTGCACTGTTTTGCGCACCTTCATAGCACTATTTTATGCAGTCCCCCCATCGCACTGTTTTGTGCACCTCGCACTATTTTGTGCATTCCCTCTATCGCACTGTCTTATGTATCTAAATAGTATTTTTTTTTGCATTCACCTCACCTGCACTGTTTTGTGAACCTCACCCGCACTGTCTTGTGCACTTACGGGGTCTAGAAAACCTTAAATCCTCTAAAGGCGCAATTTCTTTGGTATTTGTTGTGCCCAAACGACTTTAGGCGGTCTGGTATAGCCACCTGGCTGTGTTTGTAGTGAGTTCCTAAGAGATCAACTAAGACGCTGGAAACTAGAGTTCGAATGGCGATGCCTAGAACGCAAAGGTTTGGAATTTTTGAGACTAAAGTCTGGTTTGAATATCCAGGGGTGTATCATTGGCTTAAAATTTGTATGGCAGCCCCATAGGTTGAGTTAGCTTGTGTGCGCTCAATTTTGGATACTGAACCAACCTAGTCTATCACCCTGTTGGAGAATAGGGAAAGTTGCAAACATAGCCAGGGAGAAAAATAGCACTCGTGGTTTGGAAGCGCAAAATGAAAGAAGAAAAAAGAAGAGGAAGATCCCTAGCAGCATGAGATGAGTCATCGTCAATTTCCCTTGTAAGATACTTTCACTTCCCAGCTGCTACATCATATTATCATCTATCGCATGCATCCACAGCATTATCCATTACACCCATTACATCATACCATTTTATTGTCTGCATCTTTTCCATGTTAAGCTTAGTTTGGCATGTGCTCATACCTTTCTCTCGTTGAAATATGGTTATGTCATGTGTGAGTACCCATACTATGTTAAGACCAGTATTAAGGGTGTCAGCACATTTTCTATGTTAGATGTGGCCTGTTTTGTGTCCATGCCTTTTCTAGGTAAGACATGGTTCGGCCTTCACCTCTTATTCACTTCATCCATTGCATTCATTACATCGTATTTTGTCTTGTTGCATTTAGTATTTAGGATCATTATCTTTCCCCAGTAGATCATTCCTTACTTATATCATACCACCCAATTACTTGTACTCTTTCTCCTTCTACAAAAAACATAGTTTTGCATGTGCTTGCATCCCTTTCACGTTAAAACATGGTTCTGTTATGTATAAGCACCCATGCTGCGTTAAGGTCAATATTGAGGGTATAGGCACTTAGCCTGTATTAGGCGTCGTTTGGTTGTGGCCGCTTTCGTCATATGTAAGCACCCATGCTGTGCTGAGGCCAATATTGAGGATGTAGGCACTTGGCCTATGTTAAGCGTTGTTTGGTTATCCCCACTCCTTTATGATATGTGTGTTTTGTACTGCTTGTGGTTTGATTATTTCGTTACATTGTGTATCATTTGCTTCTTGCCCCTGAACTACATTGGTTTGATTCCTTGTAAAGGGATACGTAGGCAACCCTTAGGTTCAACCAACTGCATCTGTATTTTGTTTGTTTACCGAAGTCTTACGGCCTTGTCAAAATAGGTCGTCTTCGGGCTTTGACATTCATTCGCGTCATTTCATGACTATTCGAGCTCTGTCAAAGAGGGGCAACTGTAAACACCCCATTGTTGACCGCTCCTGAGACTTGGGCACTTCATTTTGAACACTCGATGATGAAAGTTACACTGTGCAATCTTTTAAATTCTTAGCAAAAAAATTTAGATTCAAGCTCTAATCCAAAACCTTATACCCCATTTTGGCCAAACTATTTTAGACCTTGAAACCCTCCTTTCAAAATATTTTTCCAAATGTTTCTACGATATTCCAAGGCTCACATTTCATTTAAAATATTGTACTTTTCGGTAAACTGAGTAAGGACAAAATGGAAATAAATGGAAGGGAGGTGAAGTCTTTCAAAAATATTTAAAACATCTTATTTATAGGTTTGGAGTTAAAGGAAATAGGAGGGGAGAGAAGAAAACTAGTTTAGGAAGAAGTAGAGCATCAAACCGTTGAGAAATAATGAGTAGCCTTTACTAAATTAGGCATATCTCTTTGCACACTTAGAATTTGGATATGAGCCACCACCATTGGAAAGTAGACTTCCAGGGCTTCAATTTAGACCTAAGAATCACCTAAAACCGAGTCCGAATAAGGGAGATATGCCCGTATGAAGTCGGGTTTGAAATGCAGATTTTTGGAGCCAGTCGGGTCCACTTAGATTCGGTCGTGGCTCATTTAGAGTTGGCCGACTTTCCATGAAAATTTGTCCAGAGTGCCTCTTTAGACCTGGCCTTGCATTTTTGGAGCCGACAGGCACCCAATGGCGATAAATAGACAGCTGGCGGAAATTGGACAACTGGCTTTGTTTGAAGATATTTCCAACCAAATTGGCTCAAATTCTATAAATAGGACCTCCCACTTCAGATTTTAAGGTTAGAAAAACCTTCCAAGAGACTTAGACATTTATGAGAGCTTTTAGACCTTCATGCTGTGTTTGGTTTGAGGATTTAAGGAGAGATTTGGAAAGGGAAAGGGAAAAGGTGTGTGAAACTATGTGAAATATAGACATATTTTATTCACATTTCACCAACCTTTTCCATTTCCCTTTCCAAATCCCTCCCCAAATCCCCCAACCAAACACAGCATCAAGCTTCCTTTGATTCTTCAAATCAATTCCCACCCTTCACACACCATTAAAGCTTGGATTTGAAGCTTTCTTGTAGAGAATTCAAGGCATATTTTCATAACCTAGAGGTTAGAGAATTGTTCTAGGAGATATTTGTAGGAGCTTACACAGAACTTCCTTACAAAAGCTTTCTTCATCTTCAAACCTTTTTGAACAATACATACACCATTAGAGCTTGTTCTTGGAGCTTTTTGTTGAGATTTCAAACTAAATTTCAAAAATTTGACGGTGTTTAGAATCAAATTTGCTTAACTACAAGCATCCTCTCTTTTCAAGAGGTACAACTTTGCACCTTTTCCCTCACTTCTTTTTTACTCTTTTCCCCTATTTTTCATGTCTTTATATATTAATTTTCAGAGTTTGAAAATGATGAAAAATGTGATTTAAAAGTTCCAAAAGTGGAGGCGTTAGCCACCCCTCCTTAGTCTTGCTTATTAGTTTTGTATCTCTTTGTTCTTCCTTGTCTTTTGTGCTCTTTTAACATGATTTTAACCACTATTTTTGGATTGTTTTTGGGCTATTTTAAGAGGCTAAAATATGTGATTTGATGTTATAAAAAGTGGAGGGGTTAGCCACCCTTTCTTAAGCTTGCTTACTAGCTTTGTTCTCTTTAATCTTTGCTTACTTTTTCTAACTATTCAAATTATTTTCAGCTTGTTTTTGGGGTAGTTTTGTCACTATTTTTTTAATTTTATTTTTATTTTAAGGGTTGTTTGACTTGTTTAATTAATTTATGCTTTGAATATCATGTTTGTAGTGCAAGCTTGCTTGTCTAGCTTGTCCTCTCCTATTTGTGTTCACTTTTTTCCCCTTTTTGAAGTAGTTTTGTCACTGTTTTTACACTTTAGCGCCTGTTTAGGGGATGTTTTAATTTATTTAAATAGCTTATGCTTTGAATATCTATCTTATTGTGTTGTAAGTCCTCATAACTTCGGTTGTTTAGGCCTTAAATACCGAGTCATTTGAGTTGATGGCTTTTCTTTACTTAGTTTTCATATCAAGAGTCTCATCCTAATAATCAAGTTTACATGATCATCTCTGCAACCTCCCTCTTTTCTTCTTTTATTTTGTTTGAGAGTTATTTTAAACGATTGATGGTTATTCAAAGCATGAAAAAGAAACCTATGCTCAATGGCTTAATCACTACGGAGGTTCATCGTCAAGGCATAGGCTCTCTTTTATGCTTAGGATCACCTCTTGTTTGATGTTCATTCTCGTTTAGTGGACTTAACCATCACCTTGGACAAATGGATTAAAGAATGGCAAGGACTAATAAAATTGGCCTAAAATCAACAAAACCAACATAAAGAAAATGTTTAGAGTTGGTTGGATTCAGCCGGACGTTATGCTGAGTCTATTGTTCCGAGAATCATCACTTATCAATCCATGATACGTTGATAAGACTTGGTGCATTTCTACTTTCCTATTTAAGCCTTCACGATAGGAGGGAAGGGTGGTTTTTTTTTTTATTGCATTTATTAAGTTTTGTCCAAACATGCTCGAAATCATCAAGCCATAAAATTGTGCTTATTGGTGGTTTCGGACTCGAAATTGTTCTTCTCTTAAATTCCCTATGACAGAGAAGTGTAGAAAGGACAAACAGGGCCTAAAAAGGCTCTATCTACACTGTTTTCACCTCAGAGCACGAAAACACTTTTGGTATGAAATTAGGGTACGGCCGACTCTTTGTGGATCCGGCCGGATCTCATTAAGGTTCGGCTGACTCCCAATGTTGGGTAATCAGTGAACTTTTTGCAAAAATAAAGGGTAATGGCTGAAGGTGAGGCAAAGCAATCTGGGCAGACAGAGCAGCTTCTAGTCACTGTGCGTGCGATCATTGTGCCTCATTGATTGTTTGTATTAAATATTATCGTTGTAATTATTATTGGTGTAATTATCATTCTTGTAATTATTATTGGTATAATTATCATTGTTGTAATTATTCTTGTTATAATTATTGTTGTTCATATTACATTGATGTAATTATTGTAGTGACCTTGTTGTAATAACTTAGAAAGCTACTTGATAGTTAGTTCAATTAATTCATTCATTTGGTGCTGTAATAGTTAGTTTAATCCGGACATTTGGACACTTATTCGGACACTCTTGCACGAGGGTTAAATATGTAATAAGGGTGTATGTCTTCCAACCCCCATTTCTTTCTCCATTTTATTTACCCGCTTAGAATGGTAGTGTAGAGCATCATATTTACTTAGCATTCCCATGTTTGTATACACTCGTCGCATGCATTAGGGTTCGGCTCATCACACTAACCAATGTCAATTTCAAATTCATTACTTGAATAAGTGATTTATCGCATGCCTTAAATTGGTTCATATACCATGCTCATCCTCGAGCCTATAAATTGCATAAATGTGGGCGTTGCATTAGTCACATTGCATTATTTAGGAACATGCATATTTCTCTAATCATTTTGCTTTATTTTGACTTGCTTTGGAGTACTAGGTGAGCCCTTATTGTTTTAACATACCACATAAGTGTGATTGTTGCCATGCCAAGCATAATACCATGAGGCTAAGTGCTTAATTTATATAATTGTTTGAATGCCGGTGGATGAAGGCTATGTACGAAAATTGGGATACATTGATTAATGTATATAGAAACTCATCTTTTCAAGTGATGCGCATTTAAAAACAATTTTCAACACAAACATGAAATCAAAGTGTTTCAACTTTTGCAAAATTAGTCTATACTTGTGTGCAACACATAGTAAATTAGCTAATAACTGGAACAAGAGCAAATAATATAAATAAAAATCACATCATGATTAGTAAAGGTCAATCTTTGATCGGGTGAGTGGGGTGCTCAATTCATAACTTTTTTTCTACCCTATCTAAATTTGGTGTATCTAATTGATGAGCCCTTGTTTGGAAGAAAAGTTCCTAGGCCTTCATTTCAAACTCTGTTTGCTTGAGAGCTCTCCCCACTTCATCTATCTCTCTTTTCCCATGCTCACCACCTATAATGGCATCTTCTCCGTACTCCGAGTCCTAGTTCTTGAAGTCCTCATACTCTTCAAGAAGATTCTCTGCTTCATATTGGGTTTGAATACGAGTAGCAGAAATTTGCTCCAGTGCCTCACTGCTAGTAGAAGCATTTTTGTGCTAGATGAACAATAAAGGAAGTTGATCCAAGAAAGTGTAAAACTCTACCTAGGCCACAGGGTTGAGGATGTGGCTTCGAGAGACAATATCATAGCCTCACAGGCCCATAAAAGGTTCTTGTGAAGGATGTCATCTCGAAGGACCTCGAAAGATAAATGAGATAAAGCAGCAAGCAAAGTCTGGGCTCTATACTGCAGATAAGCAGTTAGAGGAACTGGAGCCTGGTAGGGAGCAAAATGTTGGCTCTCAAAGAGGGTGAGCTTCAATTCCTCAATCCAATTAGGATTAGGAAGCATGAAGAGAGCAGTTGGGTCCCCTTCAAGGTAAAAATTGGGGCTCATTCACACACTCTAGCCAGTCAGAGGAGCAAAGTTTTTCTTTCTTAGCTAAGAGTGCAGAGCTGATTCCCAAAGCTTCAATGGGGTGAGGTGTCTTTCGCATTATTCTGGACAGCAAGGTAGAAGTATACCATTCCAAAAGCAAGTTGTCTTCGAGGCTGCGAAGACAGTCAAAGGGGACATATGCATACACTATAGAGCTTTGCATAGATGGATGGATTGCAATGGGGTCATCGAATTCAGGAAATCGATGGTGGATTCGCTCCCTTGTTTGAGGTTGGATGGGTGTGGGCCAAGCATCCCAGCCAGTATTTCCAGAAGATGAGGAATCAGCTTTGTCCCATACAAAAGGTTTTGAAGTAGAGGAAGAGTTTCCAAGATCAATTTTTGCAAGCTCTTAGTCCAGAGGCTCGTATTTTGCAAAAACTTCCATAACAAGTATAAATAGAGGCGAACAAATGTGGCCAATAAATGCATGAAGGTTTTTTCGAGATTGATCATCATTGTCCAAAAACTCTTCATATGCTTGATTAATGAGGGAGATGGTTTGGTTAGCCATCGGAAGAGGTATTAGTCCTTTGGTTTACGCAGAGAATGGAGGTTCAAAGCACAAGAATTTAATGAAGTTCAGTGTTTCATTGCTCGAAAAACAGTTACACTTCCAAAATAAGCAAAGTCCATGCATGTCCTAGAACATGGGCAAAGTGCACGAGTCCACTAATATCACTAAGTATTGGTATATTAGTGCGGGGGGTAATGTTGGTTGTATATTTTGTATAAGCCAATCACAGCTTGATATGTGGCTCGTAAAGAGTAATTTGAGGAGCTAATGCAAGTCCCCAATCAACGAGAGGTACATGGCAGTTCATATTGGTAACAATGGATCTGCATAGCATTGAAGCAGTTAGGAGACGCGAGATGACATGGCCCAACAGTTACTCACAATTCAAATTCAAATTCATGAGGGAAGACTAATTGTAGGAAAGGCGTAGTGGAAGCTAACTGTGCGAGGCCATGACCAGAGATCGTGGAAAGGCATTTTGACGGTTAGAAGCCCACTTCGACAGTTGCCATTAGAGAGTTTAAACAGAAGAGAAGGTCAACAGAAGAGGATCCAGACTCAGATCCAGAAGCCAGTTATTTACTTCTTTCCAGTTTTTACATTTCCAGTCCTTCAATTCCTGTACTGCACTTCTTTTCTTAGAAGTAGTTTCAAGTAGTTTGTTGTTGTGAACCTCTTCGAGACTGGGTCATTGTAAGTTCATTATAAGTTTTCATTTACTTAATGAAATTTAGCTTCTGAACTGTTTTGTACTTGTTATCATTTATAAGTTTCTCCTAAACAAAGTCACTAGTAAAAGCCCTCTTCATTGAGGCTAAAAGAACTTCAACACAATCGTCTAATAATTGGTTGACAATTAAACTTTATGTAAGGACTTATTGATCCTTACTGGCACCCTTAAATTTATATTATTAACCTTTGAAAGTCAAAAAACCCAACATATATGTAATTAATCTTCTATTAAATAGATTATTTGTGTCAATTTGGTATAAAGCGACTCTAATCTAAATCATTTATTATTTGTGTTGATGTGGCACGCCATAATTAAATCTGAATTAGAAAAAATGATCCATTATAATTTATTAATGCTTCAGGTTAGCATACTCTAAACTATATAATTGCAACGTGTCCCTTTTCTTCATTTTTAAAGAGTTTTTAATGTGTTATGGTTTTACACATTAATGTAAGCCATTTTACACACATGTAGAACATAAGCCAGTCATATATTTATACAATTTTACACTGATCTAGAATCTTAAAGTAACTTTAACATAGTTTGCTAAGTTTTGAACTCTAAATTTGTCCAATAAATAGATTTCTTGAAGAGAAAATAACAGTTAACTTATTTTACTATTTATATAAAAAAAATTCATAAATACATAATATTTTTGTAACAAACTAATGTATACTACCCGTGCATAGTAGAGATGGAAAACTAGTTCAAAGGTATACTTTTCATAGTATTAATATGCCGTGTGGAAAATTGCAGGTTGCGTTTGGTAGAATTTTTTAAATATGATTTGAGAATAGAATTGTATTTTAAGTTTGTGAGTTTTGGAATTATGATTTGAGTATGGAAAATTTGTTCGATGAATACGTTTTGAAAAAAGTTTTGAATTGAGTGAGGAATTTTTGATGTAACATATGATATTTGATACAAAAACTTACAACTCATAACCAAACACGCAACTCAAAATTTTATTCAAAACTCAAAAAAAAATTTAAAAATTTCGAAAAATATTTTTTTTTGAATATATAAAAATTAACATGTGTTAATTGGGAAAAAAAATAAAAAAAAATTCATTGTTCCAGTCAACCGGCCAGACGTCCAGTTAATCCAAATTTTCCTGTCTTGAATAGAGTTTTTAAAAGTGAATATAGAATTAATTTTTGAAAATCGTAAACAAACGCCATATCCAAATCAAAGTCTGGAACTAACGTTTCAGAGCTGTGCCAAACAGAGCCGCAATCATTATAATGAAGTTCAACAATTGATTTCCATGTGTGGGGTATGTGCGTTCTTGTTGTGTGGTACTCCCTTCGTCTTAAATTGATAATCGTTTTTGAAAATTCAATTTTTTTAACGAAGCACAATCATTACATTTTAAATTCAAATTTTGAAGGATAAAATTTTAAAAATACAATTCTATTCTTATTTTTAAATACATTTATAATTACAAGGGATAATTTAAAAAAAATTAAATTTAAAGTTTTGATTTTTTCAAAATGGATATATATTTTGAAATAATAAAAAATAAAATAATAAACTAATAAAATGGAATGGAAAGAGTATGTATTTATCAGTTTGTGATATTTTTCATTTATTACATTGAATATTATTCAAGGATTTCATTTTCATTCTCGTACAAGCATAGTATTGAAAAATAAAGAGTCAAACATATTGTAGAGACTAGTTGCTGTCAATTATGACAACTAGGAATCTCAAAACTTCTTCTACCTAAACATTTTAACATCGGGAGAGGGAAATGTTTATAAATATAAGAAATAGTATAAATTATAAATATATTTTTTGAGATTTGATTAAAATATAAATTATTTTTTATAATTTGGAAAATTATATTTCACTCCTTGATGTTTCTAATTTCTTAATAAATTGTTCCTTTTATTAATAAATTATCAAATTAATTAATAATTTTTAATGATATTAGAAATATGTTTTAATTAATAATTTAGATAATTTTATTATTGTACAGTAAAATAATTATGAATATTTTTTTATAATTAATTATGTTAAATAAAAAAATTTAACAAAAAAATATTTATAATTTTTAAACTATAAGAGACAATCTATATTTTAAACAAATTTTACGATATATTTGTAATTTACCTAAGAAATATATATAAAACTTAGAAACTACAGAGTAAAAAAAACAAAAAAAAAAAAAAAAAAAACACATGGCTTTGCAGAAAAGCTTCTCCTCCTCCCTCTTCCCCCTCCGCCTCCTGGCGCTGCAGTTGTTGCTATGGCTGACAAAAACATCGGCACTTTCTTATGCGAAGCCTGGTTGTCCAGAATACTGCGGAGATGTTAGAATTCCATATCCTTTTGGAGTAGGTCCCAATTGTTACTTAGATGAATGGTTCTCCATAGCGTGCAAGAACTCAAGCAGCGGAGTCGCAGCTTACTTAATAAGGATCGATCTTGAGGTGCTGGAAATTTCATTGAATGGAAGCTACCTTCGAGTCAACAATCCAGTAACATCTCCCAACTGCCCCATCAACAACAACGCAAGCTTGGATTCAAGCGTTGACTTGAGATCTAGCCCTTTTCGCTTCTCAGAAATAAACAACGTGTTCACGGCCACAGGCATAAATTGCAACCAGAAGGCCTATTTACGTGGTCTATTCTCCAATGGGATTACCCACTGCTCGCCTACTTGCGATTCTGCTAATAATAGTAGTTGCACGATGGAAATCTCTATTTTGGGTGGGAATCAGGCGGAAATTTCACCGTCCGTGACGTTTCTGCAAGGCTACAAAGTGTCTTTAGATCCAGGAAACCAAACATCATGTGTGTATGCGTTCGTGGTAGATAAGAATAAGAATTCCACCGAATACTCCTCTGCTGTGCAAACTCATCATGTCCCTGCTGTTCTCAATTGGGTTGTACACAATATCACACAGCTTGGATTGGTTCCCGACAACAGCTATCAAAATAACTACTCCTGTCTTCAGGGGTCCATCGCTTATTATTCCTGGATCCGCGAGTGTGATGTTGTTCAAAGCCTCCTGTGCGTTTGCAATTTTCCCTACGCTGGAAATCCTTATTTTTCCAATGGATGTGTAGGTACGTCTTATGCTCCCTCAACAATATTTCTATTCCTTTGTTTATTTATTTATGTTGTGCTTGGTTAGAGGATTCGAAAAGGGATTTCGAAAAGGAAAGAAAAAAAATAGGTGAAATGAGAATAAAATATACATATATTTCACTTAGTTTCATACACATTTTCTCTTTTTATTTTCAAATTTCTTCTCAAATCCCCAACCAATTACAGCATTAGGAGGTAATTAATCAAATCAAATCAAATGGTTAATTTTTTTTGACAACGGGTATGTTTGAAGTCATTCGATAGTGAGAGTGGTGATGGTGCTGGTTGTTGGGAAAGGAACGGATGATCAAAATTTATTTTAAATATGACTCATATCATATTTAAAATTAATTTCAACTACACAATATAATTTTTTGTGCATATTGGGTATATTTGATTACAAGGATTGTAATATAGGATTATGATGGTTAATCTATAAATTCACAATCTCATGTTTGATTGTAAATTTTATTAATCGGATTATATGTATGGTTGATATTCAATCCAATGAAATTGATTGAAGGTCATAATTTCAAGTATGAAAAGAAAAAAAATAAAAATAAATCAATGAATATATAATAAATGGTTATCTCACTAATTTAATTAAATAACTAATGTTATACTAATGCATGAGATTATTAATCCGTCCCCTATTAATCCGGTTAATCAAACACGGCTATTTATTGGAGTGATTATTGTCCAATAATTTGTAAAGTTTGTTTTTTGGTTGATAACTACTTTAAATTTCTGATATTACAATTGTATGCAGATACGTTCATTAAACCTCGCAAGTAAAATACAGGTATTATCATTGGTAAGTTCATTTTTCTCCCAAGTGTTTAAAAACATAGAAATGGAGTGATTGTTTGGTGTAACTTATGAAGCTGTTTATAAATTATTTATTTTATTTTTAAAATTTTATGATGGAGTATTCGGTATAGTTTCTATATATAATCTATGAAACAAAAATAATTTAAGTAAATTAAAAAAAAAAATTTGATTACAAAGAAACGAGAACATAAATGTTTAGAGGTGGATTCCCTCCGGTTCATAATTCGGATTGTAGGATGTTGTTTAGGTCTGTAGGGCTCATCACGAGTTCCGTTTCAATAACCTGAACTATTCATTGTGTCGTGCATTTTGTGTATTTCATCCACACAAAAATTAAGTGAATCTGATAATCATATTATATTTAATTTATCATGTTGGTTACCAAAAAAATATACTACAATTATGTTTTTAAAAATAAACCATTTTTTTTTTTGGCGTAACAAATGCAATAAATTGAATAGGTTATAATTATCAGATCGATCAAATTTTTTATTTGGATGATATACACAAATTATGCAACAAAATAAATAGTTCAGATTATTTGAACGAGATCAATGGTGACCTCCACAAGCCAGAACAACAACCTCCAATAAAAATTCCAAATTCAAATATTTATTTTTGATTAGTGTAGAGGGTCAGAAATTATGCTTCAAATTAAGTATGGGCCTAAATGCTGAGGTCGCCCTTCTAAGGCGACCAGGAATGAAAAAGAAGCAGGGGCTAAAGCCCAAGGGAATTGGGCCAACAGTGGGCCGAAGCAAGTCCAACTCACCAAGGGTCCAAACAAACTCCACAAAGGAAAATGCCTAAGTCAAGTTGCAGAGGTAACACTTACAGCGGCCAAGTTGTAGAGAGAACACCTGCGCCGGTCAAATTGCTGAGGCACTTTGCCGCAGCACTGCCATTCCCCAATAATGTCGGTTCCCCCGCCATCTGAAGTTGTTGAGGGAAAGAGAAAGCCGAAGCAACTAAGTTGCAAAGGCGACACTTGCGACGGCCAAGTTACAAAGGCACTTTGTCTTAACCCTACCATTCCAAGTATTGTCGCTATCGCCGCCACTTGGAGTTGTTGAGGGAAGGAGAAAACTAAAGCAATTAAGTTGCAGAGGTAGTACTTGCAGCGCCCAAGTTGCGAAGGCATTTTGTCGGCGTTGCCATCTCTAATATTGTCGGTTTTACCATTTGAACTTGCCGCGGGAAATGACTACTACAGCAACTACAGCCACTACAACTAACTTGCGGAGGAAATATCCTGCCTAGGTGATAGTAGCCTTTGGGAAAAGCTTCCCCTTTACAAATAGAGGCTAATATTTGGCGCTGATAGTAGGACCCAAGGCATTACTAGCTCAGGGCTGATAACAAGTCCCAAAGTTCATTAACTTGGCACTGATAGTAGGCTCCAAGATTTATTGGTGGGAACTGATAGCAGGCCCAGAGATACTAGTTTACCTTGTCAATCCCGAAAAGGTTGGAGTAAGGCAGCCTGAGTGCAGAGGACTCTCTTTCTATTCTCCCAGGTTGTGGACCTGCCTTGGTTGCACAAGCAGGACCAAGGAAGCCCCCTTGGGCTTGGTGCTAAGGTAGAGCATGGCTCATAGTAGGCTTGGTTGTGGCCTTTGCCCTAGGAAGATGGGGAGTTTGTGGTTAGGTGGCTAAAGATGGAGGCATCGTTGAGGTGAACACGAATATAGCCGATAACAGGCTAATGGAGTCCTGGGAATGCATGTACTGGCTAAATAGAACTGAGAAGGCGAGTGCAACAGCAAGGTTTACCACTGCAATTACACTTGCTGAGGTTCGAGCTGAGAAGGCAAGCGCAAAGGCATATACTTACACTGCAACTGTACATGCTAAGGTTCAAAAGGGAGTTGCAGCACCAAACACTCCCGTCGTAACTACACTTGTTGAGCCTCGAAAATGTAGTTGCAAAGGCAAATAGATAGTACATAGAACATGTAGAGGGACACGTGGAACTTTCAGCCTGGTGGCTTAAGGCAAAATATTCTATATGATCCTTAAAGACACCTGTCATCTCTCTATTTGGTCACTTGGTGTCCTCTTGGTGCCAAGGAAAAGCCTATAAATAGGACCCATTTCCTAAGGTCCAAGAGAAGGAATTTTGGAGATTTAAAGGAGATGCTGCGCATTTGTGCACTGTCATACATTTCTTCTCAAGCTACTTGCTCCACCCTCACCTAGCTGCACACTTTCCAACTCTTAGACAGCTGTTACTGCTCATTCTCCAGCCACTTCCACCATTGTTAGACCATTAGCATAGTTTTGCCTCTCTAACCACCTTCCTAACCTTGAACCCCCCTACATTTCTGTGGACTTTGCTGGGGAGGCTGTTTTGTTGATGGTTCATACCCGCAGTAGCTTAAACATTTCACTAGAAAGAATGGTAGAGGATGAATTTTAGCAACCCCCATGGTAGCAAGGCTCTTCCAATGGTAGATCAGCACATGCTGAGGACCATGACCACAATGTTGTGGTTGAAGCAGTCCAATCACTCTAGGATACGTAGAAGGAGATCCTAACAGCTTTCCAAACTCTCACCAAGGCTATTATGGCCATGGCATCCAAACCAGCTCCAGCACAGGAACCTCCGCCTGTAGCTGTCCCAAATCCAGTGCCAAACTTGTTCCCTGAGGTTCGAGCTTTGATCTAGGTGCCTCCAGTGATACCTCAGGTGAATGGTACGACTGCTAGTTCAGCTATCCAAGAACAGACTGGTCCATTCCAACCTACTCACTTCGTTACTCTAGCCGACGTACAAGCTATGCTCGAGCAAGAGCATAACAAGAAGCAACTACCATCTCTCTCTGACTCGGATGTGATGCCCCCATACTCTCAGGAGATATTGACCATGCCATACCCAACTGGGTATACAGTGCCCAAGTTTATTAAGTTTGATGGGAAGCAAGGCAATGCCAGAGAACACGTGGTGAGGTTCATTGAAACTCTTGGTGTTTATGGTAGTGACCACTCTCTAAGCCTTCGAGAGTTCTTCAAATCACTTACTAAAAGGGCATATAGCTAGTATGTGAACTTGGCCCCCAACTCGATCAAGAGTTGAGATGAGATGGTGAACAAGCTCCACACAAAGTTTTTCCCAGTTCAAGAGAAAGTTACAACCTTCACACTTGGGCGAGATGTCCAAAAGGAAGGAGAAGATATATTGGACTACGTCAAGCGGTTCCAGGATAAGGCTATTGACTGTCATGGACCAGTGGATGAAGCCCATTTAGTTAGCATATGTGTGGAGGGTGCCATATGCAACTATAAAATCTTCTTGGTGAATCATTATTTACCTACCTTTTCAGCCTTGATTGAGGCAACTAGGAACCTCAGTACCACCGGTCCTTTGCATAAATCTCATGACAGTCACCGTTACTCCCGTAGTAGTAGAGTTGTTGCGGTAACCTCTGTAAGAGGGAGCCGCTCGCAAGGAGAGGCATCGTCCTCTCGGAAGAGGAAGAGTTATGAAGATAGAAATCCATATCCTTGCAGCCTTGAGAATGTTAAAGCCTTGGTTAAAGAATGTGTAACCGATGGTGAACTTACTTTACCTCCGGTTGATGTTCCCCCAACCAAGAAGGACAAAAAAAGCCCGGATTATTGTATTTATCACAGAGCCACTAGACACCCTACTAGGCACTGTTGGACTTTGAAAAGTATCTTTAAGAAGAAAGTTGTTGCAAATGAGTTAAAGTTCAAAGATGCTGGTAATCGTGATGTAAGGAAGGACCCTTATCCTAACCACAAGAATAAGGGGAAGAATGTACAGATGATTGGGTATCTTGGGCCTGTGCACGATCAAGTACACATGGCATCCTACTATGATGAGTTAGAAGAAATCGCTACTAGCTAGCTCCCTAAGATGGTACCTGCAAAGGCAAAGTTTACAAAGGATACTCATGCTCAGGTCTTGCAAAACTCTGTTAAGTTTCGCATTTTCTTTGACCAGCTGGGGCTGAGCTAAGCCGCCAGGTTGGAAGCAACAAAGGCCCTCATCAACATCTCTGAAGTGCACCATATTGAAGTTGTTGGGGCTAATGAGCATGTGCCTCAACGTATCCAGGAAGATTATGGGGCCATTACTTTTTCAGAAATAGATAGAGCATACCCATTTCCTCATAACTGTCCTCTTTTTGTCATAGCTTACATCAACGATGTAGAGTTCAAGTGTGCTTTCCTTGATGGTGGGGTGTCCATAAACATCATCACTATTGACACCTTTTGCGAAGGCGAGTATCCCAGAGTCCAGGATGGTCCGTCAACCAATTACTGTGACGGGTTTTGGTGGTAAGAAAAAAGTTGCTAAGGGCCATGTTGTAGTGGACTTAGCAGTTGACGAGATCCATTCCGCAACTACGTTCCATGTGATTGAAATAGACACAAATTACCACATCATACTTGGCAGAGCTTGGATGTATTGATATGGGGCTATTCCGTCGAGTTATCACCAATGTGTGATGGTAAAGTTGGGAAAGCACACAGTGACCATAAATGCATCTAACAAGCCATTTGTAGTAGAGAAGGCCCACTATTCTGATGCAATTTTCTTTACTGAGCTGTCAATGGATGAAACTCCAAGGACTAGTAAGGTTGCAGGGGTAAAATTGACGAAATGGGAAGACATTCGAGATGCAGAGGCTGCTCCAGAAGGTAGTAGGCAAAAGAAGAGCAGCAAGTCCACAAGTCCTCCGCCCAAGATTGTTAAGGTGCATGAAAGCAGCAAGACAGTTTACTACCTATGACGGTCTTGGGGGCTAGACTTCATACCTTAGGAGGATGGCCTCAAGACAAATAAATGTGATAGTGATGAGTCCCAAGAAGGGTTGGTGGAGACGCCTAAGCCCGCCCCGGAATGCATGCAAGATAGACCCAAACTACAGCAGGAAGTACTTGCTGAGGTCAACCTTAGCGACTTACCAGGGCAAAGCAAGCCCGTGTTTGTCAACGATACAATGGCTCCAGCAGCTAAGGTCGAATTGATAACACTACTAAAGCGGTACAGTCACGTCTTTGCTTGGACGTATGACAAGATGCCTGGTCTAGACCCATCCCTTGTCACTCATCACCTTGACACTTTTCCCGACTCTAAGCCAATAAAGCAGCATGCTTGAAAGTATCACCTTGATCTTGACACAAAGATCAAGGAAGAGGTAGAAAAGTTGCAGAGGGCCAAGTTCATTGAGCCTATATAGTACCCAACTTGGCTAGCAAATATTGTGCCTATGAAGAAAAAGAATGACCACATCAGGGTCTATGTAGACTTTCGTGACCTGAATAAGGCCTACCCAAAAGATGAGTTTTCATTGCCCCATGTTGACACACTCGTCGATTCTACTGCGGGCTATCAAATGTTCTCCTTCATGGACGGGTTTAGTGGTTACAACCAAATCAAAATGGCACTAGAAGACGCAAAAAAAATAGCTTTTAGAACGTCCTTGGGACATTTTTTCTATACGGTGATGCCCTTCGGTTTGAAAAACGCGAGGGCAACCTATCAACAGGCTATGACTGCAGTGTTCCATGACATGTTACATCATGAAGTGGAAGTGTATGTAGATGATTTGGTGGTAAAGTCTACTAAGGCAAACCGACACCTCTACGACTTGGAAAAAGTTTTTCAGCATTGTCGCAATTTCTGCTTAAAGATGAACCCTCTCAAGTGTTCCTTCGGGATTACTGCATGCAAGTTCCTTGGCTTTCTGGTACACCATAGGGGGATTGAAGTAGATGGGGATAAGATCAAGTCAATCATAGAGATGCCACTACTATACTCTCAAAAAGCCTTGAAGAAATTCCTAAGCAAAGTATCATACCTCAGGAGGTTCATTCCAACCCTTGCTGAGATAACCTTTTCCTTTGGGACACTGCTGAAAGGGAATCACAAATTTGAATCATTGCAAGAACACCAACAGGCATTTGATATGGTGAAGAATGCACTTACCTTTGCACTTATAATGATTTCCCCACAATCTGCAAAGCCTCTGCTACTGTACCCGACCTCTATATCTCAGTCTATTGGAGCTTTACTTGTCTAGGACATAGATGGTGTTGAGAAACTAGTCTATTACATCAGTCGCAAAGTCAATGGCGCTAAATCACGGTACACCCCAATTGAGAGGCATCGTTTAGCCTTAATCTTCACAGTACAGAAGTTGCGACACTATTTTTTGGCATACCTAGTCCAGGTTGTGACCAGGAGTGATCCAGTCCACTACTTACTAAGCAAGCCCGCTCTAACTGGAAGAATGGCAAGATGGCTCTTGGTTCTCACAGAATATGGCATCACTTGCGTTACTTCCAAGGCTATTAAGAGCCAAGCACTTGCAGACTTACTAGCATAATTCCCATCACCAAGTGAGGTCCATGTCTTAGCAGTTGTAGTTGAGACTTATTGGGATTTAAAATTTGATGGAGCTTCTGGAGCTGGGAAAGGTGAAGCTGGCATAACACTATGTAGTCAAAAAGGAGAGAAATTTCATTTATCATATAGGCTTGACTTTGAATGTTCAAACAACGAGGTTGAATATGAGGCGTTGATACTAGGTCTAATTGCGGCTTCACAAGTTAAAAATCTGGGTGACTCCAAAATGGTTGTCAAGCAAACAATAGGTATTACTAACGGATGCAGAGGCAGGGGTATTACTGGCTAGAGATGGAAAAAGGAAAGTACTGAGTTGCAGAAGCAATGTGCAAAATGTCAATCCCATCCCAAATAAGAGAAAGCCCATTTCTTAAGTAGTGAAGAATGGAGACAACCATATATTGACTATCTTAGAAGTGGCACACTGCCCGAGAACAAAGCCGATGCAATTAGAGTCAAAAGGCGGGCCCTCCGCTTTTTCCTTGACCAAGGTAAGCTGTACCGCAAAAGCTTTGAAGGGGAACCTTTGGCGTGTTTATCAAAAGATAAGGCAAATAAAATGCTGAGGAAAGCCCACAAGGCAGAGCATCGAGGAGCTCAGCGATTAGATGGACATCTTATTCACCTCAGCTACTGCTGGCCAACAATGGAAGAAGATGCTAAAAACTTTGTAAAGAGATGCCAATCCTGCCAGAAGTTTAGGAACTTGATACGTGCACCAACGGTCGAACTGCACAACATCAAGACTCCTTACCTGTTTCATACTTGCGCATTCGACCTAGTAGGTCCTATAGCGCAGCAATCTAAAGGCCACAGATAGATACTTGCAACAACTAAAGTTAACACTAAGTGGGCAGAGAATATACCGATGAGGAAAGCAGATGGGGCAGGAGTGGCCAACTTCATCAAGGAAAACATAATCTGTAGGTTTGGCACACCCAAACTAATGTTGTTTGACAATGGAACTCCCTTTGTAAATCTCCATGTGGGAAGATTACTGGACACCTACCAGATTAAGCACCACAAGTCTACTCCATACTATCCTCAAGGGAACGGACAAGCTGAGGCAACCAACAAAACTCTCATCCGAATATTGAGTAAAATGATGGATGAAGCAAAGGGCACATGGTCTGAACAACTCCCCATAGCACTCTGGACGTATGGAACGTCAAAGGGGAAGCCAACTCAGGCAACCCCATTTCCCTAGTATACGGGTCCGAAGCTGTGTCACCAGTTAAGTTGGTAGTACCCTCAGTTAGAATGGCTATGTCAGCACATTTAGTTCCAGACAACAGAAAGAACGACATAGAGGCAGCCGAATAAAGAAGAGATTGGGCCTCGTGGGCAATGGAAAGGTATCATCAGTCATAGCTCGCACCTACAATCGGTCTGTTCAACATAGGGAGTTCAATGAGGGGGACTTGGTATGGAAGATAGTGGATGCAATCATGCGGGGGCAACCAATTCCCAAGTTCTCACCTAGATTGGAAGGCCCTTACAAAGCTGTTAAGGCAAGCAGCAGCGGGTATTACAAGTTGACAACAGTAGATGATGGGTTCAGAACTGGCCCTATCAACGCTAAGTATGTAAAGGAGTATTTTCCTTAATTTCTTTTGTTTAGGAAAAGAGTTGTAAGTTTCTTTGTTAGTACTTCCAAAGCAAAGTATAAAGAACGTGTCATACACTTAGTAAACCTGTTGCTCTTGTAAACACTTAGTGTGAGGAAATTTTTCCATACTTAATGAAATTTTATCATTGTAAAAAAAAAATAAAAAATAAAAAATAAACCCTACTTAGACATGGTGAAGTTCTATTTATAGCAAGAGTTTTGCTCATCCTTAGAAGCTATGTAAAGACAATGAAAGCAAGGCAATGCAATAAGATCCAACTAATCAATATATTTGCTCCTCATAAACATCAAAGTTTTCCACAGCATGATTACAATATTCAAAAGAAAAAAGAAGAAAGAAAAAGATAACAAAAGTACAAAGAAAAAGAGCCATAACAAAGTCATAATAAATTAACTCAAACCCTTTATGAGGGAGTCCATCAGGGTCACATCACGAGGTAACTGAACAACCAACATAGAGTCCTTCTCTTTGAGCCGAGCCAGGTTCTACCGATACTGCTCCAAGGCCCCCTTACACTCTGTGATGGTCTCCTCCGAAGATGCAATCATTACCACATTATCTGCATGCTCAAGGAAGCCATCAACTGCCTAAAACCTGGCCTTCATCCACGATAGGTCCAAACCATTCCTCTCAAAGCTGCTCAAATTAGCCTCAGCACTCTCCACAAACTTACTAGGGGTTGGCAGAATCTTTTTTGTAGCAAGGTCGCGAATGAAACCGACAAGTGACTCCAACAATGCTGTCTACACCATTAAGCTCAGAATGTTAAAAGCAGCAAAGGTGCCAAGGTATAGTGCCTAGATGTGGGCAAGAGTGGAAGCAGCTTCGGAGGAGATCCAATAACTTAGAAAAGTAACTTTCCCTAAGGACTTAAGGGACTTTCTCACACCACCGCTAGCTTCAATTACTAGAGAGAGACTGGCAAAATAACCAAAGGTCTGAGGACGACTCACCTCCCCTGAAGATGACTGTCCAGTGGCATTGGAATGGGTAGACGCAGGGTGACGACAGGGCGAACTAACCTCGCAAGAAAGGCCAAAGCTTCCTGCATCATCATGTCACTCCGAAAAGAGGTTATCCATATGGTAGTCCTCAACATTCAGATATGGCACAACAGTGGTGTCCATGCCCACATAAAAGTCTCGCGATCACCCGAGATTAGTTGGCACCTTATAGAAATGAGTTGGGTACAGATCAACGAGCTGCTCAGAAGTTGCTGAGGTAACTGGGTCAAAAGCATCAGCGACAGGAGTAGTACCATGAGTGGACAGGTTGACAGTTGCCTCTGCAAGTTAAGCCAAACTTTGAGGGTCCACAGCAGGAACAACCGCTACATTTGCACCCCCCTTAGGAACTTGGACATTGGAAAGTGTGGTCTGTTAAACTAGTGGAGACTCAGTGGATTAGAGAGAACCCCCAGATATAGATTCCAAATGAGGTGGTGGAATTCTAGTGGCTTTCTTACGCCAGACCTTTTTCTTGAAGTCTCAGGAACAAAATCCTCCCCACCAATGAAGGAACGGTCAGAATGAACAGAATCAATGAGATCTGGGGGCTCAGCACCCTCAATAGCTACACCACCCTCGGCAACTTCCGCAGTAGGGAAAACTCGTTCGCTTTCAACAAATGGGGCATCATAACCTCTTTTCATATCTGTAACCTCAGCAACTGGCTCAACCTTAGCAACTGGGGCAACCTCAGCACTTAGTTCTTCTTCAATATCTGGAAGTACCATTCTACGAGTTCTGAGTCTAGTGACCCTTGAAGCAATGGGAAGGTCGTCATCGTCATCATTATCTAAATCTGAGGAAATTCCGATGGAGTCGAGGGACCTCCAGGGCGTTAAAGGTAGTACAACCGAAACAGTACCGCGCCTCTGAAACCAGTGAGGCCCTGAAAAAGGAAAAGATCATTGACTACTAAAATAAATATAAAAAGCCAAGGAAGTATCGAAAAATGAAAAATATTTTCTAAGTATGGGTACCTTCCGGAGCCTCTTCCTACTTGGGTAAGGCATGAGCCTCAGCGTATTGATGCTGCTGCCTCTTGGGCTACCCTCAGTTGGGAGCGGGTTATGCGTACTATTACATGATTGGGGGGGAGAGCAACTTGCAGAGGTTAGATGGACATTGCCCCAGAACGGATGAGGCTCCTCTACTGCAGGCAAGGACGAAAGCTTGAAACGAAAAAGTACACTGGTCTGTTTTCTATGACCAGAAAAGAGACGAATGGATAAGTTAGGCTGTGGAATGGGTTCTACCATAGGGGCAACCAGATCACTATTGTAAAAATTGAAAAAGAGTTGAGGTTACGGTACCAGAATAGCCTGTTAGTGGGAGTGAAGGCATTTTCTCTTCCAAGTGAGGGCAACTCCATAAGGCATAAGCCCTCCACAAGTAAGGCGGTGTAATCACAAGCAAACCGCTGGAAGCTCTGATGGAAGTCTGTCTGAGACAGAGGGGCATGTGGGATACCTTGGTCTATGCTGAATTGCCTAAGGATCCTGTCCGGTCGACACACAACGCTGGACATGCCCTCCTCGTTCCATACGGGCAGGAACCCTGAGCGTATCATGGCGACCACAAGAAAAGAGTTGGCCTGGACACTGCCAAGAGAGAAATCAACATGATGAACCTCTAAGAAATAAAATAGAACAACAGAGATGCCTAGAACAAGCTGGGTAAAAGAGCAGAGCACACTGTCCTCCATGCGATCAACGTAATCCACGAAGGGTCTGTGGTGCCAACACTAGACCACCTGAGATACAAGGAAGGGAATGGCGTACTTGTCTTGTGACAGGTTGTCTCTCTGCATCTAGAATAGGACGATCTTTTGCATCAAGGACTTTGTCGGTGGAAGAAGGGCGCATGCTCTTTAGGAATGGGGCCCATAGCAGGGAACTGCTCATAGAAGAAGGCGGTTAAGAACTGAGTGTGTACAAAGCTCATACATCGTAGTGGCCCATGGACCTCTCCATGTCCGAGTGAATGAGGTCAAGACGGAAGTATAAATTCCCCAAGAAGAGAAGAGCCAGAGGGATCTGACTGCCACTGCAGAGTTTAAAAGCCAGAGGGAACACCAGAGGATTAATACTCTCAGCGGGGTTGCTGGGGAGAACAAAAATGAGATGAAATAACTAACAAAGGCGGCCAAGTACAAGTTGTTGCGATAGCCCGACCCAACTATGGAGTTGCGGCTATCCTGTGTAATGTCGCCACAACCGCTTACAAGTCCTTGAAGAAATGTTTCATCCAAGAGAGGTAGGTGGTCTTGTCCCTCTTGGGCCTCTCTTGAAGCAATTCCCCAGTCTTGAGATCGTACAAATAGCCATACTTCCATGCCTCCCGAAAGGCACCCTAGAGAGCAATGACAGTAGTCTGTTCCGTAGCAATTAGGGATGCGGGATCAAAATGGTAGTCCCCACAAGTGCTCAAGCGCAAAAGAACAACAACATCTTTGAGAGTTGAGGTTATCTCCCCCTAGGCCAGAACGAAGGTTGTGAGTGTCGCGACTCTAGCAGGAAAATGACCATATCAATATTGGTCTGTATCTTGCGCTATGAACAACTCCTTGAAATCAAAACGGTATTGAAGAGACAAGCATCCCTTAAGCGCTAATCGAAGTCATTGTCCACAATAACATCATCGACCCAAAGGGACCAGTTTTCCAAAAGGCACAAGTAAGTGTGGTAATAGATGTATGAATGGGGAAATTCACCACGCTTCACGCGAAAACACAACACAGAGACTGTGTTCACCTTGTCAGCGTCGTCCAAAGAGGCCTCACCAAAGGGAATAGAGGCTCCTCCAAAGAGGGGGAATCAAGGACAAAGGAGTCAATTACCTTCCAGATTGGGTCGGCAAGCCCCCCAAAGTATGGGTGTGACGTCCTAAAAATCAAGAACATCAGAGAATATATTAACAAATAAATACAGGGTTTATCTACGGTTAGGATTCTAGGAAACGTCACTAACGAGTCCTATGATCAATAACCAAGTAAGATCCCAGATCACAGAAGGAGTCAAGTTAGCCTCCCTTCTAAGTCCAGCTTTCTTAGGTAGCGCACTACCCTTTTGACAGATCTTAAAAGGCATTAACGCAAGGTCTCATAAGCAACGCAGAGATAGGCATAGGATTACAAAGTAAATAATAATTGCAGTGTCTCAAATTTTAAATTTACAAAACGAGTTCCATTACTATTACAATCCAAAAAGAATAAATAAAAAGCACAATTAGACTAATGAGCGAAATGGTTCCAAACTTTCTCTAAGGCAAACTTAAGTCTTCAAATGTCTTTGACTCTTCATTGGCTTCGTACGTTTCTTCGATACCTGACATGAAACGCCATGAGCTTTGAATGCCCAATAAGCGCACACACATCCCATCCCTTTTTTTTCAATCCAATACACCATCACAATTATAACAAACAAGTAATAAAGCATCATAGTCATTCAATAATAAAGGATTACAAGGTTAGATGTTAGAAATCTAGAAATCCCCCAAAGAGACTTTGTCCTCCCAACCACAAGAATTGGACGCGAATTATTTGATATGCCCCCTCTTTTGCTACTTTGTTGCAGAACTAACCTCGGATGCCTACCAATGGTTATATACTGCGTAGCACCAACCGCAGGGCCTCAAAAGAGACGGTAATAACGGGCCTTGCTTAAATCCCTCCTTATACCAAATACCTAGGGTCCGAATACAACCGCTCCATTCAAGGGTTCCGAAAACCACTTGCGCAAGACTTTAACTTCTAAATAGGGAACGCATCTCGTCAACCAATCAATATCTTAGTAACTTGTCCAAAATTTCGCAAACCCATTACCACCCATTAAGTTTCCCATTTGAGTTAAATAATTCAAGTTAGAGTTAGGACATGCTCTTGAAACAACATCTATTGCACAAGTATGAACAACTACATATCACAAATAGAAGGAAATAAAATTACAACACATGAGATTCACATATCAAGATAGGCACAAGTAGCTCTAGGTATATTCAAGTAGTTAAGGGAATAATTTCGCACAAGAATATAAATTTCCAGATTTGCGTAAGTGTGAGCACCATTAAAGGACTAAAATAAAAGGTACATAACCATTACATATGTAATCTCATACCAATACATGATCAGATACAAATAAACATATTCATGAACACAAGAGCATAAAACACTCATGCAAAACTAAATTTCAGATTCAGTACCAATTAAGGATTAAAATAAGAAGGCCTATTTCAGATTTTTCCTGAACCTAGCCTTCCTATGGTTCGTAGAAAATTTAATCTAGTTTTCAAACCATGTTTTGGAAATGGAATAGCTTTTCCAAATTTTTAGTCATTTCAGAAATACTCCAGCTTTGTCCAGATTCGTCGACCATTACGAAAATCAGATTTGCTCACAAACCACTCACTCTTTTTCAATGAAACCAATTTTCCTTGAAAGTTAAATCCTTAAGGAAGAGTTTGAAATAAAATGGAGGTCCAGAAGATTTTTCTAAGTTTTTCTAAAATTTTTGAAATTTGGCTGTAAAATAGATTTTTCTAACACAGTTTTTGAAAATAGAAATTTGGTGAGAAAAGAGGTCAACTAGGGGAAATTTTCCACTTCTTTTGTGATGAAAACAAGCTAAATAATATGTATTAAACTCGTAAATTTAAGGTGAAGGTGTGCCTTTGGAAATTTTGAGAGTTTGATATGAAAAAAGGTAGTCTCATACCGATTAAGAGAAATACAAGAAAGGTATAATCAAGGCTCAACTCCTTTCATTTTTAACAGAAGAATACCATAAAAATAAATATGAAATGAATGTTTAAAACTTCTAAGAGCATGCATTTGAAAGGAAAAATAAGAGACAGTTGTGTTGTGGCTTACTTACGGGTTATTGGAATTGCTAGCAAACTTCTTCTCCTATATTCCACCAAAGCTCACCCTCCTTCCTCTCTTCTCTCACCTGAATATAGTGTGGGTGTGTGTGTGGGTGTGTATATGTGCTCAACAAATGGGGATGAGTGATATATTTATAGAGAATTTGGTGTGAAAAGTCCCACAAAATTAAAAAAAACAATTACTCCCTCCGTCCCAAAATATTAGTCCCTTATTCCATTTTTCATTGTCCCAAAATATTAGTCCCTCTTCAAAAATCAAGTACAAAAATAATATAAATTTCCTATTTTGCCCTTCTTTTAAATTAATAAACAATATAAAAAGTACAATTATGACATTGATATTCCCAAAAAATGTACTATCAAAAGGATAAATTTGGAAAATTAACTTTTTTCAAATGCAATAATTGTACTACCAAAAAAAGTTGGATTCCCCAAAAGGGACCATTATTTTGGGACGGAGGGAGTAAAATTTTTGCTAGATTTGATATTCAAATATTAATTTTTTTTTTTTAATTTTGGTTCTATATATATTGATTCTGGAGTTTAGTTCTCTACAGGTGCTTGTGGTGGATCAGCAGGATTATTATTTTTACTTATTGCTTCTGGGTGGCTGTACAAAGTAATGAAGAAAATAAATGACAAGAAACGCAAGGAAAATTTCTTCAAGCGAAATGGTGGTTTCTTGTTACAACACAAGTTATCTTCAAGTGATGGCAGTAAAAAAATCAAATTGTTTAATTCGAAGGAGTTGGAGAAAGCCACTGATCATTACCATGAAGATCGTATTCTCGGCCAAGGAGGCCAAGGTACAATTTTGTTATCCTTTCATTATCTAAAGCTTATAATTAATTTCTTATCTTGCGTAGATTTCTTACCAAACATCTTGAGACGTTTTATACATGGATTCTTCTTTGGGTTGGATAAGGGTAAAAAAATATCAGCGCACTATGAATGTTTTATGCCAAAAGTCAGCACAACACACATATAATATATATATATACATACAAACACATGTATTGGACTTGTTTATAGTGTGGTGAACGCGTATGAGCTAATATGTGTCATAATATGTTTATTAAAAAATCAAATACAATCTTTCCTAATTAATTTAACCATAATTAAGTAGTTATGCTATTTCATAAATCCAGGATTTGATTTCAAGCAAAATTTATGATTTTTGTTTTCTCTAATTTGAATAAGATTTGTTCATTGTTTATTTTTTTTAATTTTTTAATCAACCACTTACTTTCAATTAATTTTTCGACAGGTACTGTTTACAAAGGCATGTTGTCAGATGGAAGAATCATCGCTGTTAAAAAGTCTAAGGTTGTCGACGAGGGACAAGTTGAGCAATTCATCAATGAGGTCGTCATTCTTTCACAAATTGTCCATAGGAATATAGTCAAGCTCTTGGGTTGTTGTTTAGAGACAGACGTTCCTCTACTAATATATGAGTTCATCCCCAATGGAACACTCTCTCAACATATTCATGGTCCAAACGAGGAGTTCCCACTATCATGGGAGATGCGCTTTCGAATTGCCACAGAAGTTGCCGGAGCTTTTTCCTACTTACACTATGCGGCGTCCATACCCATCTATCATCGAGACATTAAGTCAACCAACATACTCTTGGATGAAAAATACAAAGCAAAAGTTTCTGACTTTGGAACTTCAACATCAATTGATGTTGATAATACTCATTTGACCACACGAGTACAGGGGACTTTTGGGTACTTAGATCCAGAGTACTTTCAATCAAGCCAATTTACTGATAAAAGTGATGTTTACAGCTTCGGAGTTGTTATTGTTGAGCTTTTAACTGGGCAAAAACCAATCTCTTCCACTAGAACCCAAGAAAGTAGAAGTTTAGTCAGTTATTTTATGCAATCAATAGAGGAAAATCGTCTACTTGAGATTCTTGATCCCCAGATTCTCAAAGAGGGTTGGAGAGAAGAGATGATTGTTGTTGCTCACCTCGCAAGAAGATGCCTAAATTTGAATGGGAAGAAGAGGCCTACAATGAAAGAGGTTGCAGTTGAGTTAGAAGGAATTAGAATGTCACATGGAAGTGGAACAATTCACCAACACTATGAAGAGGTTGAATACAATGCAACTGACCTTATTGAGGCTTGGGATGTTGCTTCAACCTCGACTGGAACTAATTTAGATAGCGGTATAGCTTCAACATTTGAAGTGCAATCATTATTACATAACATGTCGTGAAGTATATGTGAGGGCCCTGAAAATTTTATTTTCTTAAAAGTCCCTTACTTTTAAATTATTTCTTTGAAGTCCCTTAGTTTCTTAATTAATTGCAATTCTAACCCTAGGACCAATATGCATGCACCAACTAAAACTACACAAACCCTAATTGATTTTGTTAACTTAGGAATAAATTCTAATACCCTAATACTGATTAATTGACTTCCTAAATGTGGAATTACCACTCGAAAATCCTAGATTTTCTAGTTTTCATTTTGTTCGTCAGTAGATAGCCTTTTTATTTGAAATAAGAAATCCAGACCAAATTAGACTCTCTAACTCTAATTTAATTTAATTCTACACTAAAATAAATATTCCAATTCATAATTAAACCCAAAACCCTCACATTTTTATTAAATAACACAAAGACCCCAAACAAGTAACCATTGTATACTAATATATACACTTGTACCCTAAAATATATTTTTTAAAACATTTCATTTTACAAATTCCAACAATTGTACACATATATATATATATAAAGTCTCTCAAATCTCTAGCTATGGCCAGCCATCACATTGTAAATGATATGAGTGTACTTTTGGAGGCAAGCTTGCATAATTCAAGGAAAAAATCTTTGACTTGGTACAACTTATATATATATATATGTATATATGCAACTAGGTTGGTTTGATTAGGAGGAAAACCCTAACTAAATCATGTTTAGGAACCTAATTAAGGCCTCTAATCCTCTACTATTCCATTGAATTCGAACTAAATCCAAACTATCCAATCCAATTCCAACCAATGGGCATTTATGACCTTTTGCACCAAATTCATTATAAAAACAACCCCTCCCATAGCATTTTACATGCAAGAACACACACATACACACTATATTCAGCTGAGAGAGAAAAGAGGAAGAAGGTTGAGCTTGGTAGAAGAGAGGAGAGGAAGAAAAAGTTGCTAGCAATTCCAACAACCCTCAAGTAAGCCACAACACAACTCTCTCTTATTTCTTTTCCTTTCAGATTCATACACTTAGAACTTTTAAACATTCATTTCAGAAATGTTTTGATGGCATTTTTGTGTTAAAAATGAAAGGAGTTGAGTTTTGATTCTACCCTTCTTGTATTTCTCTTAATTGGTATAAGACTACCATTTTCCATATCAAACTCTCAAAATTTCCAAAGGCACACCTTCACCTTAAATTTTTGAGTTTATTACATATTATTTAGCATATTTTCATCACAAAAGAAGTGGAAAGTTTTCCCTAGTTGACTTCGTTTCTCACCAAATTTCTATTTTCAAGAACTGTGCCAGAAAAATTTGTTTTACAACAAACTTACGAAAATTCTAGAAATATGTATAAAAATATTCTAAACCTCCATTTTATGTCAAAATCTTCCTTAAGGAGTTAAATTTCAAGGAAAATTGGTTTCATGGAAAACGAGTGAGTGGTTTGTGAGAAATCTGATTTTTGTAACAGTCAACGAATCTGGACAGATCTGGAGTATTATTGAAATAACTAAGAATCTAGAAAAGCTTTTCCATTTCCGAAAATGTTCTGAAAACTAGATAAAATTCTCTATGAACCATAGGATGGCTAGATTTGGGAAAAATCTAAAATAGTTCTTTTAATCTTGATCTTTAAGTGACTCTGAATCTGGAAATTCTATTTACATTGATGTTTTGTGCTCTTGACTTTATGAATGTGCTTACTTATATATAATCATGTCTTGGTATGATATTATACATGTCATGGTTATGTATTATTTTTTTTTTTTTGGTCCTTTACTGATGCTTACACTTATACAAATTTATTTTCCTTCTCGCGTGTACTAACTAGTTACAACGATTAATCTAATGGAAAACTTAATGGGGGTGGCTAATGGGGTTTCAATGACCCAATTATTATTATGAGAAGAAGTTATTAGTTAGTGGGATATGTTCCCTTTGGTAAGTTAAATCTTGCACAAGTGGTTGTTTCAGAACCCTTAAATGGAGCGGTTGTATTCGAACCCTAGGTAGTTCTGTGTGAGGAGTGACTTGGGCAAGGCCAATCATTACCGTCTCTTTTGAGGCCCTACGGTTGGCGCTACGCGATATATAATTGTTGGTAGGCATCCGAGGTAAGGTCTACAACAAAGCAGCAAAAGAAGGAGCATATCGAATAATCCGCGTCCAATTCTTGGAGTTGGGAGAACAAAATCTCTTTGGGGAATTTCTAGACAACTAACAATTAACCATATAATCTGTTCTATGAACTTAAATGCCATGATCCTTTCCTCTATTTTTTTTTTCCTCGATGCTATTGTGTATTGAATTGGGAAAAAAGGATGGGATGTGTGTGCATTTACTGGCAATTCAAAGCTCACTGCGTATCATGCCAAGTGTCGAAGAGGAAAGTGCAGCAGAAGAAGACGAACTGGAAACCTTCGAGGACTTTTGGCTATCCTAGAAAGTTACGATTTTCTTTTGTCATTTTGTAAAGTCCATATGAAACATGCATCTTAGATTTTTTGCTTGAGAATATACCAATAAGTTACCATAAATATTTGTTATTGAAATGTTGGTTAGAATAATTAAGTACTAGTATGCAAAGCCACAAACTTGTACAACTTACGCTTTGGATTGGCAATATTAGTAGTTTCCTATATACATAATTCATTTGATAAAGATGATCATATATATGTATTTTAATGTAAGTATGAGTGATTAATAATGATATATCCATTAATAATGATCATATATAGTTTTGGAGTTGTTATTTTTTATGAGGTTTTAAATGGGCAAAAACCAATCTTTAGAATCTAAGAAAGTAGGAGTTTAGTCAGTCAATTTATGCAATGAATAGAGGAAAACTGTCTGCTTGAGATTCTTGATCCCCCAGTTCTTAAAAAGAGTCAGAGAGAAGAGATTATTGTTGTTGCTCACCTTGTAAGAAGATGCCTAAACTTGAATGGGAAGAAGAGGCCTACAATGAAAGATTTTGCAGTTGAGTTGGAAGGAATTAGAATATCACAAGGAGATGCGATGATTCACCAACACTATGAAGAGGTTGAATACAATACAACAAATCTTATCGAAGCCTGGGATGCTACTTCAACCTCAACAGAACATCTTTAGATAGCAATACAACTTTAACATTTGATGTGCTACCACTATTACATAACAAGCATTGAAGTATACACATAATATATATAATCCTTGTCCATCTTAGATTTTTTGTTGAAAATACCAGTAGTTATCATAGAGCTTGTCATTCAAATGTTTATTAGAATAATTAAGTACTAGTATGTAATGTTACAAACATATATGACTTATGCTTTGGAGTGGCAATAATAGTAGTTTCCTCTATTGGAATAAATAGTTTTATGGTGACTTTATTATGAAATTAAGTGGGTTCCAACCACCGGTTGAGGTGGGATTAAGTGGGTTTAGATTCTTTTTAATAAGACATTTACACCACAAAAAGAATGACAAAAAACTATTAAGAATTGAATGAGAAATTGTTCCATAAAGTTGGTCTCATGAATGAGATATTGAGAATGGTGTGTAAACCACCTATTCCACATTGATTATAGATGAAAGAATTGATGGGTATTTAAATCCTAAGTTTTTGATAAGGGTGTGAGCCACTTGGAGAATCCAAATTTTTTGAAAGAATGGAGTTATGGATGCTTCAATAACTTTTCAAACTTAGGGTGTGAGCCACTTTTTCACTTCTCGCTCTCTCTAAACTTTTCAAAACCCTAGATCTACACACACACACACACTCTCTCTCTCTCTCTCTAACACTCTACTTCTCTCCGCAAATACACCTAAATCCATCGAGTTCGTCACCCGTGCCCCTTTGTTAAAAAGGTAGAGCATGTTGTGGGCTTTCTTTTGATCCGAATGAAGTTGGGTTTGGGCATTGTTGGACTCTTTCTCTCATCTTTTAAGCTCGAGGTAGAGATTTTTCCGCACTCTAGTATGATTTTTAACTTAGATATTTGCTATTTCGAGAATAACATTATGATTTTGGGATATTTGCATAAAACTTAGGGTTTTGGGTTAAAAATCAAAAGAGTAGTTTTCAAATAGATTCTTGGAAATGATTGTAGCGTTGAAAATAAAGTTGAGTTGTGATGAAATGATTGATTTTGTTACTTGGGATCGATTTTGGAAGAAAAATAGATTTTGCCCTAAATATCTCAAATGTTGACTTTATATAAATAGTGAAAATGATGTTAAAAATGTGGAATTGGGTTGTTCTTGATGAGGATGGTGGAGTTTGATATGTATTATCACTCATATCTTAAAATTTGGAAAGTGTATCTTTATTGAAAATTGTTTATCTGTTTAGAAATATCTATTTAGACTATTGGTGGAGGATAGCTATGATTGTTGCAGAAATAGCATTAGAATTAGGAGAATTAAAACCAATTTCTCATCATTTTGCATTGAGCATTGTTACATATTTACTACATTGAAAATGTGCATTGTTTTGAGAAAAATGATAAATCTAGGAAGTATGTATTGTCTCGTAGAAATAAGTTGGCCTGAGTGTCTATGGTAAAAGTCCTAAAAACCATGCATATATGTGGGTGCCAATCCCGCAGATGAAATTTTCGTGAAATGGCAATAGTAGTGCTTATATAGCCTACATTTACATGGGTGCCGATTTACAGTTTCCCGAAGACGAAATTTTCGTGAAAGGTCGTATTTGTATTGGGATTCCAGAGTGTGATTCACTGTCTTATTTTCTATGGTAAAGAAGATGATTTACGAATTATGATGTTAATCTGGCATTGCATGATTTTTGGAAAGAGATATAAAAAGTTATGGTGCGAGCATTACATATGCATATCACCATATATCTTTATTAAGATTCATATACTATGTTAGATTATTTCTACTGGGCTTTGGCTCACTCTGTGTGGGAAAAATAATTTCAGGTGCTAATGATATGCCTCCACCAAGGCAATAGCTTAGGAAGACTTGAAGTAAGAGTTTCATTTTTGTTGATTATTTTATATGTTTTGTACAGGCCAAGGGCATTTAACTGTATTGGATTTAAATCCACTTTTGTTGTAATCAAGAATTACCTTGGAAAGTTGTAAGCCTATAGGACATTTCGTAATTGCTTGATGTTCATTCTATTATATAACATATGCTATAGATTCAGGGATAGACTTGTGAATATATATCTGCATACGTTACTCTTTTATAAACTTAATTGGAAACTAACGAAGTGTAATTACTTTATCATTGTTTTTATTTATGTTGTGGATGGATTATTATATTTATTTTCGGGGCGTTACATGTTTTCTCGATTTGATATACGCACAGACTGCTCGAGCGACCAAACCACCACTCAAGCATCAGACACAAAAAAAGTAACACCGCTCGAGCAACTAAAGCATGGCTCGAGCACACAATAAACCCCTTCTAGAAGTTCAGACCTGCAAGGACCTGCTCGAGCAAAGAAAACACCGCTCGAGCGAAGATCACCCTACTCTCAGCAATTTTATAGACTTGCAAAAATACTGAGAGATCTCAAAACCTGCTCAAGCGACCAAAGCACCGCTCGAGCGAACAAGAAATGAAATGGATAGCAACTCTTTTGAAAAACTAATTCACAACCTGTTTCAAACATTACCAACAACTCTACACAACCAAACTCAACTAACAACAAGATGATAAGGGTATAAACAACAATCAAAGGTACGGAATTCCAAATCTAAGAATATGAAAAGGGTTGGGTTTAAACTGGAACCGTTATAATGAAGTTGGAATAAGCCTTATGTCTTGTGTCAAGTGATAAAGAACTATCAAAAGCTGTCACAAATGAAGAGGTTGAAAGCTTAATTTTTCTCAATAACACATGATACGAAGGGGATGTGGGCTAGTAAGGAAAGGTAGAAATCCTACTACAAAAACAAAATAAAACAAAACAAAAAGCAAAAAGTCAGGACTAAATTAAGAAAAATAAAGAAATTTTGTGCCCAAACCCGTCCGCCCAACCACCCTAGCATCAAGCTTAAAAGTTTTGAAAAAAAAAATATTAAAAATTCCTATAATTTGACCTAGGTAACAAAATAAGTCCTAAGTTTTTAATTTTATCAATTTAAATCTTAATCTTTTTATCAATTTTTAATTTAAATCATTCGTCTATTTTTGTTAAGTAAAATAAATAGAAAGAGAATATTTTAGTCATTAAAGTCAATATATTTGCATATAAAATGTCTACAATATCCTTTTCGTTGAGTTTAATGACTAAAATATCATATTTTATGTAGGTTTTATCTAACGAAAATATGCAGATGTTTTGATTAAAAACAAATTGAAAAAATTAAAAATTAAAGATCTATTTTGTTACAAGCATTACCCTAAGGGTTTTTGTAATTTCCTCGAAGTTTTTTTGTCAAACTCTTCCTTAAAAATTAAAGATAAATTACAGCTAATCTTATATGATGAATTTAATTATCTATAAATCTTGTAAGTCTTGAAATTCTTATTTTGTCCCAATATTTTTTGTTCCCATTATTATTTATGATATGCATGTATAATAACGTAAAATCTTTTCTGTATCCATAATTATATACAACAATATTTGTAATAATACATAGAATAATGTGATTTTATCTTTTCTCAAGCTCAAGCTTGATTAATATTTAATGATCCAAGCTCAAACTCATTTGATTATCTATTCAAACCAAACTCAAGCCTGAATCTGAGTTTAGTTAATAAAATAATCGAACTTAAACAGTGAACTACTGAACTCAACTCAATTACTTTTTTGCTCTAATAAAGCTAGCATAGCATTTGCACAAGTCTTATTGCCATTAATCACCTAATTGTATTAGCTTAAACAACTCAATTTCGCTACATCTCTTAATTGTGACCCTTCAATTTCACTTCTAATGATAAGACCTGTATGAAGTGATTTCACACTTCTCTCTCTATCATCTTTAGATCCTTTTAATTTTATATAATTGGGAGTAAAATTGAGAGGACAAAATTAGGGAATGAATCATTTTTCTAAACTATAGGGGTATTTAATTACCTTATTGATTCATAACCATTGGGCTTATCCGAGCACATATATTAAATTCTTCTTCCTATTTCTATTAGTACACATCATACATGTTAAAGTAACTTTGCAGTTAGATTGCACAATCTTTCCTTCTTTCTTTCTTCTTTTTCATTTATTTTATTTTTTTAATCGCAATATGAAATTTAACTTCAAAAGTAGGAGAGAAAACTCACACATAGGGACTGTGGAGGGTAGAAATTTATTCCACATCGCCTTATAAAGTATACCATACCTACAAACTTTTGAGAGACTTTTTTCAGTTAAGGAAGAATAAAATTGTGCATCTCAGTATAAAGCAAATAATATTTTGGTGTGTGCTAGGGCAGTGAGATAGTCTGCACAAATGACGTCATTTGTGGAATACTTAGCTCCACCACGTGAATCCGCATGCCCAACAGGCTAACGTGCAAGGTAGAAATCAGTTCCACATCGATTTTCCATACTTTATAAAGTATGTCATATTTACAAACCTGTAAGTAGGGGTGCAACTTGGGTGGGTTCGGTCAGGTTGGGAGGTTGTCCAAGCTCAGCCTGAATTGTAACCCAAGGTTGTCTGTCCCAGCCCAACTCAAGTTAAACCTGAGTTGCCCGAATTGCCCTAATTGTAAATAAATTTCTTTTTTTTTTTTTTTGCAGCTACGTTATTAAATTATTCAAATTTGACTCTATTTACATTTTTTTTAATATATAGAAAATCATTAATACCATCAAAACAAATAATTTATATAATGTAAGAGAGATATCGTTGTAGTAATCTTTACAATTTATACGTGAAAATGAAAAAAAAAAATTAAAAAGAGTAAGATTTTATGTTGTATAGTCAATATGATTTAATAATCTAAATTACTTTAATATCATGTAATGGCTAATAATTTATATATATTTAATATTTTTATATATCTATATATGTATAATTCGGGTTTCGGATTACTCAGATTGTTTGACGTCTTTGCCCAAACCTGCTCAAATTTAATTCGGGCTTCTGAATTTTTGCCTAAGCCCATACCAAATTCAAGTTACACTCCTATCTACAAGAGGTCTCTTTTCCAATCAAGGAAGAACAAAACAGGAAGTCATGCATATCTCGTGGTACAAAGTGGATAATATCTTAGTGCGTACTCTGGCATTGGGTCCTAGTGGACCAAATATCAAGTGTATTTGTAATATCATCTTACATTGTATGTGATTAATTGACTGATTATTTATTGGATTTATTTATTTATTTTTTATTTTTTTTGAGAAACTAAATTTTAACTTTCTCTAAAATGGGAAGAGTAGGAAATAAAACTTGGACTGTGGGCATGTACTCTCGATCAATTGTAGTGCTATATCAACATTTGGCATTTCACATTAGAGGCAGATTATATTCATAATATTAAGGGATACTTACTAATTAGTTCTATTAACTAGACTTATTTACCTACAGGTCCTAACTAATAAATTTAACACTATAAAAATAAGAGAGTGATAAATTTATCAATAAAAATTTATTCATAAAAACAAAAAGACTGATAAATTTATCTTTATCACTTAATAAATTTATCAATAGGACTTAATGGGTAATAAGTCTCCAAAGTAGGACCTATTGAGTAATAAGTCTCCAAAATATGACCTATTGGTAGTTTACCCTAATATTAAATTTATATGATGCCACAAGATATTCCTATCTTAAAAAGTGCTTTTGTAGAGTCTGAAAAAACAAACTCATGTTAGGTTGAATCATAAGAGACAGTATTTTTAGCCGAGATAGAGACGCAGGTCTAACATCAACCTTGTCAATGCGTACATATTATGCCAGCAGGCACTACAATAGCCACTACAAGATGATTGTTGGTGATTTGTACAGAGAATTGATAGAAAGTTCACTTATTGGTTGTGACACATTAAGCACTTCAATAATTGTTTTAGTTTTTGTATTCATCGTGCCTTCCAAAGAAGTAGAGATTCAAATAAAAAAAACATGGATATAGACCACATTTGTTTGGTAGAATTTATTGTAATGTAAAATTTAATTATTAAAAAGTAGAAGGTAAAAGTATTCATTTTTTTAGATTTCTGATAAGGAGGAGGATTCACTCCAATCTAAAATCTGGACTGAATGGGGCAGTTTAGGCCTGTGGAGTTCACCACGGGCCCCGTTGATCCAAATTGTTCATTTTGTTGGATACTTCGTATATTCCATTCACAATAAAATTAGATCGATCCAATAACTGTAACTTGTTCAATTTATCGTGTTTTTCATTAAAAAAATGGACAATAATTGTGTTTTTAAAAAATGAACTATACTTTTTTTTATGACAAAAATAATAAATTGAACAACCTGCAATTATCGGATCGATTTATTTTTTTGTAGATAAAATACACAAAGTGTCAAATAAAATGAACAATTTAGATCATTGAAACAAGACCCGTGATAGACCCCACAGGCCCAAACAACCCCCTCCAGTGCCAGTGGACTAGAGGGAATCCTCCTCCTTCTGATAATTAGTTTTTTTTTTTTTCAACTTATTTAAATTATTTCTATCTAACGAGTTATAAGCAAAAATTGCATCAAACAATCTAGTATAGATTCTTAGAATTAATTAAACTACACCAAACAAACCTACCGACTGTGTTTTCAATGTACACTAATGCTGCTTTTGGTTCATTAGATAAAATGATTATTCATTAGCAGAGCCGGCCCTGAGGGCAGGCAAGAGAGGCCTGCGCCTTAGGCCCCCAAATTTGAGCTGAAAATAGGGGCCTCCAAATATAATTTTGTGTTTTAGATATATATATATAAAAAAAAAAAGGCCCAAATATTATAGGCCCAATTGAACATGGGGCTAAAAAAAAAAGCAACAAGACTAGATTTTTATTTTTTTTTTGAAGTATTTGTAGTGATTGTTTCCTATCTTAATATATGAAAGTAAATTTTTATTTATAATTTTAATAATTATATGTGCAAGTAAAATTTTTTTTTTTGGCTACAAATAAATAAAAAAGTTGTAACTTATCGTTTTATCTATGAAATTTTTTTTTTTTCAATGTAAGAGGGCCCCATTTCCGAAATTCGCCTTAGGGCCCCTAAATCTCAGGGCCGGCCCTGTTCATTAGTCTCCCCATGAAAGGATCATTTTCTTATAATAATAAATAATAAATTCAATTGTAATACATTTATTATTATTTTAATAAATTAAATGTGAAAATCAACATTAAAGTGATCATTTCATTCTACATTTTCATTCATAAACTATCATTTATTTGGAGCACAAACTCAATCATAGATACTAAAATGAAAACTAAATTTGTTTCACATTAAATTTGTTTAGAGTCTATTTTTGTTTTCAAAAAAATACAAATAGTTTCAAAAAAAATTATTAAATTTTATAAATATAAAAATATATTTTCACTTATTTTAAAACAAAATTTCATTTATTCATTCTCTCTCACGTTTCTTTGGTCACAATCACTACTAATTGTTAAAATTGTCATTGTTATACTTTGAACGATCAAATTAGACATTTAGTAATGAATTATTATTATTATTATGTAAGCCATTATTTATCTCTCAACTACTTAACAAAGATAAGTCACCAATTTTTTTCCCTAAATAATTTATTTATACCATGTAACCATTACCACTTGATACTATGATCCTCACAAAGAGTTGTTAAGTGTGAATTGGTCGGCAATGAAATGAATGCTTTGCTGATTTGTTTGGTTTTGAAAATTTTAAGATAATATTTGAGTTTTCAATTTTATTTTTTTATTTTTAGTGAATTTTTAAAATATTTTTCATTATTTTTTTTACTCTTTAAAACCACTTAATTTAAACACATTTAAAAAATATATAATTTGTGCAGAAAATTAAAAAATTATTGCATACTAATAAATAAAAAATACAAAATGTATTATTTTTTATATTTTTTGTATTTATTGAATTTTTTAAGGATTTATTCATAAATATTTTATATTTTAAGTAAATCTAAATTAAGTATATTTAAAAAATTAAACAAAATATTAAAAAAATTACTAAAAATATAAAATATAAAATATAAAATCAAAAATAATTTTTTAAAAATTCAAAACCAAACAATCGTAAGGAGGGAACTAATTAAGTGATGGCCAGTGGTAGCTAGGTGGGCCTCAAAGGTTGGGCCGAAATTGACTCGACTTGGTCTCTTGGCATACGTTTCACCTTCCACAAGCTCCAATTATTGACAGTGTTTGGCGGGGATTATGGAAATAAATTATAACTTATTTTAATATGTGAGTTTGTGATAAATTATTTGATATAGTTTTTGTTTATAATTTATTAAGTAAAAATAATTTAAATTAGTTGAAAAAAAATTAATTTTTCAAAAGTTGGTTAAAGGGTAGTTTTAGTTTTTACTTTTTAATTATTAATTTTTAATTTTAAATAATCTCCATTTAAAAGAAATAGTTGCTCAATAGTCTCAAAGGTAATCTTAATTATGAAATTCAAATTGTTTGTGGTTAAATTACAAATTTTATTTAATATATATATATATTAAGGAATCCAATGAAAATGAAATATTAATAGTTTCTTTAACAAATCAGAATTTTTTGTTTTTTGTTTTTGCATCCTATAAAATTTAAGATTCAAATATAACTCTAATTGTAAAACAAAAAATATATCACATAACATGGGAATGCACACATGAACCAATAAAATGGATGTCAACTAATCTAGACTCTGTATTTATATTTCAAGGAGGGATTGAAGTCTCTTACGTTGGCATTTTAATTTAAGACGTTTGAGTTTAGTAGATTCATTTTAGAATTAATTTTGGTAATTTAAATCGTTTACTTTTTTGGACTCATTAAGTACAATATTGATGTAAAAAATCAAAATGATTAGATATTGGTAGTTGTATATTTAAATCATATTTGCTTTTTAAAAAATAGATGAGAAATATAATTGCAAAAATAGTCATCTATTTTTTATAATACAAATTTGATTCAAAACATATAGCTAACGATATATCATTTTGATTTTTTGTATGAATATTTTACTCGACGAGTCCTAAAAAGTAAATGGCTTGGATCGTCGAAACGAGATCTATGGTGGCATCTACGACTCCCTCAAATTCTCTTCTATTGAGATGTGAATATGAGAGAAATCTAATCTTTCAAAAAATGATAAATTACATAGACACCCCTAAGATTTGAGTTTAATACAGACTTTTCCTTCACTTTTCAAAAATTACATTCCACTCTTGTCATTTTTAAATTAATTAATGAAAAAATATATAAAATTACTATGTTACATTTATATCCTAAAATTAAATTACAAAATTATCATTACCGCTCCCATTGAACTACTACCCCATTTGTACCACTCCCACCAAACCATCACCACCAAATTAATGTCCAAGTCCCACCACATCACAGTACTTGTCTCTCTCCAACCACCAAATTCGTCCAAAATCTCGAACTCTAAATCCGTAATCGATGGCAAACTCCAAGTTAGAGAAGGTAAACAGCAGGTCACAGACCATTTTCACTTTTATTATAGAAAACCTGCAATGATCTTATTGTGTATTTTATCATAACAAAATAGGTTAGTAAAACACATAATTCAAAAGCTTAAGTTTAAAATTTAAATAAAATGTCATCAAAACACTGCATATATTTTTTTTTAACCCCACTCCCTAAAACAAAGCTATTTTATTTCAATTCTAAACTTAATTTGTTAGATTATTACACCAAAAATCATTAAAAGGAAATTCATGCCAAAATATTTCTACTCTATTGTATATTTGTCTACACACTTAAAGTATTTATAAATAGAAAAAAGAAACAAAAAATATATATAATGGTTAAAAAGTACTTATTGATGAAACAATTCTTAGTTGTCAAAAGTATTATTATTGTATTTTTTGCAATAAAATTAGATATTTAGTGATTAGTTAATATACTTCTAAAATTTTTGTCTAAAATAATAAATTTATTAGCGACATTTTAAAATTTTTGTCATTAAAAGTTTATTTGTTTGACTTTTTTGAGCCAATATGTTCGTGACGACTTTCGTGACCATAAAAATTGATCTCCTAATTTTTTTTTTTACAACAAAATTTTAATTTTAGAGATCAAAAAATTTAATCCCTAAAACCTTTATATATTGTAATGGTGGCTCGCATGATACTAAATTTAAATTTACACTATAATCTTTATATAATTTGAATCATATTAAATTTAAATTTACATCACTCATTTTTTAATTATTATTGAAATTCAGGTTCTTGAAGCTTATTAAACAAAAGGAAAATACTAGAAGTTTCAAAATTTCTGTAAAATATTTTACTAAATATCTTACATAAATGTGGACCCCAGACTTATGTGGAATCCACCTTATGTTATTTGGTAACATCTTCTTCTTATTGGTAAATGTTTATATTAAACAAAGATTAATCTTATGATGTCATAGACCTGTCATTTAAATAAAGAATTTGATCTGACTTTCTCACTTCAATTAAACTATGCCTCCAATCGAATAGTTGCTACGTTATTGACAGCTAAACTGTCCAGACTCCCACAGGGCAGCAACTGTTTTTTAATTTATTAATTTATCAAAAATCTTTTTAAATAATGCAGCTAACTACCAAAATAAATAAATAAATAATTTTTTAGTGACAAAATTCTTGTTGTGACATCAGTAAAAAAATTGGCAAAATTAAATTTCGCTTTTAAGGTAGAGGTAGACGTTGATTAAGTCGGGCCTAAATTAAGAAAAGTAAAGAAATAAAAATTAATGAATAGAAAGAAGCAGGCCTTTGGGAAGGGAATTGGTAATACATGTTTTCTAGGTTCCTTAAATATTAGAATTAGCAATACCTCCAGTAGACACTTAAATTTTTACGTTTACGTGTCTTGATTGTTGCCTGATTAATCAAGACAAATAAATATTCTTGATTAATTAAAATTAAGATGGTCAAATTTTTAAATGGATATGGGTTCTACTAAAATTATAAATTTTAACCCATTTTAAATTATGGGTCACACCAAAAGAAAAGTGAACCTATTTTGACAATTGGATCAATCCAAATGTGTAGAGCCCATGAAAATATTTTATCAAAATTTAGTGGAATAATTCAAATTTAAATTTAAATTTGAATGCAAATCATGTCCATAAATTAAAAAATAAATTGTTATTTTTTTAGAAATTCAAATCAATTTTGAAATTTCCAAAATTGATCCTTCTCTCCTAAGCCTATAAATAGAGGCTCTCACCATGAGGAAGGGGACACATTGTTTGGCTAATGGTCTTGCAAGCTCCTAAGTAATCTCGAGACTCTGTCAAATTCTCTTCTTAAAATTCTCTCTAAAGTTCCTCAACCTTAGAAGAAAGAATTATCAAGCACTCTAAACTCGTGCCAATCTTTTCAAGTTACAATTACAAATTTGGTCTCTCTTTTCAAAGAGATCATTTCAAAACTCGTTCAAGATCAAGCCATTCAAGTCCTCAATCAAGCATTTCTTCTTTAAGTTTCTCCATTCGAAGACTTGAAGAAATTCATCAACTTGTCTAATTCAACAAACAGCTTTTACAGCCATTGAATTACACCAATTTCGGAGATCGAATCAGAGGATTTGTTCTTTTGTAATAGAGCAAACCACAGAAAATTGTACATAAACAATAAAATTAATTATTTTGTGCATTTATTCTGTGTCTTAATTGTAAAATACGAAATTTGTGTTTACAAATTTTGGCATGCCCAGTGGGACCTCTTTACCTCTCATCTCTTTCCCCTAAAGCATCTTTCCAAAGCCTTGTTTGATCAAGCATAATGGCTTCAAAGAAAGTTCAAACTGCTTCGATCAATTAGAATGCTTGCAAGAATGCCGTTGTCACAACAAGCAACAATAGCACTTCTACGGGTCCAATCACCCGTAGCAAGACCAAGGCTACCATTGCTCTCGTCACTCATGGGGTCATGCTGACCGCCGATGCAACAAAGCAAGCGCAAGGCAAGTCCCACAAATCTATTACGGTATCTACGTTTGGGGCTAAGCAAAAGGAAGTGAGGGAATGGAAGAAGCCCACTTTTGTCTCAAAGGAATCTCTGCCAGAAGGTTTCTCTCCAGACCCAACACCCGTAGCTTCTGATGCAAACTCAAGTACAGGCTCACACTCAGGATCATCTCCTAGTAGTCCTCAATGTTCAATTTCATCGAATCACTCAAATTTGTCTCTCTCAGTGGCTATGCAAGTCATGACCACTGGCACTACTTCAATGGAAGAACAATTGGCAACCATGGCTCGTGCCATTGACAAGCTCACCAAAACTGTGGAAGAGAAAGGTCTTCATATTGCCACCTTGATGAACAAGTTAGAAGCATGAAATACTGACAAGGCAAGTCAAGACAATTCTCATCCACCTGACTTTACACCATAAGCCCCATTTGTTGAGAAGGTGAACCCTACATCTAAGTCCAAGCAAGTTGTTGATGAAAAAACTTGTCATACATCTGTTGCGAGGCAAGCGATTGGCACAAGTAGTCAACCAACATCTATTTCTTCTTTGTCTGTTCAACAACTCCAAGACATGATTGCAAATACCATCCGAGCACAATATGGTGGGCCCCCGCAAAGCACTTTCATGTATTCCAAGCCTAACACAAAAAGGATAGACATTCTTAGAATGCCTAGTGGATACCAACCTCCTAAGTTCCAGCAGTTCGATAGAAAAGGTAATCCTAAACAACATGTCGCTCACTTTGTTGAAACTTGCAACAATGTCGGGACAAACGAAGATCTACTTGTCAAACAATTTGTTCGGTCACTCAAAGGAAATGCCTTTGATTGGTACACTGATTTGGAGGCCGAGTCAATCGACAGTTGGAAACAAATGGAACGTGAATTCCTTAATCGTTTCTATAGCACCCGTCGTATGGTAAGCATGATGGAACTAACCAGTACGAAGCAATGGAAGGACGAGCCTGTGGTAGACTACATCAATCGTTGGCGTGCTTTAAATCTAGATTGCAAAGACCGACTCTCTGAGATCTTAGCTGTAGAGATGTGCATGCAAGGCATGCACTAGGGACTCCTTTACATCCTTGAAGGGATAAAACCACGAAGATTTGAAGAGTTAGCTGCACATTCATGACATGGAAATTAGAATAGCCAACCATGGTGGGAAAGACCTTTTCATTCTTGAACAAAGAAAAGGTAACAAAGAAATGAAAAAAAGAGGTAAGCCTTTCAAAGGTACTACCAAAGAAGCAATGGAAGTAATCATAGCTCCAATCAAGATTTCAATGAAACACAAGAACAAAGAAGAAAGGAAGGAAACACACACATCTCTGAAAGAACTACAAGAAAAGAAGATCCATTTCCTGACTCTGATGTACCAGGGATGTTAGAAGATTTACTTGAAAAGAAAGTCATTCAACTCCCTGAATGCAAACGGCCTGAAGAAATAGGTTGTGTGAAGGATCTGAAGTACTGCCACTATCATCAGATAGTTAGTTATTCTACTAAAAAATGCTTCGTGTTAAAGGAATTGCTCATAAACTTGGCCAGGAAGAACAAAATCCTCTTGGACCTTGACGAATCGGCAAAATCCAACCATGCGACGATTATTATAGAACCTCCAAATTCTCCATCCTCAAAGTCCAAGATAGAAATGTCACAATCTGCAGTCCCAACAGTGAAGGCAATTCCCAAAGTCATCTAGTTTGGTTCACTTGAACCTATCATTATTCAAGTTCGAAATCAAGACATGTATGTCCATGATGGTTTTAAAGAAGTCTTAACTATTGGAGAAGATAAAAGTTGGACTCTCGTGACACGAAGGAAGTCACGAAGAAACAAGTTCAAGGCTCACCATTTTTCACTCAAGAAAGTAAAAAAAAAGGGGGAAGAACTCCCATCGATATTCCAAGAAGGAAGTAATGGACATAAGGAATAATGAAAAGAAGATGAAACAAGAAGAAAAATTTCCTGAAGAAGACTCGCGTACCCTAATCATCCTACAAGACTTTTTCCCCATTGGGTATTTTGGAGATGACTTGGTCGAGGCGGTCTATATGGTTTCAACAATTGAAGCAGATATGGAACAAGTTCACGCCATTAAGGGGATGCCAAATAAGGAGGAAATTGATGTTCTGAAAACCTTGAAAGAACTACCCCTATGCTTCAGTTTGCGTAAAGCGTCTCAACTTCCTCGGTCTGTACAACTTGCACTTGTTCGAGTGTTAAAAGATCTTGAAAAATATGAGTTTGTTGTTAATGAACTAGACTATCCCAAGGTGAACTCCATTACCTCTGTTCCTTGTTGCACAACAATCACCTTCACTGATGAAGACCTTCAACTAGGTTCAAAGCCACAAAATCGCCCATTGTTTGTCTCTAGTTTTATTAGTGAACAAAAAGTTAACCGCATCCTTATTGATAGAGGCTTAGCGATAAATATCATGCCAAAGTTCACCATGAAGAAACTTGGAATCCCGTGGACAAGTTAGCCTGAAGCTGTTTGGTTATTCAAGGTTTCAACCAAATGGGGCAACGTGCGATTGGTAAGATTCGTTTATACCTCACCCTTGGAGAACTCACAACCAGTACTTCGTTTCACGTCATCAATGTAAGAACGTCTTATAATTTGTTGCTTAGGCAGCCTTGGGTCCATGGAAATGGTGTAGTTTCGTCAACTCTTCATCAGTGTTTTAAATTTGAATAAGGTGGAATAAAGGCAGTGCTAGCAGATGAAAAACCATTTATAGAAACTGAGGCTCACTTCACTGATGCAAAATTTTATTTGGATTCCAATGGGATACCTGAAGTTATCACAGTTGAAATCCCTTCTGCAAGAAAAGAGAAAATGAATGAAGAAAAACAAGTTGCGTTGGACTTCTCAAGAGAAGATGCATCAAGCGACAAAAAAACACGTGACGTCGCGTTACCACAAAAACAGTCTTAATCCTCAAAAGGCCATGCAATGAAAAAAGTCTTCAGGTATGTGTCGAAGTCTCAACAGAAAGAAGGACAGTCGCCATTTTGAAGAAGTCATAGCATTCGCAAAAGTTAGAGAAGACCTTGCTCACCTTGCAATCAAAGAAGATCTGCAAATACTAAAAGCAGATGCAACAACACCAATTCCACCGTTGGGATTATCAAGCCTAATTAAACCTCCACTAAAGGGATTTGTTAGGCCTATGGAAAATTTTATCGAATACGGCTCCTTACTTGAAAGACAAATAGAATGGTTTGATCCACAAAGCTTACAAGCTTCTAGCCAAGGTAGGTTATGACTTTGCTGATCCATCATCACTAGGAGAGTTAAGTCCTGAACTTATAGGTGAGAAAGTTCATGGTCTCAATGAAACTCAGAAAAAGTTAAGGCAACAAGGGTACAAGGTGAGCCCTCCAAAGACCGGAGTCGGATTCATGCCAACTGAACCCATTCGTATTTTTGCCAAGAGAAAATCGAAGAAGGAAAGCGTACAACATATCATTGTGGAAGAAGTGAAGGAAAACAAAGGTCCAAGCCCAACTCCTTGAGTCTCAGTGTTTGACAGCATTGAAGCTCCTACACCTCGAACCTCGGTTTTTAATAGGTTGAGCACTGTTGATAAGATAGATGAAGGTACAACTTCTCAATCTTCAGTTTTTTATGATTAGGCACTACTAAGAAAGGGGATAAAAAACAAACTTCCTGGTCACAAAAGTCCATTTTTGCTTGACTTGGCGATATGAATACATCACCTAGAAAAGGCAAGAACAAGAGAAGCACCGCAACAATTGAGTTGAATTCTACAAAGGAGGATGATGAGACTCGAAGTTTGATTCCTTCTTACATGAAACGGATGACATCACTTGAAGTTAGTATTGAAGGTCCGCTTAAGGTCAAAAGGCACACTATCATACTAACTGGAGAAATTAAGATTCAAGCGAAAAGTAAAAGAGAAGAAGAAATTGAACATGTTGCTTCTCACCATGCAACAGTTGAAGAAAATTCTAGCTCAGATTCAGAGGATGATGATCTCCAAGAAGCTCCTCCAGAACTTGAAGATGGAGGGAATCAATTGTTGACAATTTGAAAGAACTCAACTTGGGAACTCCTGATGACCCTCGACCAATCTTTGTGGGAACACTTTTAACGCCTGAGGAAGAAAAGACATTTTTCGAACTGTTCCTCAAATATAAAGATGTCTTCACATGGACGTACAAAGAGATTCCAGGTTTAAGTCCAAAAGTTACTGTCCATCACCTTGGGATCAAACATGGTATGTGACCAGCAAAGCAGGCTCATCGATACATCAGACTTGAGCGCATCCTTAAAGTGGAAGAAGAAGTCAACAAGTTGATCGAAGCTGGGTTCATACGTGAAGTAAAATATCTGACATGGATATCAAGTATGGTTCCGGTAGTCAACAAGAATGGACAGATTAGAATATCTGTCGACTTTCGAAATTTGAACGAAGCATGTCTCAAGGATGACTTGTCGCTTCCTATTATGGAATTAATGATAAATGCCACTATCGGACACAAGATGTTGTCCTTTATGGATGGGTGTTTAAGATACAACCAAATACGGATGGCACTTGAGGACGAAGAGTTAACTGCATTTCGTACCACAAAATGCATCTATTGTTATAAAGTGATGCCTTTTAGACTCAAGAATGCCGATGCCACCTATCAATGTGCCATGCAAAAGATATTCGATGACATGCTCCATAAATTTGTTGAGTGCTATGTTGATGATTTGGTGGTCAAACTAAGAAAAGGGAAAATCACCTAGAGGACCTTTGTGCAGTCTTCAACCGCCTGAGAAAGTATGACTTGAAGATGAATCCACTCAAATGCACATTTGGAGTCACGTCTGGAAAGTTCCTCGGCTTTATTGTTCGACATAGAGGCATTGAGGTTGATCAGTCCAAAATCGATGCTATACAAAAGATGCCACCACCAAAAAATCTGAAGGAACTTAGAAGCCTCCAAGGTCACTTGGTATATATCTGCAGATTCATTGCAAACTTGGCATCCACCAGTATTAGGAGCTCCTATTCAGGGAAAACCATTGATACTTTACATTGCTGCTCAAGAAAAGCCTCTTGGAGCGATGCTAGCCCAAAATAACAAAGAAAATAAAGAGCCAGCGCTCTATTACTTGAGTCACAGATTAACTGAAAATGAACTCAAGTACTTACCCATTGAGAAAATGTGTTTGGCACTTGTTTTTTCCTCTAAAAAATTAAGACATTATTTCCAAGCCCATACAATGCATCTTATTACAAAAGCCGACCCAATAAAGTATGTTATGTCTAAGCCCATCTTCTCAAGACGCTTAGCAAGATGGCCTCTCATCTTTAATGAATTTGAGATAATTTACGTGCCAACAAAAGCGGTGAAAATGCAGGCCCTTACAGACTTCTTGGCCGACCATCCCATCCCTGCTGATTGGGAAATTTTTGAGGAATTCCCTGACGAAGATGTATTGTTCATAGAAGTCCTACAACCTTTGATGATGTTCTTTGATGGGGCTGCTAGGAGGGAAAGGGCAGGAGCAGGTGTCATTTTTGTTTCACCATAGAAGCACATTTTGCCTTACTCATTTATTCTTGGAAAAAATTGCTCAAACAATGTTATTGAGTACCAGGCCTTGATCATTGGTTTACAAATGGCACTAGAGCTAAAAATTGTTGACCTAGATGTATATGGGGATTCTAAGTTAATAATTAATCAACTCCGAGCGTATTATGAAGTTAAGAAAGACAACTTCATTCCATATATTCTAGTATGCAACCCATCTCATTGAACCATACAAATGATGCCACATCATTTGTTAATATACTAGTATGTATATTAATTGATACATATAGTATTATTCTTGTTTTTTTGTAATAGAGAAAATAACAGAGAATTGTACCTATTTATTATAATCAATAAAATTAATTATTTTACGCATTTATTTCGTATCATAATTGCAAGATACGAAATTTGTGTTTACACCTACCATTGAGTCATGCAATTAGTTACATCACTTCGTGATGGTTAAAATTAATCATTAGTCTTTTACTTCATGTTATATTCTATTCTAGTTAAATATTACTTGTTTTGGGAAATAGATTAAAAATTGGCTTTTTAATTTTTTTTTTTTTTTTGTTGACTTTTTTTGAAAAAATATGTAAAAAAATAAAGAAGTGATGTGATCAAAATAGGTTAAAAATCAAAAAATAACTTTTAGCCAAGTTTCCAAAATAGGCTATTCCTTTAATATGATTTACATATTAAAATATATACAAGTTATCAACATGGTTTGCTCCTTATATTTATATATAGGGTCTAGTTTCTCTCCAGTCCGAGATCAGATTGAAGCATGTTGTCGGCTTGTGGGAGTCCACCACGGGTCTTGTTTCGATAACCTGAACCGTTCAATGTGTAGAACTCGTTGAGTATTTTATCCCTATAAAAACTTAAGTTGATCGAATATCGATAACTACTTGATCGGATCAAATTTCTGCCAACGGTAAATATAATTTTCAAAATAATTTGTTAACAAAAATCTGATCTGATCAAGTAGTTATTGATATCCGATTAACGTGATTGTTTACAAGGATAAAGTACTTGACGAGTTCTACACATTGAATGGTTCGGATTATCGAAACAAGACACGTGGTTGATCTCACGGACCCAACAACACTGTCTAGTCCACAAAGTGAACTGGAGACAAGCCTGTCTCTTATATATATATATAATAGTGTATGTCCGTGCCTAAAGGCACGGTAAAAATATTATTGGTATGAAAATATAATTGAATATAAAATCATTGGGTCAAAATGTAATTTATTCAATTTGTTGCAAAATAAAAAATTGAGGTGAAAATATAAATAGATAATTCGTATGGTTTTGGATTTTCAAATAAATTTTATAACTCGATTTTTTAAAAGAGTTTGTCAAACTTAAAATTTTGTTTGGATGTACATATTAAAAATAATTTTTACAAATTTAAAATTCAAAACTTATTTGGTTTTGGAGTTTCCAAAAACAGTTTTTAAATTTTCAATTTGTATTTTATTATTTTTAGTGAGTTTTTTAAATATTTTAATCAATATTTTTCACTTTTCAAATCCACTCAATCTGAATATTTCGCAAAATTATAAAATTTAAAGAGATGTAACTTAATAAAAAAAAATTAGACCCTCCTTGTCTGTACTACAAACTTAACGATAAACATATCAAAACTGTCCAATTGAATTTAATAATAAGTTTTGTTAGAAATTTTTATTTTTAACGTTTCAATAGTATCATTGTGATTGATCTAATATTTGAACTCAAATTCTCAACGCAAAAATACTTGCGTTTTTGTTTGTCCAATAGAAACTTATTAAATGGCAAAAAATGGTGGTGTCCATGATTAGTTGTGGTGGAGGCAATGTGAAAAAAATTACTGCAATTTATCAAGAAAAGGTGAAAATAGTGTCGACATAATTACTTTTTTATACTCATACAAATGCAAACAGAGACCATATCACCCAATATTTACTATTGTAGTCTTTTTTTTTTTTTTTAACCCACCTGCAATTTGCAACAAAAATAAACACTTTATTACCCTAGCTGACTACAGTACCCAAATAAATTTCTATATTCCACATTTTTTTAGTGAGTGAGCTTTGGTTGAAATAAAGAAGAGAGATCTCAAGGCTATAGTTTTGCATCAATTTTAATCTAATGGTTCAAATCTGCCAATTTCAATGGTTTGGTGGTCAGTTTACTGTGTAGAAAATCAAATAAATGAAAAATGAATAAATTGTATACTACTTAGTAAATAAATCCATTTAAACATAGATTTTCAAAATTTATTGGTAAACGAAATAGTGAAATGTAAACACATAAATGTTAAGTAAAATTCAAGCACAACAAAAGTATAAGATTTTAAACCAACAACAAAATGTAAGTCCCACAACATAGAAACATATAATAAAAATTAGACAAAATACGTTAGTCAATGCTATGCAATAAAAAGAAAAATAAACAACAAATTAAGCACATCAGCTAGTGTTCTGCAATACAAAGAAAATGTCAAATACCAAATTAAGCACATCAGCCAATATTCTATAATACAAAGAAAATGCAAGACAACAAATTAAGTACATCAACCAATATTTTACAATAAAAAAAAATGAAAAATAACAAATTAAGCACACTAATTAGTGGCTGCACAATAGAAAAAAATAAAAAATAAAAAATGACAAGCCGTGCTTTGCAATACAAAAAAAAAAAAAAAAAAAAAAAAAGAGGACAAAAATTGTGCAATGAACAATTATGTAAATAGATTAATACGTACACAATCCAATCCTACATGAAAATAAATTATCAACTTAATATAAACACCCTTCTTTATAAAAATATATATGGAAGCAAAAATTCAAATTCAACCAAATAAAATATGATTAGTTTTCTTTAACCTAATTCAAGAGCATACTATGAAGAAAAAAGAAAAAAACAAAAAAAGATTATATCACCTAGTGTATTACATTTACAAAAACAAACTCATAACATAAGCCAATAATTAAAATGAGTCACAAATGAAGAGGTTGAAAGTTCGGTCTTTCTCAATAACACATGATACGAAGAGGATGTGGGCTAGTAAGGAAAATTAGAAATCCTACTATAAAAACAAAATGAAACAAAACAAAAAGCAAAAAATCAGGACTAAATTACGAAAAATAATTCCCCCCCCCCCCCAACCACCACCTCTTAAAAGTTTCAGAAAAAAATATTAAAAATTCTGATAATTTGACCTAGGTAACAAAATAAGTCTTAAGTTTTTAATTTTATCAATTTAAATTTTAATATTTTTATCAATTTTTAATTTAAATCATTCGCCTATTTTTGTTAAGTAAAATAAATTTAAAAAAAAATATTTTAGTCATTAAACTCAATATATTTATATATATAAACTGTCTACAATATCTTATTCGTTAACTTTAATGATTAAAATATTATAAACTGTCTACAATATCCTTTTCTCAATAGCACATGATATGAAGAGGATGTGGGCTAGTAAGAAAAGGTAGAAATCCTACTATAAAAACAAAATGAAACAAAACAAAAAGTCTTAAGTTTTTAATTTTATCAATTTAAATCTTAATCTTTTTATCAATTTTTAATTTAAATCATTCGTCTATTTTTGTTAAGTAAAATAAATAAAAAAAAAAGAATATTTTAGTCATTAAACTCAATATATTTGTATATAAACTATCTACAATATCTTTTTCGTTGAATTTAATGACTAAAATATCATATTTTTGTAGGTTTTATTTAACAAAAATATGCAGATGTTTTGATTAAAAACAAATAAAAAAATTAGAATTTAAATTGAAAAAATTAAAAATTGAATATATATTTTGTTATAAGCGTTACCGTGAGGGTTTTTTGTAATTTCCCCGAAGTTTTTTGTCAAGCTCTTCCTTAAAAATTAAAGATAAATTACAGCTAATCTTATATGATTAACTTAAATATATATAAATCTTGTACACTAATGCACCACTAAGTCTTGAAATTCTTATTGTGTCCCCATTATTATTTATGATATGCATATATAATAATGCAAAATCTTTTCTGTATGTATAATTATATATAACAATATTTGTAATAATGCATAGAATAATGTGATTTTAGCTTTTCTGAAGCTCAAGCTTGATTAATATTTAATGATCCAAGCTCAAACTCATTTGATTGTCTATTCAAACCAAACTCAAGCTTGAATTCGAGTTTAGTTAATAAATAATCGAACTTAAACAGTGAACTACTGAACTCAACTCAATTACTTTTTGGCTCTAATAAAGCTGGCATAGCATTTGCATAAGTCTTAATGCCATTAATTACCTAATTGTATTAGCTTAAACAATTCAATTCCATTACATCTCCTAATTGTGACCGTTCAATTCCACTCCCAATGATGTGGTTAAGACCTGTATGAAGCGATTTCACAATCCTCCTTCTACGCATCTTCTAATTTCATATAATTGGGAGTGAAATTGAGACGACAAAATCAGGGGATGAATCATTTTTCTAAACCATAGGGGCATTTAATTCCCTTATTGATTCATAACCATTAGGCTTATCCGAGCACATATACTAAAATCTTATTCCTATTAGTTCACAAATCATACATGTTCAGGTAACTTTTCAGCTAGATTGCACAATCTTTCCGCCTTTCTTTCTTCTTTTTCATTTATTTTATTTTTTAATTGCAATATGAAATTTAACTTCAAAAGTAGGAGAGAAAACTCACACATAGGTACTGTGGAGGGTAGAAATTTATTCTACATTACTTTACAAAGTTTATCACGCCTACAAATTTTTGAGAGGCTTTTTTCAGGTAAGGAAAAATAAAATTGTGCATCTCAAAATAAAGCAGACAATATTTTGGTGTGTACTTCGACAATGAGATAGTCTACACAAATGACGTCATCTGTGGAATACTTAGCTCCACCACGTGAATCCGCATGCCCGACAAGCTAACGTGCAAGGTAAAAATTAGTTTCACATCGGTTTTTTCCACTTTGTAAAGTTTGTCATACTTACAAACGTACAAAAGGTCTCTTTTCCAATCAAGGAAGAACAAAACACGAAATCATGCGCACCTCGTGGTATAAAGTGGATAATATCTTAGCGTGTACTGTGGCATTGGGTCCTAGTGGACCAAATATCAAGTGTATTTGTAATATCATCTTACATTGTATGTGATTAATTGACCCATTATTTATTGGATTTTTTTTTTTTTTTTTGAGAAACTAAATTTTAACTTTCTCTAAAATGGGAAGAGTAGGAAATAAAACTTGGACTGTGGGCATGTACTCTCAATCAATTGTAGTGCTATATCAACATTTGGCATTTCACATTAGAGGCAGATAATATTCATAATATTAAATTTATATGATGGCACAAGAAATTCCTATCTTAAAAAGTGATTTTGTGCTTAGAGTCCAAAAAAGCAAACTCATGTTACGTTGAATCATAAGAGACAGTATTTTTAGGCGAGATAGAGACGTAGGTCTAACATCGACCTTGGCAATGCGTAGATATTATGCCAGGAGGCACTACAAAATTCCTAATCAACAGACAACAATAGCCACTACAAGATGATTATTGGTGATTTGTACAAAGAATTGAAACACGTTAAAATCTTTTAAAAAAAGAGTCGATCTGCTTTTGTTCTTTTTTACTTCTTGTCTCCCCTTTTGATAGGTGAAAGTTGCCTAATGAAGCGGAGGATTAGTAGATAGAAAGTTCACTTATTGGTTGTGACACATTAAGCACTTCAATAATTGTTTATAGTTTTTGTATTCATCGTGCCTTTCAAAGAAGTACAGATTGAAATAAAAAAACATGGTTATATACCGCGTTTGTTTGGTAGAATTTATTGTAATTTAAAATTTAATTTTTAAAAATTAGAAGGTGAAAGCATTCATTTTTAAAAAATTTTGATAATGAGAAGGATTTTCTCCAATCTAAAATCTGGACTGGATGGGGCTGTTTGGGCTCGTGAGGTTCACCACGGGCCCCGTTGATCCGAACCGTTCATTTTGTTAGACCCTTCGTATGTTTCATTCATAAAAAAATTAGGTCAATCCGATAACTGTAACTTATTCAATTTGCCATGTTTTTCACTAAAAAAATGGACAAAATTGTGTTTTTAAAAGATGAACCGTACTTTTTTTTATGACAAAAATAATAAATTGAACAAGCTGCAATTATCGGATTGATCTTTTTTTTTTTTTTTTTGTAGATAAAATACACAAAGTGTCAGACAAAATGAACAATTCAGATCATCGAAACGGGACCCATGATAGACCTCACAGGCCCAAACAAATCATCCTCCTTATGATAATTAGTTTTTTTTTTTTTAAAAAAAAAAAAAACTTATTTAAGTTATTTCTATCTAATGAATTGTAAACAAAAGTTAAATCAAATAGTCTAGTATAGATTCTTAGAATATAAAATAATAATAATAATAATAATAATAATAATAAACAGATATGATAAACTGGCCCAAACAAACCTACTGACTGTGTTTTCAATTTACACTAATGCTACTTTTGGTTCATTAGATAAAATGATTATTCATTAGTCTCATGAAAGAATCGTTTTCTTATAATAATAAATAATAAATTCAATTGTAATACATTTATTATTATTTTAATAAGTGTGAAAATCAACATTCTAAGTGCTCGTTTGGCTAACATTTTGAGACTAAAAAAATATAAAAAGACAAAATAAACTATATAAGCCAATAAGACAAAATATCATTTTTTTACCTATAATCATTATACTTTTTTTCTTACAAAAGTCAAAAAAGTCCCCAAAACAAAAACCAAACGAGATTAAAAAAGTCAGGCTAAAAAAATCTCAGGCTAAAAAGATTGGCTATATTAACCAATGCCAAACGACCCCTAATAAAGTGATCATTTCATTCCACAATTTCATTCATAAACTATCCTTTATTTGGGGCACAAACTCAATCATAGATACTAAAATGAAAACTAAATTTGTTTCACATTAAATTTGTTTAGTGTCTATTTTTGTTTTCAAAAAAATTCAAATACGTGTGTTTGGTTTTAGTTATTTGAAAATTAATTTTTTTATTTTTCGTATCTTTTTGTTTTTAGTGAATATTTTTAAAATTTTAAGCATTTTTTTTTTACTTTTTTAAATGCACCTTACTTAGATGTGTCTAAAAAATAAAATATTTGTGAAAAAATATTTTAAAAAATTAATATATACACAAAAATATGAAAAAGATATTGAATTTTCATAAATTTTTTTTTTTTTTGTATTTTTGACATTTAGTGAATTTTTTATAAAAACAATTTCACGAAAATTATACTTTTTAAGTATATTTATGTTCGGTGTGTCTAAAAATTTAAAAAAAAAATTTGCTTAAAATATTGAAAAAAATTCAGTAAAAACAAAAAAAAAATATATGAAAAATAAAAAAGTAGAATTTTCTGAAAAATCTTTTCAAAAAACTAGAAACAAAAATGGTAATAGTTTTAAAAAATTTATTAAATTTTATAAATATAAAAATATATTTTTACTTTTTTTTTTAAAAAAAATTTCATTTATTCATTCTGTCTCACGTTGCTTTGGTCACAATAACTACTAGTTGTTAAAAATGTTATTATTATACTTTGAGCGATAAAATTGGACATTTAATAAATTATTATTATTAAGTAAGTTATTATTTATCTCATAATTATTTAACAAAGATTAGCCACCAATTTTTTACCCTATATAATTTATTTAGAATACCACGTAACCAGAAGTGGGGATGCTGCTACTGCACGGGCTGTGCGGCAGTAGCTGCTGTGAGGAGAAATTGATCCATTTTGGGATTCATTTTAATAATTCTAATCGTTCATATTGTAGAATACATTAGATAGAATATGTATGTAAAAAATAAAATTAATTGGATATTGTTTATCCATTTATCCACTCACATTTGTATTCATTTTAATATTTCAAATTACAATTATTATTTATTTTTGTAGATACAAATGTGAGTGGATGAATAGGTAAACGACATCCGATTAACTTGATTTTTTACATGCATGTTCTATTTGATGTATTTTAAAATGTGAACGGTTTAGATTATCAAAATAAACCTCGAAATAGGCCCATTTCACCACACAACAACCACTGTTACACGTGCGCAACAGCATCTCCTCTTCCACGTAACCATTACCACTTGATACTAGAGTCTTTTTTTTTTTTTTTTAAATATTCTAAAAAAAAGAAAACAATTTAGAGAATTGACTCACTTTTTAAACTATTTAGAAAACTAACTTACTTTTTAACATTGCATTTTGAAAATACGATTTTAAAATTGAAATTGCATTTTCAATTTTTAATTTCATCTTAAAATTGTATGTTGAAAATGTAATTCCAAAATGTCATCATAAATTGTATTTTCAACATGTGATTTCAAGATGAAATTGCATGTTGAAAATTCAATTTCAATTTAAAATTATATTTTCAAAATGCGATTTTAAAAAGTAGGTTAATTTTCTAAATAATTTGAAAAGTGGGTCAATTCTCTAAATTATTTTTTTTTTTTAGAATATATAAATTAAAAAAAAAAAAAAAACTCCTTGATACTATGATCCTCACAAAGAGTTGTTAAGTGTGAACTTCTCGGCAATGAAATGAATGTTTTGCTGATTTGTTTGGTTTTGAAAATTTTAAAATAATATTTGAGTTTTCAATTTTATTTTTATTTTTATTTTTAGCGAATTTTTAAAATATTTAAATTATTTTTTACTCTTTAAAATCACTTAATTTAAAAAAATTTAAAAAATATAAAATTTGTGCAGAAAATTTAAAAAATTACTGCATACTAATAAATAAAAAATACAAAATGTATTACTTTTTATATTTTTTGTATTTATTAAATTTTTTTAAGGATTTATTCATAAATATTTTATATTTTAAGTAAATCTAAATTAAGTATATTTAAAAAATTAATCAAAATATTAAAAAAATTACTAAAAATATAAAAATATAAATTCAAAGATAATTTTTTAAAAATTCAAAACCAAACAATATTAAGGAGGGAACTGATGGCCAGTGGTAGCTAGGTGGGCCTCAAAGGTTGGGCCGAAATTGACTTGACTCGGTGTCTTGGCATGCATTTCACACAAGCCCCAATTATTGACGGTGTTTGGCGGGGATTATGGGAGTAAATTATAACCTATTTTAATGCAAGAGTTTGTGATAGATTATTTGGTATAGTTTTTGTTTATATTTTATTAAGTAAAAGAAACTTAAATAAGCTGGAAAAAAAAATAATTTTTCAAAAGTTGGTTAAAGGGTAGTTTTAATTTTTACTTTTTAATTATTAATTTTTAATTTAAAATAATCTCCATTTAAAAGAAATAGTTGCTCAAGAGTCAAAACTCAAAGGTAATCTTAATAATGAAATTCAAATTGTTTGTGGTTAAATTACAAATTTTATTTACAATATATTTATATATATATTAAGGAATCCAATGAAAATGGAATATTAATAGTTTCTTTAACAAATTAGAATTTTTTGTTTTTTTTGTGTGTTTTTTTGTGTTTTTTTTTTTTTCTTCATCCTATTCAAGGAGGGATTTTAAGTCTCTTACGTTGGCATTTTAATTTAAGAGAATGTTTGAGTTTAGTAAACTCATTTTAGAATTAATTTTAATAATCTAAATCGTTTACTTTTTTGGACTCATTAAGTACAATATTGATGCAAAAAATCAAAATATTAGATATCTGTAGTTGTATGTTTGACTCATATTTATTTTTAAAAAAATGGATGAGAAATATAATTGCAAAAATAACCATCTATTTTTTGTAATACAAATTTGATTCAAATATATAGCTAGTGATATTCGATCATTTTGATTTTTTACATGAATATTTTACTCAACGAGTCCTAAAAAGTAAACGGTTTGGATCATCGAAACGAGATCTATAGTGGGATCTACAATTTCCTCAAATTCGCTCATATTGAGATATGAATATGAGAGAAACCTAACCCTGCAAGAGAGGATAAATTACGCAGACAACCCTAAGATTTGAGTTTAATACAAACTTTTCCTTCAATTTTTAAAAATTACATTGCACTCTTGTCATTTTTAAATTAATTAATAAAAAAATATAAAATTATCATTACCACTCCCATTGAACTACTACCCCATTTGTACCACTCCCACCAAACCATCACCACTAAATTAATGTCCAAATCCCACCACATCACCGTATTTGTCTCTCTCCAACCCCCAAATTTGTCCAAAATCTCGAACTCTAAGTCCATAATCGATGGCAAACTCCAAGTTAGAGAAGGTAAAGAGCAGGTCATAGACCATTTTCACTTTTAATATAGAAAACCTACAATGATCTTATTGTGTATTTTATCATAACAAAATAGGTTAGTAAAACACATAATTCAAAAGCTTATGTTTAAAATTTAAATAAATGTCATCAAAACACTGCATATATTTTTTTAACCCCTCTCCCTAAAACAAAGCTATTTTATTTCAATTTTAAACTTAATTTGTTAGATTATTACACCAAAATCATTACAAAGAAATTCATGGAAAAATATTTCAACTTTATTGTATATTTGTCTACACACTTTAAGTATTTGTAGATAGAAAAAAAGAAACAAAAAATATATACAATGGTTAAAAAGCACTCATTGATGAAACAATTTTTAGTTGTCAAAAGTATTATTTTTATATTTTTTGCAATGAAATTAGATATTTAGTGATTAATTAATATACTTCTAAAATTTTCGTCTAAAATAATAAATTTATTAGCGACATTTTAAAATGATTGTCATTAAAAGTTTTGTTTTTTTGACTTTTTTGACCCAATATGTTAGTGACGACTCTCATGATCATAAAAATTGATCTCCTAATATTTTTTTACAACAAAATTTTGATTTTAGAGACCAAATAATTTAATCCCTAAAACCTTTATATACTTGTTAACACCATAAATCTGTAATTTTTATTATTATTTATTATTTATATAATTGCAGGACATGTAGCATCTTCCTACTCATTTGGAGGTTAATGTTGGCACCATAAAATAATAATATGATTATTATTATTTTCAAGACACGTGGCATTCTTTTATTCATTTGGAAGTTAAAAGAAGTTATGAAGATGATGGAGAATTTGAAGGACAAAGTGGATGAGTGGAAGGACACATGGCAAGACAAGAATGAAGATGGAAGAAATGGGTAGTTACTAAGTAGTTATTGCTGTATTTTTCCTCTATAAATAGCCATTAATGGCTACATTGTAAAGATCCAGAACTAAAATCAAAGACAGTTGATTTCAATATTTCTTGTCATTTTCCTTATCTTAGGAGTAGTTTAACATAGATTTATATTTCGAAGCATTTATTTTCATGCACTTCCTTTTCGAAGCATAGGAGTAGAGGTAAGTAATTATTACTTCGATTGTTCACTCAATCGTCTTTCTCCGTCTCCCTTTCTTCTTTTTATTTTTCTTTTCTCTACACTTTGGCAATTTTGAAGTCCTCTTTGTTGAGGCAAAAGAACCGTCAACACAATCGCTTGATAATTGGCTTGAATTTAATCTGTAAGGATTTTTCAATCCTTGTTGGCACGCTCGCATTTATAATATTTTCTTTCGTAGGAAAAATAAGCCAACATTTTTGGCACGCCCAGTGGGACAGCCAAGTGTAAGAAATGACAAACAATTTGGATTTCGCCATTCGAACTTGCCAATTTGAAATATATTGGCGTGAAAGAAAAATTTTGGATCTTCAAGAAGAGATTCATTTTCTTGATGAAATAAACTTTCATCCATTACAATATTATTTGGTAGAAGAAAAAAGATATCATTTAATTGGAGAAATTCATCAACTTGATATGGAAATTCGCCAATGGAATGATGAGTTATCAACTCTCATTACCAAGTCTTTAACTGAGGCTTTAATGGCCGGAATTGGTGAATTTTTTCAGAATTTTTCCATGGTTGAAAATAGCAAAAGCAAAGAGTTGATTTCATCAATGGCTCGGGGGGTTCAAGAGTTCGTTTTTAAAGAGCCAAGTTATGAAATTAACACAACGAAAGAGCATGTTTGTGAGCCAAATTTGGCTAAAAATGATGTTCTATGTATGACTCGGGGGGTCCAAAAACCAAATTTTAGAAAGTCAAGTCATGAGAATAACATATTTATGGGTGATTTTCATAAGCCATTAATGGCTAACATGGAAAAACAACCCACTTTGCTAAATAATTATGAAAATCAATTCGGCGAAAGTCTTGTTTTTAAAACAAACATGGTCAAGAATAATGAACAAGCCACTGTTCATGAATTCAAAATTTTTGACATTTTTCAAAATGTCAAAAAGTATGAATTTTCATGGTCACACTATACCATAACTTTTGGTGTTCAAAATCCTTTTTGGATTTGTGGTTCACATCAAAATATAATTCTAATGATGTGGCTAATAAAATTAACAAATTGTTCTAATGAGTTCGAAGCACTAAGAACAAGGGATGACCATTTAAAATGCATGAAGTTGGCTAGAAAAAGCCTATGCATTTAAATAAGTGGTTGAGAATGGCTTATCTTTTCAAATTGATGGCCAGTTGTTTGTATGTACACAGTCAAAGCATCGAAGATACATTCGAAGAATCAAGAGTTATTTCGAAGGTTGATTGCTTCGCCTTCGAAGCTGTATAAAGCTTTGCAGATACATTCGAAGCATCAAGAGTTGTTTCGAAGGTTGATTGCTTCACCTTCGAAACTATATAAAGCTTTGAAGATACATTCGAAGCATCAAGAGTTATTTCGAAGGTTGATTACTTCACCTTCGAAACTGTATAAAGCTTTGAAGATACATTCGAAGCATCAAGAGTTGTTTCGAAGGTTGATTACTTCGCCTTCGAAACTGTATAAAGCTTCGAAGAAACATTTGAAGCGTCAAGCCTAACCTTGAAACTTCATTGTAAGTATCATCATCCTATATCAATGCTTCCAATCTTCGAGGGGTGATGTTTTTCCTTCAAAACTGTGCCGCAAGACCTTCGAACGATGAATTTGGTTTTTTATACCACCTTCGAAGCTTATTATTGGTCATCTAGTCATAATTTCATACTCATTTGAAGCACCTTATTGGTGTTGTTATATCATTCGAAGCACTTTGTTGCTTAGATTAGTCATGTGCTTGGTTCGGCCCTTCAAAAATTCAAGTAAATATCATTTTTAAGGGCCGCGGGGGGTAATGTTAACACCATAAATCTGCAATTTTTATTATTATTTATTATTTATATAATTGCAGGACATGTAGCATCTTCCTACTCATTTGGAGGTTAATGTTGGCACCATAAAATAATAATATGATTATTATTATTTTCAAGACACGTGGCATTCTTTTATTCATTTGGAAGTTAAAAGAAGTTATGAAGATGATGGAGAATTTGAAGGACAAAGTGGATGAGTGGAAGGACACATGGCAAGACAAGAATGAAGATGGAAGAAATGGGTAGTTACTAAGTAGTTATTGCTGTATTTTTCCTCTATAAATAGCCATTAATGGCTACATTGTAAAGATCCAGAACTAAAATCAAAGACAGTTGATTTCAATATTTCTTGTCATTTTCCTTATCTTATGAGTAGTTTAACATAGATTTATATTTCGAAGCATTTATTTTCATGCACTTCCTTTTCGAAGCATAGGAGTAGAGGTAAGTAATTATTACTTCGATTGTTCACTCAATCGTTTTTCTCCGTCTCCCTTTCTTCTTTTTATTTTTCTTTTCTCTACACTTTGGCAATTTTGAAGTCCTCTTTGTTGAGGCAAAAGAACCGTCAACACAATCGCTTGATAATTGGCTTGAATTTAATCTGTAAGGATTTTTCAATCCTTGCTGGCACGCTCGCATTTATAATATTTTCCTTCGTAGGAAAAATAAGCCAACAATACTATAGTGGTGGCTCGCATGATATTAAATTTAAATTTACACTATAATCTGTATATAATTCGAATCATATTAAATTTAAATTTACACCACTTATTTTTGAATTATACATCGAAATTCAGGTTCTAGAAGCTTATTAAACAATATTACCAAACATTTTTAGGTGTCAGGCAATGTTTACACAAAACAAGATCATTCTTAGTTGTCAGTTAGCATCTTCTTCTTATTGGTAAACGTTTATATTAAACAAAGATTAATCTTATGATGTCATATACCTGTCATTTAAATAAAGAATTTGATCTGACTTTCCCACTTCAATTAAACTATATGTTATTGACAACTAAACTGTCACTACAACAAAAAACACTTTCGGCGACCAAAAAAAACGTTTTTTGTCGCTAAAAGTAGGGGAATTGGCGACTAAATTGGATTTAGTCGCCAAAATTGCGCACTTTCGCCGACTAAACTCGTTTGGTCGCCAAATATAATGCTTTTAGCGACTAAAATGCAATTTAGTCGCCACATGTAGGGCTTTTAGCGACTAATGGTTATTTAGTAGCCAAAAGTCACAGTTTTTGGCGACTAAAATGATTTAGTAGCCAAAAGTCACGGTTTTGGCGACTAAACTTCACTTTCGTCGCCGATTATAAGTGTTTTGGCGACTAAAAACTGTTTCGTCGCTGAAAGTGGACCTTTTTCCCTACAAAAAAAAAAGTAGTAGCTGAATGCAGGGTTTTGGCGACAAAAAAATTCGGTTTAGTCGCCAAAAATTCGGTTCAAAGTAATATATAAATAATATAAGTTACAATATATTTCACGTGATGGTTGCGTGGTACAGTGGAGGGCACTGTGCGCGCAAGGTTTGCAGCGTCCAGGTCATGCGTTCGAAACACGGAGGAGTCCTCAGGCGGGTGAGGGACATTCCTTTTTTTTTTGAAAAATACTTTTGGCGACTAAAGAGTTTAGTCGCGAAAAGATTAAATAATTAAAAAAAAAAATAGTATTGGCGACTAAACGTTTAGTCGCGAAATGTGTAAGTTCCAAAAATGGAAAACACTATTGGCGACTAATTTTTTCGTCGCTGAAGACATTCAATATTGCCGACTAACAGGTTTTTAGTCGCCAAAGGAATCTGCGACCAGTTATTGGCGACGACACCGGCGACCAAAAGTTTTTGTCGGGAAAATTGGAAATTTGACATTCGGCGACTAAAAGCAGGACTTTTGGCGACTAAAACTTTAGTCGCCAAAAGTGTTTTTTTTTGTAGTGTGTCCAGACTCGCACAGGGCAGCAACTGTTTTTTAATTTATTAATTTATCAAGAATCTGTTTAAATAATGCAGCTAACTACCAAAATAAATAAATAAATTTTTAGTAACAAAATTCTTGTGGTGACATCACTGAAAAAAATGGCAAAATTAAATTTCGCTTTCAAGGTAGAGGTAGACGTTGATTAAGTCAGGCCTAAATTAAGAAAAGTAAAGAAATAAAAATTAATGAATAGAAAGAAACAGGCCTTTGGGTCAATGCCTACCCTTACTCCAAAGTCATGGTTGATACAACTTGATTAGAAGGGAATTGGAAATAGATGTTTTCTATCTTCCTTAAATATTAGAATCAACAATACCTCCCATTCAGTCATGAAATTAGTTACATCACTTCATGATGGTTAAAATTAATCATTAGTCTCTTACTTGATGTTATATTCCATTCTAGTTAAATATTACTACCCCAACATATATTGACTTGTTTGGAGAAGTAGATTAAAATTTTATTTTTTGATTTTTTGATTTTTTTGATATTTTTTGACAAAAGATATAAAAAAAAAAAAAAAACAAAAAAAAGTAGAGAAGTGATGTAACCTAAAATAGGTTAAAAACCAAAAAATAACTTTTAGGCTAAGTTTCCCAAATAGGCTATTATCTCGTCCTTTAATGTGATTTACATATTAAAATATATATAAGTTATCAACATGGTTTGCTCCTTGTATTTATATACAGGGCCAAGCTTCTCTCCAGTCCGAAAATCAGACTGGAGCGTGTTGTTGAGCTCGTGGGAGTCCATCACGGGTCTTGTTTCGATAATCTGAACCGTTCAATGTGTAGAACTCGTTGAGTATTTTATTTCTGTAAAAAATTACGTTGATCAGATATCGATAATTACTTGATCGGATCAGATTTCTGTCAACGATAAATATAATTTTGAAAATAAATTGTTAATAAAAATCTGATCTGATCAAGTAATTATCGATATCTGATTAACGTGATTTTTTGGGATAAAGTACTTGAATTCTACACATTGAACGGTTTGGATTATCGAAATAGGACCCGTGATTGATCCCACAAACCCAACAACATTCTCTAGTCCACAAAGCGAACTGGAGACAAGCTTGTCCCTTATATATATAAACTAGTGTATGCCCATATTATTGGAATGAAAATGTAATTGAATATAAAATTAATGGGTTAAAATGTAATTTATTTAATTTATTGCAAAATAAAAAAATGAGGTGAATTTTATAACTAGATTTTTTAAAAGAGTTTGTCAAACTTAAAATTTTGTTTGGCTGTATATATTAAAAATAATTTTTACAAATTTAAAATTCAAAACTTATTTGGTTTTGGAGTTTCCAAAAACAGTTTTAAATTTCAATTTGTATTTTATTGTTTTTGGTGAACTTTTTTAAATATTTTAATCAATAGCTTTCACTTTTCAGATCCACTCATTCACTTTTCAGATCCACTCAATCTGAACATTTCGCAAAATTATAAAATTTAGAGAGATGTAACTTAATAAAAAGAATTAGACCCTCCTTGTCTGTACTGCAAACTTAATGATAAACATATAAAAACTGTCCAATTGAATTTAACAATAAGTTTTGCTAGAAATTTTTATTTTTAACAATAAGCAAGTTTCAATAATATCATTGTGATTGATATAGTATTTGAACTCAAATTCCAAAGGCAAAAATAGATGCATTTTAGTTTGTCAATTAGAAATTTAAATGACAAAAAATTGTGGTGTCCATGATTAGTAGTGGTGGAGAGATTGTGTTGAAAATTGCTGCAATTTATCAAGAAAACGTGAAAATAGTGATGACACAATTATTTTTTTACTCGTACAAATGCAAACAAAGACTAGATCACCAAATATTTATTATTGTAGTTTTTATTTTTTATTTTTTTTAATCCACCTGTAATTTGTAACAGAAAATAAGCACTTTATTACCCTGGCTAACAACAGTACCTAAATAAATTTATATATTTCACATTTTGTTAAAGAGTGAGCTTTGGTTGAAATAAAGAAGAGATATCTCAAGGCTACAGTTTTGTATCAATTTTAATCTAATGGTTCAAATCTACCAATTTCTATGGTTTGGTGGTCAGTTTACTATGCAGAAAATTAAATAAATGAAAAATAAATAAATTGTATGCTACTTGGTAAATAAATCAATTTAAACATAGATTTTCAAAATTTATTAGTAAACGATATAGTGAAAAGTAAACACATAAATGCTACATAAAATTCAAGCACAACAAAAATATAAGATTTTAAATAAATAACAAAATGTAAGTCTCATAACACAGAAACATATAATAAAAATTCGATGAAATATGCCAACTAGTGCTCTGCAATAAAAAAAAATAAATAACAAATTAAGTACGCTAGCCAGTACTCCACAATACAAAGAAAATGCCAAATAACAAATTAAGCACATCAACCAATATTTTACAATACAAAAAATAAAAAATAAAAAATAAAAAATAAAATAATAATAATAATAAAAACAAATTAAACACACCAATCAATGGCTCCACAATAGGGAAAAAAATGATAAATAAATAAAGCACACCAGTCGTGCCTTGCAATACCACAAAAAAAAAAAATGACAAAAATTGTGCAATGAACAATTATTTAAATAGATTAATATGTACACAATCCAATCCTATATGAAAATAAATTATCAACTTAATATAAAAGCAACACCCTTCCTTATAAAAATATATATGGAAGCAAAAATTCAAATTTAACTAAATAAAAATATGATTAGTTTTCTTTATCCTAATTCAAAAGCATATTATGAAGAAAAAAAAAAAAAAAAGAGACTATATCACCTAGTGTTACATTTACAAAAACAAACTCATACCATAAGCCAATAATTCAAATGAATATTATCTAACATACATCTAAACTTATTTATAAATTTCACATAGACAAAAGGCTTTACAAAACTATTGTAAGTAATAAGATTTACGTCGATAGGAAACTTTACAAAATATGGATCGTATAGCATATGTATGCTTTTCACAAAATAAATGTGATCTTCAAACTTAATCTTTCTTAGAATTCCTAGGACCGCCTCATCACTTTCTAAAAAGTTTTTGTATCAACTTGTATGTATCCCTTGTGAGGAGCATGCTTGACAATCTAGTTATTTATAAAAATAAATTAGTTAGTGTATTAATAAAAGAAAATCTATCTATCTATATATATATCAAAACACTTTCAAATTGAAATTACCTTGTTACATCCCCATTAAAGAATGTAGTCGTATTTATCTTTTTGAGCTCCATATATTTTTTAACTCAATCCTACAAAAGTCTACATATAGTAAAATATATTTTAAAAATAAAAATTTGTAATCAATGGAAGCAAATTTATCAATAAATAAATTGTACCTTTTGATAAAAGTGATTTGATCCATAAGTAACACTATAACAAAATTTCAAGATAAATAATGTTTATAGTAGAATTTGGCTCATCGTTGGGAAGAAGGACACTTGTATGATCAAAGGATGTGCATCTAGATTATAATGATTCTGATTTAAACCCGACTCATTGTTACTTTTCGATCCGTAAAACCGTGTATTTAACTGTGATTTACCTCATTTCCTTCTTGTTGTTGTTTTCCTCCTTGTTGTTTGTTCGGTTTGGCTATTGGGATTGTAACGCCCCCAAATTTATTAAACTAAAACATCACTCCTAATCTGATTAATCTGATATCTTTCCAAACCAATAATACCAATAATCTTAAAAGTCCTCTTTTCTATTGATCTACATATCAAATATTACAATTTTCATGTTCTTATCTTTGTAATAATAACATTTACATAATCTAAGAAACTAGAAAATAAAAATTATAATGCCTTAATGTCGTACAAACTGCAAGGCATAGCCTTGGTACAAGAAAATGGACACATGGTCCCAATACACATTAGCCCCAAAGCTTCAACAATTAACAATCAATGAGCCCACATGTTCCGTTCAAAAATCTTCACCGCCTTGCCACTTGGGCGGAATCACACCAACAATTCCTAAAATGTTAGATAGGAATGAGTTAGATGCCCAGTAGAAATACTTTTAACAAAGAATCTAATTATTTGAAAATCCATGTGGCATTATCACTACCAAAACATTTTCCTTTTTAAAACACATGATAAATGTTTAAGCATCAAAAATCAAATATTATCATTTCCATGAGAAATCACATTTCAAAATCGGGAGTAAATGAGCCATGAAGTCCCTAAAGAGAGCCCCAATACATATATACATATTTGTAGTTTTATATCCAAAATACCCCTACATTTACCGACTATTATACGACAGGATATGGGCACCCAAAATCATCCGTTTTTTCACTTTTGTAGACTACAATACGACAGGACCAGTGGATACCCAAAAATATTTTTCCACATTCGTCCAGCGATAAGCCTAGACAGGGTAATTGGGCGTCTTTAACTCCCCGTGTGAGTACCAACAACACACATAGCCCTTTTCAAAACCGACTCTCTACCCGGACTTACATGCTATTTACCACCACCTTAAAACAACATTTCTAATGTTTTCACAAATTTCAAGCATTTATACATCCATAAGAACAAAGGTAAATTTCTCCATTCAAATAATTGAACAATTATGGAGACATAATCTTCATATTGCAAAGGAAATTCTCAAAAGCTTTCAATTTCAAGAGTCTCATATCAAAATATATCTCAATCTCACAAGTCAATAAATCTAAAGCAATACATATTCAAAATATCATAATCCATTCATCAATTTAAAGATTTGAAATTAATTTCATCTTTTCTCCAAATTTGACAACTAGGGTTTTCATAAATTTGGGGCTTTTGCCCATAAACCACGTAAAATGCTATCTTCAAACTAAAATCTCCATAATCCATAGCCATTAATAAACTCTCAAGAGAAAGTAGAGGAAATCTCATTTTTGAAACAAAACCAATTTTGTAAGCACAAATTTTTAATTATAGCATCAATGTCACAATAACACTAAATAATCATCCTCAAAATAAAAAGATACAAAGCTAAAAGTACTCCTACCTCAAGAAAAGAGCAAGAGAGCAAGAGAGCAAGACTTCTAAGAGGATCCTTCACAAAACCAAGATCCAATCGGTTAAAAATGCTTATCTTCACTTGTTCTTCATCTTGGATTCTAGGTAAAAAATGGATGAAATCAAGGTTTCTAGGGCTATGGTTTCGAGTATGGAGGAGAGGGGGAGAAGAGAGGGGAAAAAAATTAAGGTTTTGGGCCAAAAAGTCACTTTAAAATGACTGATATCGACCAGTTCATGTTCGCTCAAACCGCTCGAGCGCAACTTCCTGCACTCAAGCGTATCCCTCGTCTGGACTCTGTTTTAGGTCATTTTTGTATCCAAATCGAAACCCCGGAAATAAGCTTTCCATATGGCTCTTGCTTTACATCCAAATTCAAAGTGTAGAAAAAGAAAAAGGCAAAAGAGTGATGACTTCTCATAGGACAATTATCCGAATCAAAGTTTTTGGTTCAATCATACTTCCCAAACATGATACCACCCCAATCAATATTCCAAAATGAATCTAAAAGGCTCCAAGTATAATAATAAAGGTGTTCAGAGCAATCCCATTAATCCAAGAAGTATGAAGTGTCACAATCTCCCCACCTTAGGAAATTTCACCCCCGAAATTAGACAGTTCAAAAATCAAAGTTTTGAACAATCAAAATGGAACGGATATTGGAGTTAACACTTACTCCAACTAATTATGAACAATCTTTACTCAATTACAAGTTTCTAGAAGGGTCTCCCAATGCAACTAATTTCACGAGTTGGACAAGAAACAATTCTCGGTTGATTTATAATTGCCACACCAAAATCTAATTTGAAATCTAAAGGAAACTTTCATATTTCGGTCCCACACTGATATTCTGATAGCACCCAAATGTTATGGCAATAATTCCAAAGTGGTGAACCTCCTTTTCAACCCGTTCACAAGAATTACCTCTATGAGCCACAAGAACCCATCGATCCAACGAAACAAAAGTAAAAAAAAAAACGTAAATATATTTTCTAGCTTTTGAATTTTAAAAGAGATCCACCAATCATGGCCTTCAACAAAACGTAACTCAATGAAACCAAGCACCACAAATTTCGTGCTTGCAACACAACTAGTATTCCATGCCTTCACATTACTCACTTGCGATTTGAAAATACTTAAGAACCAAAAAAAAAACATCCGAAAATATATTTTCTGGCTTTTGAATTTTAAAAGAAATCATTCTTGGTAGAAGAGTCTATATGAAAATGTTTTAGATATATACAAATAATTTGTAAAAGTAGTGGGTTTTAAGAAAAGATATATTCATTTTTTTATTTTGAAATTGTTAAGAATCATACACATCATAAGATTCAATATACCTCATTCATAATTATTTCTCGTTTACTAACTGGTCTATCCATAACGATACATTTCCAATTTTAGTAAAAATAAGGTCACGCTCAATGAGAGAACTCCGTTCTCATCTCTTTTCTCAAACATTTTCCAACTGGTGACTCTCAAACATCACCCCACCAATGATCCTATCACTATAGCGACGCCACAATCCCTTTATAGTTATTCAAGAGATAACCACACATAACAACATGTACAGACTAAACATCACAAGTTTGGTAAGTCACATCTCATTCACAACTACTACAATAATCCACCAACTAGTCATTATTTATCTTATGTTTGCATCACAATTGTCACAATTAACCCCATTTTGGAGGATCACACACAATCAACTAAAAACAATTACCAAGCAATTTACACAACTAGTCACTCCCCTGAGTGACACACACGCTCGGCAAACAATTAAGTCCCATTCACCTACCTCATTTATAGACTTAAGACAAGTTCTGAGGTGATTCTTGGTCAACCTCTCCTGATGCCACAACAATCACCAACACCACATAAGGAAAAATCATCAGCCACAACAATCACCAACACCACGTAAGGAAAAATCATCAACCTATAATTGCACAACACACCACACTCCCTAAAGTCAATGCCACAATATTAACCCCAAAGCTGAAACACAACCCCACACCACACCTATATTATGATGCCTGACGAGATCAAATCTGAATTCAAAACCTTCTATAACGCAAACTTACTCAATGACAAATTGTAATACCGTCAGTAAATTAATCACCAACTACAATAAAATCTCTCCTAGCGAACTTCAAGATACCTCTCTCACCAAAATAGTACTATGCTTTTGTTACAAAATTCTAACAAAATCATAAGACACAACACCAACTACCATCTTAAACCCACCACAAAAGCCTACACAACTCAAGACATCTGGTTACACCAACAAATGTCGATAGTTATACTTACTTTGAAATCTCATCCAAAGTCTCTGGTCAGTTCACCAGTACTCAAATTCTAAAGATACTACCACAGATTATAATGTCACTTATTCATTCGAAGAGATTCTCTCTATCAACAATGATCATTCCAAAACAATCTCCGACCACAAACAAGGGTACTTCGCACTAAATTGATTTTCTTGACGAAGTCTCTGCCAAATAACTTCATATAAGATGATACCATCACAAAACATCATGGAATAAAATTGAAATAAGGAATCACCCTCTATTAGGCAAAACTAAATATCCTTTAATTAAGAAAACCACTTACCACCTAAGATCAAATGCACCCAAATTAAACCCAATAATAATATTAGATCAGCCTATCAACAACATAAATTCTCACCATCCTCATAACAAAACGAAGTATCAATATAAGTGGTTTACAACTCTTACTCCGAGGATACAAAACAATTTTATAACTGAAGGACAATGGACACAAAATAACCTCCACTTCAATTACATGAAGAACACCGTCACCACACTTGCCAAACTTATCTCAAAATGCTCACTCATACTTCTCATATTCACAATTTCTAACCCTTAAGTAAGAGTAACTCTAAGAATTAACACCAATCACTAGCAGTAGACCAAGCACAAATTTCCTTGAAAATACTCAAATCACAATCATATCAACTATCTATAAGCACCTAATCATAGTCCGCATAAAATCACAGCATTCCCACAAGATCATTTTCAAGAATTTCTCTAAAGTCATTTGTTTGCTAATATAATTCCCCGAGATACTAATCACATCATACCCCTAAACAATTGTATATTACACTTGTGTGCATCAACAACCAACTCTAAGAGAATTGACTCCGGAAAACCCGAAAACATTCAAAACATGACTACACAATCCAAAATGTCTACTCACAAACCACCATATTCATTACTAGTAATTTCACCAAATAGTGCAATCCCAATTAAATTTAATCTTATCCCAATCTATTCTAAAATTCTTTACCTAATTCGTTCACTTCTGATTTACAACAAAATTCTGAATAAAACAAACTCTCTAAGAAACACATTCCTTACTACACAAAATTTCTTCACTTTTAACAATAAGACAAATTTAGGGTGACACCACTAGATAATTGACATTACTATTGACAACAACTCAATGTAATTTAAATAATATCGGAGTCTATCAAACACAATATGTCAACCTCAGCTCTAACCATATAACTTGTATCGCCACAATTTACACCCTTCCCCTTTATAACTTATATATATAACTCTTATATGACTTGGATTCATAATCCGAAAAAGTCATAATTTAACAATTATCAATAATTCTAAATTGAATGTCTGGGCTAAACTCAAGGGTACTATAATTTGGTATGTCAAGAACATAGTTATACCAGCTCCGTCCTGGTATGCATCGAAACCAACCCCTTAAGACACCCATCACATAGCCTCTTCCTTATGCTACTCGGCCAACCTAGTTAGATATAACTAACTTCACCTAGTTGAGAAAGTTTTAAAACTAGTTCATATATTCCGGTATTAACAGTCCAAAACGCTTACCCTTAGGTCACTCTAATCGTCCTCAAAGTCTCAATCAATATACATTACCATAAGGTTTAATCCTTGCCTCACTCCACTTCCAAGACCTCCATTCTGGCCTATTTTCCAAAATTTCATGTGAGTCTATAAGGTAATTTCAACTTTTCATAACCACAAACCGTTCACCATACAATAATAATAAAAAAAAACCTTTACCATCATAAGATCACAATTGCTTCTCATGAACTTACAAAATCAATAAACTAAGGTTCCACCCCAATCTCATAATTGCGTTCTTACGTGATCCCAAAATGATGTATCCTACCAATAAAAGTGTGGGGACATAATTTTTGAATGAAAACACGTGGCCGAGGTGTCACCGAAGTGGCAGCCGACGTGCCACGTGTCCTGGTCATGACGCCGAGATCATCTCGGCTAGGCTGAGGTTATCAGCGAAGATACCGGAATCTGGGATAAGCGGATAAGGGACAAGAGTCCTAAAATGAGAGATGACTTCAGTTTGGGTAAAGATAAGACTCTTAGAGAGTTTATCCCAATCCTACTGGAAGTCCAAGATTAATAGTAATCCCAAATCCATTGAAACTAGGCTTCTATTGGGACTAGGTTTGTGTTGGCTATAAAAGAGAGACACCTTCATGGGTCTAAGGTATGCTTTTTATGCTCTGAATAGTGAGTTAAGCACTTTTGCTATCTTTGAGAGATAACTGACTTAATCGTCGGAGTGCCCCCGGGTGGACGAACCACTGCCAAAATCTTTTCTTTTTGTGACAGGTCGTTCGGGCTTAATCTATTCTGCTAGTGTTCTCTAGCTGAATGCTTGATTGGTAGTGTGGTCGGAAATTAACACACATAATTTGGCGCCGTCTGTGGGAAAGAAAGGAGAATAGATGGCCAATGACGAACAGAAAAAGAAGGTTAGGGACGACACCCCTACTGAGAGTGGGAAACATATTAACCTTGATGTCGAAGAAGACAACTGCAATGAAGAGACTCGTGATAAGAATCATGGAGGAAAGGATATTGGCCATGAGGGTGACATACCGAAGAAATCAGACCGGAGCGGATATTATAATGAGGACGACCTCCAGGCATGGAAAGATAGATACCTGCAGAGAGACGACGAGATGAAGGGAATGGCGAACAAATTGGCGGACCTGCAACCGGTCATCAATTTCATGATGCAGAACAACGTCATGCAGTCACCGTTCCCTTTACAAGATACACCGATTCCAGTGGCCAAGAAAGATGCTCAGAAAGGAGGGCAGAACACAGTTCCTGTAGTCCCTCAGCATGACAGGGCAAAGGGTCATTCTCCCCAGCCTTCACGGGAGGTCGGGCATGGAGAATCAAGGAGGGGAGAATCCCAGAAGACACGTCGAACCAAAGAAACCTGCACCAAAGAACATCGGGATGTTCAGGGGAAGGAACTCTGTTTCGACACGACCAATGGAGGGAGGTCCAAAAGAACTCACAATGACACTGGAAGTAGTGCACCAAAGAGGGCTGGAGAATGATGCTTGGGAGTTGGAATTTACAAGCTAAGGTTGGTTTAACACTTGTTGAAATTTTAAAAATTTACAAGTTGAAGTTAAACCGAGGTCATGTTTAATACTTATTGAAATTTATGAAAAATTTTCAAGTTGAAGTTAAACCGAGGACATGTTTAACACTTGTTGAAATTTTAAAAATTTACAAGTTGAAGTTAAACCGAGGTCATGACAAGTTGATGTTAAACCGAGGTCATGACAAGTTAAAGTTAAACCGAGGTCATGTTTAACACTTGTTGAAATTTTAAAACTTTACAAGTTGAAGTTAAACCGATGGCATGTTTAACACTTGTTGAAATTTTAAAAATTTACAAGTTGAAGTTAAACTGAAGTCATGTTTAACACTTGTTGAAATTTTAAAAATTTACTAGTTGAAATTAAATCGGGGTCATGATTAAAGGAAGGAATGATATAGGTTCCATCACCTCAGGATGCCGAGGTAATAGAACCTAGGGGGCAGTTGTGGAGACATAATTTTTGAATGACAACACGTGGCTGAGGTGTCACAGAAGTGCCAGTCGAGGTGCCACGTGTCCTGGTCATGACGCCAAGATCATCTCGGCTAGGCCGAATATAGCGACCCCGGTCTTTTCCCATTTGGTTGTTGTATCCGGACTTACGTTTCGTAGATCCTGTTGTTATATATTTGTTGTTGTCATCCTTCAATACTTGTTGTTTGAGTTATAGGATGTTTTGGGCAGATTTGTTACAGGTTGGGAGTGTTTGGGAGCAAAGGGTTGCTGCCTAGTATTTTGGCACTTCGCTCGAGCGAGAAGTTTGTCGCTCGAGCGAGTTCTTTGTTTTGGTCCTTTGCTCGAGCTAGGGTTTATTCGCTCGAGCGAGCTACTGCGTCTGGGCTTAAAACCTGAGAGCTGTGTTTCTTGGCTCGAGCGAGATTTCCTTCGTTCAAGCGAGCTAGGTGTATGTTTTCGAGTTCTTCGCTCGAGCTAGCTTCTGGATTGCAGACCTGAAGCTTCGAGTTTTTGGCTCGAGCGAGACTTTCTTCGCTCGAGCGAGATTTCTTGTGTCTGGTCACTCGAGCGACCAATCCTTTGCTTGATCGAGCCTGCTTTATATAAATACGTAGCAGCGGTTTTAAATACAGTTTTTCATCCTCTTTTTTATTTCAAAACCCTAGGTCCGTGTTTTCTCTCCCTCCACTCACCTTCTCCCTTAGGTTTCATCTATTTTTAGGGTGTTTCTACCCTAGGTTCTTTATTAAAAAGATAGAGTGGGTTGAGGGCTTCGTTTTAATCTGAGAGTTTGGCGGTTTGGAGCACTTTGGACTTTCGTCATCTTCTCCATTCAAGTTCTTCACTTTGAGATAGGGATACCTTACTCCATCTTATAGGTTTTGTCCTAAGTTTTGGTTATTTTGATATGTTGGTATCGTTTTGGTAATCTTGGGAAAAACTAGGGTTTGTATTATATTTTGGGAAAATTGTAGAATTAAGTTTAATTCATGAAACTGGGGTATTATAAGATTAAATGGTGTAGTTGGATAATTTAATCACTCATCTATGAAAATTTTGAGTTTATATGTGTTAGTACATTTATTTCCTGTTTAGAAATAACTGTTTTGGGCTATCGGTGGAGAATAGTCGTGATTGTTGTAGACATTGCATGTTGATTAGGGAAAACTAAAACTAATCATATTGAATGAGTCATTGAATATGACAGTTGAATTAATACAGCGAATATATGTATTGATTGAATAGTGTATATGACAAGTGTTAAATACATTGTATATGCATATTGTTTGGGAGGAGATAAGGGATGTACTCTATGGTTTGAGGAAAAATAGGGGATGGACTCTCAAACCTATTTAGGAGGAGAAAGGGGATGGACTCCATTAGTACAGCAATTATGTGTACTTATTGATTTATGGAAGTGTTTTAGTATGAGCCTTAGTCTCATTTAATTGTTGATATTGGAAGTAATGTAAATGTGAGATGTAGTCTCACTTTGTAGTTTGGCCAGGTTCTGAGCCATGTCTGTATAAATGGAAAGTTGAATAATAACAGAATGTGAAACATGTCATGGACATTATTGTCATGAAACTGAATTGTGTAATAGTTGATTTTAAGTGTTAACCATCTATCAAATGCTATTGCTTTAGTCAATTTCTATATTTGGTTTAGTATATTTCTACTGGGCTGTGGCTCACCTTATACGGGAACATCATTTTCAGGTCCAGGTGATATGCTACCTCCAAGGACTTAGCTTGGAAGGATTTGGATTTGAAGACTTGTTTTTAGTTATTTGTTATTTGATATTACATGTAAACTCAAGCCGAGGGCTTAATTTGTAGTTGAGTTAGTACTCACATTTTGTGTCCAAGTGTTGGCTTGGAAAGATGTAAGCCCGTAGGGCACTTACTTTCGATGTTACATGTAATGTCTTTTAATAAGAATACTCTGATGAATGGAATAATGTTTGGTTTTCTTATATCAATGCATGTTAATATTATGTATATTATGGGTTTATTTTGAGGGCGTGACAACTTGGTATCAGAGCGTACCGGGTTTGAATACTTTGGGTACGTGGGAAGTGATTAGTATCACAATGGGTTTGTCTCGCTTGTTAGAGACTTATGTATGATAGTATGTGTTTATTTGATAACATGCTTATATGACTATTTGGGTATGGGATTTAATTTCTAGGATGTTGATTGGATCCTTGAGTTTCTATGAGTCATGTTGGAAAAGCACTTGATCAATGTTGTTTCCAACCGGAACTCTAGCAATGCCTCGGGACTGTCATTATCCAGGAATGAAATTCGTAGGTGCTTATGTGATTATGTGCTTACGTGGAGTGAATTATTGTTGTCCAATGCATTAGGACGCGAGTGTTATAGCTTCGGCACATTTATTAATGTGCAAACATAGTAATTGTCTTTGTTACCTTTATTAGGATGTCAGGACGAGGACGAGGACGTGGTAGGCGTGGTCGGCAGGAGATGCCCATACCAGATGAGATTCCGGAGCAGCAGGAGGGTATTGGTCAGGCCAATGTGGCCGAACCAGCAGGTCAGCAGGCTATGGGTGCCTTAGCCCGCGAGATAGCAGGGGCATTCAGGGAGTCTGTGGGCATTCTCAGGGCTAAGAATCAAGCCCAGATTAATCACTCCTAATCTGATTAATCTGATATCTTTCCAAACCAATAACAACAATAATCTCAAAAGTCCTCTTTTCCATTGATCTACATATCAAATATTACAATTTTCACATTCTTCTCCTTGTAATAATAACATTTACATAATCCAAGAAACAAAAAATACAAATAATAATGCCTTAATGGCGTACAAAAAGCAAGGCATAGCCTTGGTACAACAAAATGGAGGCATGGTCCCAATACACAAGCTTCAACAATTAACAATCAATGAGCCCATGTGCTCCATTCAAAAAAATTTCACCACCTCGCCATTTGGGTGGAATCATACCAACAATTCCTGAAATGTTAGATAAGAATAAGCTAGATGCCCAGTAAAAATACTTTTAACAAAGAATCTAATTGTCTGAAAATCCATATGGCATTATCACAACCAAAACATTTTCCTTTTTAAAACACATGATAAATATTTAAGCATCCAAAATCAAATATTATCATTTCCATGAGAAATCACATTTCAAAATCGGGGGTAAATGAGTCATAAAGTCCCTAAAGAGAGCCCCAGTACATACATACATATTTATAGTTTTATATCCAAAATACCCCAACAGTTATCGATTATTATACAGCAAGACGTGGGCATCCAAAATCATCCGTTTTTTCACTTTTGCCGACTACAATATAACAGGACTATTGGACACCCAAAAACATTTTCCTATATTCATCTAGCGATAAGCCTAGGCAAGGCAATTGGGCACCTTTAACTCCCTGTATGGGTACCAACAACACACACAATCCTTTTCAAAACCGACTCTCTACCTGAACTCACATGCTATTTACTACCCCCTTAAAACAACCTTTCCAATGTTTCCACAAATTCCAAGCATTTATACATCCACGAGAACATAGGTAAATTTCCCCATTCAAATAGTTGAACAATTATGGAGACATAATCTTCATATTTCAAAGGAAATTCTCAAAAGATTTCAATTTCAAGAGTCTTATATCAAAATATATCTCAATCTCACAAGTCAATCATAAATTTAAAGAATTGAAAGTTAATTCTAAGGAAAATATCAAAGGCTTTCAAATTCATAAATCTCAAGCAATACATATTCAAAATATCATAATCCATTCATCAATTTAAAGATTTGAAATTAATTTCATCTTTTCTCCAAATTTGACAACTAATTTTCATAAATTTGGAGCTTTTTCCCGTAAACCATGTAAAATGCTATCTTCAAACTAAAATCTCCATAATCCATAGCCATTAGTTGTCAATTTTTATAAAAATCATGATAAAAAAAGTCACTAGTTGTCAATTTTTAGTGACATATATAAAAAAATTGTCACCAAAAAATTATTTTTAGCGACAATTTTACCAAGACTTATTTTCAATAGGACTTGATGGGAATTAAGTCCAACTATTAGGACTTATTGGTAGTTTACCCAATAGCACCAGTGTCACAATAACACGAAATAATCATCCTCAAAATAAAGAGATACAAAGCTAAAAGTAATCCTACCTCAAGAAAAGAGAAAGAGAGCAAGACTTCTAGGAGGATCCTTCATAAAACCAAGATCCAATCAGTTAAAAATGCTCATTTTCACTTTTTCTTCATTAAGGTTTTTAGGGCTAGGGTCTCAGGAATGGAGGAGAAGGGGAGAAGAGATGAAGAAAAAACAAAGTTTTTAGGCCAAAAAGTCACTTTAAAATGACTGATATCGACCAGTTAGCTCGAGCGAAGAAAGCTCGGCTTGAGCGTAGAAAAAAAGCTCCCAGTATCTCTGAAATTCTCGTAGACCGCTCGAGTGCAACTTCCTACGCTTGAGCATACTTACTTCCAGCATAGATACTCAAAATTCAAACAGGCATAACTCCTTTGTTCGGACTTCGTTTTAGGTCGTTCTTGTGTCCAAATCGAAACCTCGACAATAAGATTTCCAATGGTTCTAGCCTCACATCCAAATTCAAAGTGTGGAAAAAGAAAAGGGCAAAAGAGTGATGACTACTCATAGGACAATTATCTAAATCAAAATTTTTGGTTCAATCCTACTTCCCAAACATGATACCACCCCAATCAATATTCCAAAATGAATCTAAGAGGCTCCAAGTATAATAATAAAAGTGTTTAGAACAATCCCATTAATCCAAGAAGTATGAAGTGTCACAATTAGGAGTTTTGGTTATATTTGAAACAGGTTGGGAAGTTAGTTTTTCAATGAGTTGTTGCCCAGCTTTTTAACTGTTCGCTCGAGCGATGCTTCCTGCTCTCGAGTGGTCTTTTACAATCTATAAAACTACTGAGAGTTTGATAGCTGTGCTTGAGTGACGCTTCTTGCACTCGAGCAAACTTTTACAGGTTTGAACTACTAGGAGGGGGTCATTATGCACTCGAGCGGTGGTTTTGGTTGCTCAAGCGGTGTCACTTACTATGTCTGCTCGCTCGAGTGGTGTTTTGGTCGCTCGAGCGGTCTTTGTGTATATATCAGTCTGGGAGACAACCTTTTTGGATCACTTTTTCATTTCTCTTTCTCTCTCTCTCTATAAACATTCTAAAACCCTAAATCTACTCTCTCTCTCTGGTTCTTGATGTTTAGCCCTAAATATTTTCCGTCCGTTGATTTCCTAACCCTCGCCATTTGGAGTAAAAGATAGAGCACGTCGAGAGCTTTGTCTTAATCAGAGAAGTTGGTGTTTTTGACTTCATCGAGTTCTACCCATTGTCTCTTCGGGTCTTTTACTTTGAGGTATGGATTTCTTTGACTCTTTATATGATTTTTTGCTTAGTTATTTGCTTCTTGAAAATAGGTCATGTATTTAGGAATTTTTGATAAAACCTAGGGTTTGGTTTGAAATCAAAATAGGGGTTTTCCAAATTGATTCTTGAAAATGGTTGTAAGAATATGGTTGTGGATGAGTTGTGTTGAAATAGTGGAAATCTTTTCTCAAAATTGATTTTTAAAGAAAAAGGGGATTTGCCCTAATTTTGGATATTTGAAATTGAAAGAAGGGATATGGAAAATAATGTTGGATATTGTGAAATTGGAACAAGGTTTATGTTGATGATGATGGTGGAGTTGGATATGTATTATTTGTAACGCCTCCAAAATATAACAATAAAACCATCTCATAATATTTACCAATTATTAATACATTTTAGAATATGATATCTTTACATCCCTATGATCTAGTTGCCCGAACCCTAACTCTATAGCGTGTGTTATAAGAAAAAAATATGAAATAACAGTTAAACAGATAAATGAATACCTTAATGGCTACAACTTTCCAACTCGATGCTTGGTTACAACAAAAATGAGTTTGAAACTCATTACAAATAAAGCCCTTGGCTTGTACAAAAATAATTACAACAATAACAAAAGACGCTCTTGGCTCCAAGTCTTCCCAAGCTACGGCTTTGGCAGAAACACATCATCAGCACCTGAAAATGATTTTCCACATAGGGTGAGCCAAAGCCCAGTAGAGAAACTCTATCACAGTGTATGAATCTTAACAAAGTTATAAGATGAATGCATATGCAATGCTCATGCCAAAACATTTATATCTCTTTCCAAAAACCATGCAATGCCAGGTATATATCATAATTCATGAAATCATTTCATTTACAATAGAAAGCAGGACAGTAGATACAACACTAGGAATCTCTAGGAGGTGTCTGCAAGTAGGCTACAAGCACTACCAATTGCCATTTTCACCGGTATTAACCGAAACGCTTGACACCTATTTGCGCACGTTTCTGGACTTTTACTAAGGATAGACAGGCCAACATAATACCACAATTGCACTCTTATCCAGATTCACCAAGGTATTCATTCTCTTTTCACAAAACAATAAACATTTTCAATGTGTTAAATATGTTACAATGCTCGATGCAAATGGATGAGAAATTAGTTTCAATTCACCTAATTCTCATGTAATCTCTACAACAATCATAGCTATCCTCCACCGATAGCCCAACACACATATCTCTAAACAGATAGATAATTTTCAATAACAATATACTTTCTAAAATCTCAAGATATGAGTGATAATACATATCCAACTCTATTATCATCATCATCATTCTAATTCCATAAAATCCACATTATTTCCATTTCTTTTTTACAAAATCAAATATTCACATTTTAGGGAAAAATCCCCTTTTCTTTATAAATCAATTCCAAGGAAAGAAATACATCATTTTGCCACAACTCAACCACATTTATAATTCCCCAACCCTTTTTAAGAACCCCATTTGAAAACTCCTCTTTTGATTTCAAACCAAAATCCTAGATTTGTTGAAAAATCCCCAATATCAAGAATTCTTTAAAAATACAAATAATTAACTTATAAATCATATTAAAGTGCGGAAAAATCTCTACCTTAAAGCTAGATGATGAGAGAGAGAGTGGAGAAACCTCAACGAAGCCAAAAACTAACTTTGCTCCGATTAGAATGAAGCTATAGGTGAGCTCTACCTTTTTAACAAAGGGACTGGGGTATAGAGATCAGTAGATTGAGAGTATATGGAGGTTAAAGGTGAGTTTCAAAGCGAGAAGGTCTAGATTTAGGGTTTTGAAATGTTTAGAGAGAAAGAGAGAGAGAGAAATGAAAAAGTGACTCAAAAAGTGACTTTTGTGGACTGCTATATGTGTAGATCACTCGAGCGACCAAAACATCGCTCGAGCGACCAGACACAAAAAGAGAGACCGCTCGAGCCAACACTACTCGAGAACAAGAAACACCGCTCTAGCGAAGAATGCCATACTCCTAGTAGTTTTGTAAACCTGTAAAAGTACTGGAAGTTCTCAAAGTTTACTTGAGCGTAAGAAAGTTCGCTCAAGTGAACAAGCCAAAATCTAAACAGCAATAGTTTTGAAAAACTAACTCCGAACTTGTTTGAAACACAACCAAGACACTCCAATAACCAATCTCAACAAGGAATAAGATGGAAGAAGACATGAACAACCATCAAGACAAGAAATCCCGGATCCAAAACAATGAACAGGTTGGGTTTAAACTAGAATCATTATAACCTCCCCCCTTAAGGAATTTCGTTCCTGAAAGTTTAAAATTAACAAAATAACCACTGTATTTACATCAATTTCAACAACTCATAACCATGACCCATCCACTGATCATTCATTCTCATAGCAATGATAAACATGGTTCTCAATACTGAATATACAATTCGCTTTTTCAAAACATACACAATGTTCACATTTGATCAACGTAACAAGATTTTCATTACAAGTTTCAAACATTAACAGAAGGGTCCGGATACTTCTCATGGACTTCCGCCTCACGCTCCCAAGTCGCCTCCTCAACACCATGGTGTCTCTACAACACCTTTACCAATGGAATTGTCTTACTTCGCAAGACTTGGTCCCATGTACGTAGGACTCTAACCGGTCTCTCCTCGTATGAGGCATCCTCATTTACCTCTAACTTAATCCAATCCAATACATATGACGGATCCGGCCCATACTTCTAAAGCATATAGATATGAAACACATCATGAACCCAGGAAAACTGTGGCGGCAAGGCTAAACTATATGCTACCTTCCCAATATGCTCTAAGATCTCAAAAGGCCCAATAAATCTAAGAGACAACTTTCCATTCTTTTCAAACCTCATCAAACCCCATCTAGGTGATATTTTCAAGAAGACGTGATCTCGTACCTCAAATGATAACATTCTCCTCCCACGGTCGACATAACTCTTCTAACGACTCTGAGCCGAAACCAACCTCTTACAGATAAGTGCAACCTTCTCCGTTGTTTCCCAGACTAACTTAGGACCTAACATAGGTGCATCAACCACCTCGCCCCAACACATAGGAGATCTACATGGTCGGCCATACAAAGCCTCAAATGGTGTCATACCAATACTCGCCTAAAAACTATTGTTATAGGCAAACTCCATTAAGGGCAAGTGTCTCTCCCACAACCCCTTAAAGTCAAGAACACAACCCCGAAGCATATCCTCTAAAATCTGAATGGTACGCTCTGACTACCTCTCAACTTGAGGATGATAGCCCGTACTAAATGTCAATCTAGTGCCCAAGGCATTTTGTAGGCTCTGCCACAACTGAGCCATGAAACGCAGATCTCTATTTGAAACAATACTCACAGGGACCCCATGAAGTCGAACTATGTCCCTAACATACAGGTCGGCAAGGTAATCTACCGAGTCACTCGTGCGCATATGTACAAAGCGTGCTGACTTAATTAACCAGTCGACTATCACCTACACGACATCATTACCCTGTTGAGTCCTCAAAAGACCCACCACAAAATCCATCGTGACATGCTCCCACTTCCACTCGGCTATAGGTAAGGGTTGTAACAAACCCGCAAGCCTCTGATGTTTGGCTTTCAATTGTTGACAAGTAAGGCACCTTGATACAAACAAGGCTACATCTCTCTTCATTTCCCTCCACCAAAACTGGTGACTAAGGCCATGGTACATCTTTGTGCCTCCTGGGTGTACTCAAAGGTGTGAATGGTGGAACTCTCGGAGTACCTCCTCTCTATAAGACTCCAGCACAAAAAGACGGTCAAGATATCTAATACTAGAGTTAGAATACAAGTTCAAGCCCTTCTCTACCTCCCCTCTACATATCTTCTCCCGGATGAATTCTACCTTATGATCACCCCGCTGTGCTTCCATAACTCGGCTCACAAATGTAGGTTGTGCAACCATAGTAAACAAAGCTGCAACTCAATAGACTCGCTAAGATGCAAGTCAAACTTGCCAATAGTGCCCAATAGCTCCCCATTCCCGAATGGCAGTACTAGCTACACTGCTAATGGATTTCCTACTCAAGGCATCTGCCACTACATTGGCCTGCGTCGGATGATGGTGCAACTCGTAGTCATAATCTCCCATAAACTCCATCCACATTCTCTGCTTCAGATTTAAATCTTTCTGTGAAAACAGATTCTTCAAACTCTTGTGATCGGAGAATACCTCAAACCTCTCACCATACAAGTAATGTCTCCAAATCTTCAACGTAAAGATCATTGATGCTACCTCTAAGTCATCAGTAGGATAGTTTCTCTCATGTGTTTTCAATTGCCATGAGCTATATGCTACTACCTTCCCCTTTTCCATCAAGACACAACCTAAACCTTCCTAAGACATATCACAATACATTGAATAGCCCAAACCCCTCTCTGAAATAATCAACACTGGAGCAGTGGTAAGTCTAACCTTAAGTTTTTTAAACGATTTCTTGCAAGTCTCACTCCATACAAACTTAATTTCCTTCCTCGTCAGTTTAGTCAGCGGTGAGGCTAATCTAGAGAAATCCTTCACAAAATGATGGTAATACCCCACTAACCCCAAGAAACTCCGGATCTCAAAGGCATTCTTAAGTTGTTCCCAATCTTGCACTACCTTTATCTTAGAAGAATCTACAGTTACCCCTTCTCCGGATATCACATGGCCTAAGAATTTCACTTCCTCTAACCAAGAACTCACACTTCTCGAACCTAGCATACAATTTGTGGGTTCTAAGTAATTCAAGTACAATCCGCAAGTGTTCTTGTGCTCCTCCTCAGAGGGTGAGTAGATCAAAATGTCATCAACAAAGACAACTACAAAACGGTCTAAGAACTCACAAAAGATCCGATTCATCAAATCCATAAACATGGCCGATGCGTTAGTTAACCCAAAACGCATCACTAGGAACTCATAATGGCCATACCATGTATGGAATGCCGTCTTCTAGATATCCTCCTCCTTCACTCTCAATTAGTGATAACTCGATCTCCAGTCTATCTTAGAAATCAGCAAGACCTCTTCAACTGGTCACAAGTCGTCTATATGAGGCAATGGGTACTTGTTCTAAACAGTTATCCGATTCAACTTTTGGTAATCAATACAAAGTCGCAATGTGCCATCCTTTTTCTTGGCAAAGAGAGTTGGTGCTCCCCAAGGCGAAGTACTAGGGTAGATAAAGCCCTTATCTAACAATTCTTAGAGTTGAATCTTCAACTCACTCAACTTGGTGGGTGCAAATCTGTACGGTGCCATAGAAATCGATGCCGTGCCATGTACTAAATCAATAGAGAACTCAATCTCGCGGTGACGTGATAAACTAGTGAGATCCTTAGGAAAGACATTCGAGTATTCACAAACTACCCTCTGTAACTCAACTCGGACCACATCACTCTCAAAACCCAAAAATGTAGTGGGAAGGAGACTAAGCTCGCCCCGACCACACGGTTCACACACTGCCAACAAGGCCCTATCAACTCGGTCCCCCAAGAAATAAAGACAATCACTCCTCGAGGTGCACACCATAACTCTCTGACAATAATATTCTATAATGGCCCAATAGGATGACAACCAATCCGTGCCCAAAATAACATCAAAACTCGACATGTTAATCAACACAAAAGCAAAAGAAAGTCGACGATCGGCAACCTCTATCTCACAACCCTGACACCCCTGGTCCAACACTACCTCACTACCAACAAGTGGCTCTACCTTGAGTGAAGATGCTAATTGAGCCACTTCTAATCCCAATGCTGATGCGAATGCAGGCGAAATGAAAGAATGCGATACACTAGTATCAATCAACATATTGCCAATAGAATTACACAACAAAAAGTTATCTTTCACTACCGAAGGTGTTGGCAACAAATATGGCATGGGTAACAGCATACACATGCCCTGTAGGTCTCTACTCCACCTGCTCACCCCTCAGAGCATAAGTTTGATACAAGGATTGAGCCGAAGAGGCTCCTTGATTGGTCTTTAAGGCCTATGCTGACGGTGTAGGCTGATGGCTCTGTGTCTACCTTGAACCAGATGTGCCACCTGCCTGAGGGTAAAACCTCCTCAAGTACCCTGACTATCCACACTGATAATAGGTAGGCAGTTGTTCTCTCCTCTGACTCTGGCTATGAGAATGAGCCGAAGACAACGCAAGCTGTTACCCTCTACCCCTCTGTAGGCAAACTACAGACTTGTGGCCCAGTTGACCACACTTAAAGCAAGTGATCCCTTCCTGACCACCTCTCCTAGAACCCAAGCTCGGTACCAAGAAAGTGGACTAGACTGTGCTCCTTGGGATTGCTGTCGGTTGGAACCCATCTGCCTTTTGTTGTCCTGAGTTTCCCCTTGAACCTCATGACTTCTCTTCCTAGAGCCCCTTATCATTTCATCCTCAATCTAAATCACGGTCTCTAAGTGAGTCATCGCCTCCACAAGATGACCGTGATCCCTAATCATGGACGCGACCACCTTGAAAAGGAGTCCAGTCTTCAGCCACTTCTCAAACTCCAAACAACGACATTCCTCCATTGCCACAAGTCCTGTGCAAACCTCGATAAACTGGTAAAGATAGCCTCAAACTCGGCCACCAGTGTGTTAAGCTACTTGAGCTTCAAAAATTACTTCCCTAACTTCTCCCTAATAGTGGGAGGCAAAAACTTGTGCTGGAAGGCATTGACAAAAGCCTCCCAAGTCACCCTAATGCGTTCACGCACATACTTCCACCATTGACCTACATCTCCCTTTAGCGGGAAGGATGCCAAAGTCACTCTCAGCCCATCGTCCTCAATGCCAAGCATCTCGAACGTCTTCACCATCTTCTCTAGCAACTCATCCACCTTTGGTGGCTCATTCAGATCCCCTAAAAACTCATTCGGATTCAACCTGAAAAACTCCCTCTTTAGAAATGGCGACCTTGTCTCAGCTACTTGGGCCTAGACTTGATTCTCAACTCTAAGAATGTCCATGGATTCCCACAAAGTTCTGGCCATCTCACAGGCTAAAGCACCTATGGCCTACTGACCAACTAGTTCGGTCACATTGGCTTGACCAACCCTTTCCTCCTATGTCGGAATATCATCCGGTAACGGCACTTCTTGTCGGCTAGTCCTGCCATGCCTACCACCACGTCCACGTCCACGTCCTAACATCCTAATGAAGGTAGCGCAAGAGATTAGCACATTTACAAATGTGCCGAAGCTAACTCACTTGTGTCCTAATGCGGTGGATAACAATTAATTCACTCCACATTCCACATATGAACTTTCTTTCTAGATAGTGATCATCCCGCGACGTTGCTAGAGTTCCAGTTAAAAATAACAGTGATCAAGTGCTCTTCTAACAAGACTTCTAGAAACTCGTAGACCCAATCAATATCTTAGAAATCAAATTCCATACCCACTTAGTCACATAAGTATGTTATCACATAGCATACCAGGTTATTTCTAATCTCATCTAGCAAGGAAACCCATTGTGGTAATAACCACTTCCCATGATCCCAAAGTATTCAAACCCTGTAGCTCTGATATCAAGTTGTAACGCCCTCAAAATATAAGAATAAAACCATCTGACAATATTTACCAATTAAAAATACATTTCAGAATATGATATCTTTACATCCATATGATCCAATTGTACAAAAGATGGCACGTGCAACTATACATTTATAAGCCCTAACCCTGATTTTATAGCATGTGTCATAAGCAAAAGATATGAAATAAGAATTTAACAGATAAATAAAAGCCTTAATGGCCATAACATTGCAAGTCGATACTTGGTTACAACAAAAGTGAGTTTGAAACTCATTACAAATAAAGTTCTTGGCTTGTATAAAAATAATTACAACAATAACAAAAGAATCTCATTGTTCTAAGTCTTCCCAAGCTACAGCCATGGCGGAAGCATATCATCAACACTTGAAAATAGTTTTCCACATAGAGTGAGCCAAAGCCCAGTAGAGAAACTCTATTATAGTGTACGAATCTTAACAAAGCCATCAGGTGAATGCATATGCAATGTTTGTGCCAAAACATGCAATGCTAGGTTTATATCATAATTCATGAAATCATTTCCTTTATAATAGAAAACAAGGCACTTGATACAACACTAGCAATCTCTAGGACGTGTTTGCAAGTATGCTACAAGCACTACCAATTGCCATTTTTACCAATATTAATCGGAAGGCTCGACACCTATCTGCATGGGTTTTTGGACTTTCATCAAGGACAAACAGGCCAACATAATACCATAACTACACTTATACCCAGATTCACCAAGGCATTCACTCATTTTTCTCAAAACAATAAACATTTTCAATGTGTTAAATATGTTACAATACTCGATGCAAATGGGGAAGAAATTAGTTTCATTTCACCTAATTCTCATGCAATCTCTACAACAATCATAGTTATTCTCTACCGATAGCCCAAAATAGATATCTCTAAACAGATATATAATTTTCAATAAAGATATATTTTCCAAAATCTCAAGATGAGAGTGATAATGCATATCCAACTCCACTATCATCATCATCATCATCATTCCAATTCCATAAAACCCACGTCATTTTCATTTCCTCTTTACAAAATCAAATATTCACATTTTAGGGCAAAATCCCCTTTTTCTTTATAAATCAACTCCAATGATAAAAATACATCATTTTACCACAACTCAACCACATTTATAATTCCACAATCCTTTTCAAGAACCCATTTAAAAACCCCTCATTTGATTTCAAACCAAAACCCTAGATTTGTTCAAAATCCCCAATATCATGATTTGTTTAAAAAGAAAAATACACAAGTTAAAAATCATACTAATGTGTGGAGAAATTCCTACCTCAAAGTTAGAAGACGAGAGAGAGAGAGTGGAGAAACCTTAACGAAGTCGAAAACTAACTTTGCTTTGATTAGAATAAAGTTATAGGTGAGCTCTACCTTTTTAACAAAGGGACTAAGGTATAAAGATCAATAGATTGACAGTATTTAGAGGTTGATGGTGAGTTTTAGACAGAAAATGTATAGATTTAGGGTTTTGAAATGTTTAGAGAGGCATATGAAAAATTGACTCAAAAAGTGACTTCAAAATATGACTTTTACGGATTGATATACATGCAGACCACTCGAGTGACCAAAACACCGCTTGAGCGACCAGACATAAAAAGAGAGATTGCTCAAGCGAACAAAGTACCGTTCGAGCAAAGAACAACACCCTCCCAGTACTTTTGCAAACCTGCAAAAGTACTGAGAGTTCCAAAAGACCGCTCGAGCACAAGAAGAACTGCTCGAGCGCAGATTGTCACATTCCCAATAGTTTTACAAACTTGGAATTTCTTAAAGTTCGCTCAAGCGCAAGAAAGTTCACTCAAGCAAACAAGCCGAAATCTGGGCAGCAACAGTTTTGAAAAACTAACTCCCAACCTATTTGAAACACAACCAAGACACTTCAATAATCAATCTCAACAAGGAATAAGAAGGAAAAAGACATGAACAACTATCAAGACAAGAAATCCCGGAATCCAAAACAATGAACGGGTCAGGTTTAAATCGAATCGTTATATTATCACTCCCATTGTAATTGATGAAATTGTATATTTTGAATTAGATTCTTTTATGGAATGGAAGTATTTGTTTTGGGCTATCGGTGGCGGATAGTCATGATTGTTGTAGACATTGCATGAGGATTAGGTTCAATTGAAACTAAATTCTCATCTATTGTGCATTGAGCATCATTATACATTAAACATTGTAAATGTATTTATTTTGAGAAAAATGGGTGAATACCTTGGTGAATCTGGTTAGGAGTGTGGTTGTGGTTGTGGTCATGGTTATGATATTGGCCTGCGTGTCCTTGGTGAAAGTCCAGAAACCCACATAGTTAGGTGTCGATTCTTTTAGTTAGTACTAGCAAAATGGCTTTGGTAGTACTTGTATAGCCTACTTCCAGACACGTACCTAGAGATTCCCAATGTATTGTATCCACTGCTCTATTTTCTGTGTAAAAGGATTATTTTCATGAATTGATTTATAAGTCTAGCATTGCATTGTTTTGAGATGGAGAACAAGAAATATTTGGGAAAAAAATGACAGGCATTGTGCATTCACCTTATGATTTTGCTAAGATTTATATACTGTGTTAGAGTATTCCTATTAGACTTTGGCTCACCTTATGTAGAAAATAATTTTTAGGTGTTGATGATATACCTCCGCTAAGGGCATAGTTTGGGAGGACTTAGAGCTTAAGGCTTCTTTTTGGCTTTATTTTGATGTAGTTATTTTGTTTAAGCCTCAAGCTTTATTCGTATTGAGTTTAAACTCATTTTGTTGTAACCAAGCATCGTCTTGGAAAGTTGTAAGCCATTAGGGTATATCTTTATTTGATTTTAATTTCCTTTCTACTCCTGCAGTGATGTCATATGCTATAGATTCAGAATCTAGGATTTATGAATATATATTGCAGATGTCACCTTTTGTAATGATCAAAGATATAATGAATAGAAATTATGAGATTGTTAATCAACTGTAACATCCTTAATGAATGAGTTATTATTAATTATTTCGGGACGTTACATAGATAGGGCCATGTGCAGTTGTCCACGACTAAACACTGTTGTGCGCAAATCAACTCCAACAAATCTCATAGATTGTCTTGAGATTTATTAATGGTCAGGGCATATGCCAATCGAACTGGAAATTGATGTCTTGTCATTCGGAAAGGCATTTCTGAAGAAGACGATGTCAAGGATATCCTTGGTATGAATACCAAATTGCCAAATTTTTATCCAGTTAAAACTTGAGCTTTAATTATGCGAGTATTGCATCTGGAAACCATCAATTTTGTGCCATCGAACAGTCCATCTTTTGGTGCAATATTTCTTAACAACATTATATAATAACCCATTTTCAACTCTACCTTAAAAGCTGGTAGCCCAGGAGGATCTAATGAATTTTAATACTCATTAGTACTATCAATTTCATTATCTTCAGACATCTTGTCTGCTGCTAGATAAGTATATGTTTACCAGGAAAAATATTCAATACAACAGTATTAATAGAACTGACACCATCATTTTTTGCACAAAGAATTGTGCGTTTAGTTAAAAATGTTGCAATTGATGTCTTTGCCACATCTAGTTGTGGATAAACTACTGAGATTATTTCTTTTAGATCTTGTCGTTTGTGTATTGTTAATGGAAGTTTAACAATTTCTTAAGGATTGGTCTCAATCTATTTATAAAAATAAATAAATAAAATAGTAAGTAAAATTAATTAAAGTACATAAACGTAAATGTATTTCGTCAATTTAAAAGCATCGTATAATAGAGAAAAAGTTTGAAGAAATATTACCTCCATCAAGAATTTTGTAAAATTAGCATTTCCAAGATTTGCATGATTCAAGCGCATGTTCAAATTTAAAGACAAAACATGTATATCCTTCCATAGAAAAGAGTGTCTTAATGATACATTCATAATTTTCTCACGAACTACTTTGGTCATAACTAGTAAGATTTGTCAAAAATCTCCACCAAGAACAGCAGTGATACCCACAAATGGCTTTCCACTATCACAAATGTCTCAAAATGTGTGATCAACTACCTCAACACAACGTCTATGCTGCATAGGAACTTCATCACAGAGTAAAAGTTTTGCTTCTCTAAACAATTCTGCTTGTAATGATTGCTTGCTAAATCTACAAATTAATTTCTAATACATCCAACAGAATGGAAAATGTTGAATAAGCAGTGCGACGTCCTACCAATAACAATGATACAATTCCAGATGAAGCCACAGTAATAACAATATGGCCAAGGTTGTGACACTTCAATGCAATCGTATTGTACAAAAATGTTTTCCCTGTTCCGACACCTGCATTAAAAAAGAAAATAATTCCTTTATTTTCAAAAACTGAGGAAGTGACTGCATCATAAGCTGTTCATTGCTCATTGTTGAGGTGATCAATAATAATTTCTGCATCTACCTATTGTGCCTCATTCTGTAGTTGTTGATGTTCGAATATCAACCTATTACCAACTACTGCACTCTAATTTGTAGAAGGTTGTGGCATTGGCGGGAAGTCAATTAAACTTTTTTCTAATTCTTAGAGCATTTGATTCAAAAGATATAGATCACAGTCTTCAATTTGAGCCTCAGTTGGTTCAGAAATGGCAAACAATGTTCGAATCTTATGTGCAAGATCTTTGCATAGATACATTGAAAATTAATTCCATAACGCATATGGTTGTAATGGAGAGCACTGAATAAGAATAATAGTAAACAATCTCCTCAATTGATAACCAGTTTTCATAACTGTAGCCTCTTTAAGGCATTGTATTCATTTTTCATCATCTTCTAAAAGTCCTTTTCGAACACATATTTAAATGTATCATGCAAAACATTGTTGACCGTGCGTAAGCATTAAAACTATTTTGGTCTTATGACAATAGTTACTAGAAAACGCAAATAAAATATCTCACCACAATTAGGGCTAGCAAAGTACATTCTACTTATTGCATGTCCTTGTTGTCTTGTTTTCCATCTCTTTTATGAATTAAGCCAAACAAAATGTTGTGAAAATTCTTGGTAAGTAAATGAACATTCATCTTCCATAGAAAAGCAACATGCCAAAAAATCAGTAAGAGTTGACATTTGTTGCCCAGCTCTAGAAACAATTGTTTCTAATGATTCATCAAGATTAAAAAGAACGCAGTGCATTCCAGGTAAATGAAGTGCTAAGCATACAATTGTTGGCATCTCTGCATGCAACGGATGAGGAAATATTCACTTAGCAGCTTCTAGAGGTCCAATATACCTCGTATCGAGATATTGTTGGATGTCATTTATCAATCCCAACACCATCGTTGTACGATCATAATCCTTGTAAATGTACTTGTGTATATCCTTGACACATCTCATTTTGGCACAAACTTCCACATTTATGTGACAACTGAAATGTTTAGAAAGATATGTATTGTATGGTACGACGTCTCTGTTATCAACTTCTTGCCCTCCTCACAATATGAACTTGACCATTATTGCAATGACGATAGCTAGGATATCCATCTTGATCCATAGTAGTTGTTTCTACAAACACTCGAGAGTATCTCTTAATGTATTTACCATTTTCCATAGATGGTGCTTGTAGATTTCGAGCACCACATGGTCATCTTTTGGATCTAGAAATTCTGCACAAACCAATTTGTCTACTTGAGCACATGTTCGAATTTTGTCTAGACCCTTAAGAAATAGAAGTGCATGCATATGAAGAAGGCCTTATTTTTGGAATTCAATTGTAAAAACATATGCAACTTTATTACCGAACATTTGGTTTGTTTCTATCTCCTTCATCAAACACTTTCTCTTTAACTCAAAAACACGATCAATTAAATCAAGACGATCAATAGGTTTTTGGTGCAATGATAAGGCTGAAGTAATTTCTGGCCAATTAGGATTTGCAGTCATGGTGAGAAAAATGTCTGAATGTTGGTTGTATCATGTGATAGCCATTGAATCTTCAAAGATTTCAAACATGTGTCTATGACCTCTAGGAAATGAAGATGGCAAAACAAACCTTTGATCAATTTCAATGGGTCGCAGGTCATTTGGATCAATATCTGTCAAATCTTGGTAAAGTTCAACATGGATTTTCCCTTAATTAAGCTTGTCGTAAGTCAACCTATTTTGTTCAGTTGTGGCCCAAGCATTTACTAAAAACTCTTAGAACAATTTCCCAGCTCTCAAAATTGTTGAATACTCTGTGGGTCGTTCAAACAAACGACAACTATAAAAATCCATTTAGCCGATCAGTTAAAGGTCGATCACATTGAACATCCCACAATTTCATCTTAGGTTCCCATCCAAGCTCACCATGTGGAAATAATAAAACATAATGTAATGGCAAATATGCTGGGTGACATTCATTGATTTGCACCAGCTCATTATTTCCTTGTTGATGTAAGATAACATCTCTCATTCCACTAACCTTGGTTCTATCACTTGACATTACAACTGCAATCTCATCTGTAGTTGGCAGGTTATACCGTCGTCGATCTATCACTGAACTATAGTGGAGATAAGCAGGTAAATTTCATCTTATTAAGGCTAATTGATTTAAAATTGCATGAGCGAAATTTAGCAACGAATGCATTAACTTGTAATAGTTTTTAGAACATCTCTTCTTAATTAAGGATTTCTACGATTGTGAACTTCTAAAGCTAAATCAGGGTCATAAATGTACAATTGCACATAAGCTATATCCTGCCCTAATTATGGTAGTAATAATCCTGTTTGATGTCGTAATTCTCCGTTGATAGTGAATGATGTAGGGCCTTTTCCACTAAGTACTCTTGGATCTAATCTAGCACCAAGAGCTGTAAAGGCATTGGTTGCATTGTACACTCGAGTATAACGTCGAAACGATTTTGATTTATCATCATTCCCATCATATAATGCTTGAAGAAGTGAAGGGGGTCTATTAAGTAGAGGAAGCTTAACCTTTCCTTTTGAACAACATGTTCCAAATAGAGGATAGTTTGAAGATGATTTTACTAATTTTTCATCCATCCAATGTAATGTTGAACATAAAGGACATAATATATCCATCTTGCTACGAGAATGACGACATGAATTTATATGTGCTCGAGTACCAACCGTTGGACTCATAGGCATATCCTACAATTCCTCATCAGTACATAGATCCTCTTGAAAGGAAGGAGTTGTAAGAGTAGGCTCACAAATATTGGTTCTATGTAAATTAAAAAGAATGGTAATAGTAGAAGTATGTATTTGAATAATTAAACACGGTCTTTTACCAACTCTTCTATGGGGCTAAAGATGTGCTTGGCATTGAGAAGAAACATGTGGAAGGATGTGCAACCATTGTTCGTTTTTGCACCGACTAAGTATCCTCAGTTGCCTTTGTTCCTAGTTCCAAGCAAGCAGGACTACGATGACACAGTATTAAAGAAGTTTGTCTCAGTTGAATACATTCTATTGATTTCTCCCATTCTCGTTGTACACGTTGGGCCAATGTAGCTTTTGATATAACATTATTATTTTGTGCCTAAATTGTGAACATTATATCATTGGTGCCTAAAATACAAATATTATCATCTACTGTTTTATTTCTTGATTCAATAGTTTTTATTTATTTTAGTTATACTTTACTTTTTCTTCTTTCCTTGTGATAATTTTAAGAATATTGGAAACATTTTCTTTGCCATGCTTCATTTTCAATTTTTCATCATTTTCCCTCTCTCTTTTATTTTTTTGTACAATTTTTTTTTTTAGTTATTGTTTTCTCTTTCTTCTTGCCTCATAATAATTTTAAGAAAATTAGAAATATTTTCTATGCCTATGTTCCTCTGTTCCTTTGCTCAGATGTTATAAAGTTTTCTTTGGAGTTGATCAAGGTTACAATTATTTTTTAGGAAATGTTAAGGAGAGCTAAAAATACTCAATTTGAGTGTATAGAAAACAAAGAATGTTGAAAAATAAATTTCAACCATACCTTTTTTCATCCTCTTGATTTTTTAGTAAAATGTAAAAAATCCACACAAAAAAAATAAATAAATAAATAAAATTGACAACACAAATTTTACATTTTGAAAAATATACATGATCGATGTTCACTTTAACAATATGATTGGCTTTGTTTTACTTGATAAATATTTTTTTTATAAAAATGTTGAAGAATACACCATTGGACATGTGTTTTCCTTTCCATTGTCAAACGAAGTTGCCTTTTTATTTTCCTTTAGACATTGCCTTGGCCTTTTCCTTTTCCTTTGCCTACCAAAAATAAATAAAATTTATTTAGAATACAAAAAAAATGTAAACAAAATATATAATGTTCAACTTGATTTTTCAACTGACCTTAGAAATGCAGATAATATTAAGATTGCACTCATCATGAATAAGAACACCAATATTCCTAGTCTCATGAAGGAATGGGCTTACATGAGTAGGCCTACAAATATTTGTTGTGTACAAAATAAAATCTTAACAATAAGAATATGTATTTGTAGAATTAAATACAGTGTTTTACCAATTCCTTTGTGAAGCTAAAGATGTGCTTGGCGAAGTAAGATGTGTAAGCACTACTCCTTTTTGAGTCGATGGAGTATTAGTTATGCTTGGTGGAATCAATTCTCTTGATCTCTCTCGTTCATGTCGCAAACGTTGTCTCAATTGAATGCAAAGCTTGCCTTTTCATTTCTTTCACGTTCCCGCCGTACACGTTGAGCCAACGCAGCTTTCAATATAACATTATTGTTATGTGCCTAAAACATGAAGATTAATTTCATAATATGTCTAAAATATGAATATTATTATATATTGTTTTGTTTTATACTTTTCTCTTTCTTTTTCAATTCTATTAATTTACTTTATCTTAATTCCCTTTCCTTATGATATTTTGTAAAAAAAAAATTGAAAACATTTTCATTCTGTATCTCCCCCCCTCATTTCTTTTTTCTTCTCTTCCTTCTTTCTTCTTTTGTAGATGTTCATGCCAATATCAAAAAGACAAAAAAGAACAATAATAATTTAAAACACATATAATTTTTTTGTACAAATGCTATTTTAGCATGCTTAAAAAAATAAAAAAAGAAAAAAAAAAAAGAAAAAAAGAAGAGCATTTCACAAATTTACATGAAATTGTTTACTCTAAGAACAGTATATGGCATTATACAAGTATTATGTCAATTTTACATTAAAAAACAAACATGATCGAGGTCCATGCTCCAAAATAAATATTTCAAAAAAGAACTTAGAATGAAAATGTCGAAGAGCGACACTACTGAACATGCATTTCCTTTCCCTTACCCGAAACAGTGGTCTTTTTGTTTTTCTTCAACAATGCTTTGGCAATTTCCTTTTCCTTTGCCTACAATATATATATATATTTAGAAAGTTTAAAAAATGGGTAGCACTTGTGTCCTTTAAACTATTGAAGAGTTTATTTAATTCCTTCACTTTCATTTTGGGTGTCCTTGGAGTTGTTGTATCTTAGATTTGAAGGAGTACAATTCGATTTAGACTTGTTGGGATTGTTCGTTCACGCTTGTTTTCATTGAAAAGTTCTTTGGGAACATGGAAAATTTGTTCTGGTGTGAACCCTAGTCTTCCTAAGGGTCGCCACCACCTTGTTGCCTTGCTTTTAGTGTCTCTACTGGTTTATAAGGTCGACACCACGGGTCCCAAGGTTGACCCTTGTCTACTGCTGTGTTTTGGATGTTGCTACTGAAATATGGGGTCGACACCACTACTTCCTAGGGTTGACCCTTGTCTATTGCACACATTAGTGTCTCAGCTTTTCTTCTTGAGAGTTGATACCACAGTCTTGAAGGTCCACCCCTGTGAGTTATTTTCAGAAATTTTGGTTCGATTTTGGGCCTAACTTTTTGGGGTTTTGACTTATCCTTTTTATTGACTTTAGGGCTATTATTCTACCACTATAAATAGACCCCAAACACACTTTTCTCATTCACTTTTTCTCTCCTCTCTCTCTCTCTCTCTCTCTCTCTCTCTCTTAGAAACTTAACTTTTCTTACATAGATTTCTAGATCTACTATCCTTTGAGAAAGATTGTAAATCTCGTCAAGGGTTTTCTTTTGATTCAAGAGTTTCGTGGTTTCATTGACTTTGAGTTTTTTTCAAGTTCTCCTCTTCGCTTCAAGAGGTAGGGTCTATTTCCATAACTCAACATGAGTTCATTAGTGTATTTGTGGTATATTTTGAGATGTAGATCTTGTGGTGCTTAGATTGCTTTTGGGGTATATTTTGTGGGTTAAGGGTTTGTACAAATTGGGGGTTGTTTGGTTATGATTTAGCTATTAAATCTATTTTTGGTAAACAAACTTACATTTGATTTTCTAAAAGAGAAAAACCCCAATTTGTAGAAAAACCCTAAATGATATTGTTTTAGGAGTTGGATTGATTTGGTAAATGGTTTGGTTGGAAAGAGATGGGAAGGAAATGGTTGTGGGATTTTGAAAATGGGTGTTGTTACTCTTTTGAAAAATATATTTATATTGATATCTTTCAACTATTGCATTAGAGATAATTGTTTTGTCTATCGGTGGAGGATAGCATTGTCGTGTATTAGAAATTACATGTGGATTAGGCAATTTGAAATCATTCATATCATGGAGCATGTAATGGATTTTGAAAATTGAAACTATATATTTTGGAAAGAGGTTTTGCATTGTTTTGGAAAAATAATATTTTGAGTTACATGTATTGTACTATTGAAAAGGGTAAATAAAATGGTAAATCTGGAAAGTCAGTATTGTCTCGTTGAAATAAGTTGGCCTGAGTGTCCATGGTGAAAGTCCTAAAAATCATGCATATACATGGGTGCCGATCCTGCGGATAAAATATCCGTAAAATGACAATAGTAGTGCTTGTATAGCCTATGTTTACATGGGTGTCGGTTTATGGTTTCTCGCGGATGAAATTTCTGTGAAAGGTTGTATTTGTTTTGGAGATTTACTCATTTTATTTACTATTATGTTGGTTTGGAACAGGATGTTTGGAAAGGGGTTTTAACAATGTGTTTATTGTTGTCTAGCGATGTATTCGCATTTGATTTAGCAATTTTTTTGCTGGTTGGTATTGAGGTATCGGGATTGATTTTTGGAAATGAATTTTATATCAAACTGATGTTTTGGACTCGAAAAATGTTTTGATAAAATGTAAAGTTTTAGTAATTGGAAAGAGAAGATTTTGTTGAGAAATCTGATGGATTTGAAAATACATTTGGGCATATTGTATATATATATGTATGGCATCATGATCATTTATGCTAGTGGAGCATATTTAGTTTTTTGAAGTATTATCTATTGGGCTTTATGCTTACCCTACGTGGCTAAAAATGTTTTTCTAGTGTACATGTGTAGATGTGGACTGAGACGTAAAGTTGTGTTTGGAACCGTGTTGGATGGTTCTATTATTTGTAGGCCAAGAGCCATTTATGTTATTTGTTGTCCATGTGCCATTGTTGTAAGGGTTACATCCTTGTGTATGATGTAAGCGTCAGGACGTTTAATTTGATTTTATAACATCTGTGCATGTTTTAGTTAGAAAATATCCATCTGACTTAGATATTGTTTCTTGGAAAGTATAAAATTGGATAAACACATGTATTGTGTGACTATATTATATTCATTTGCATGAAAGTGGTTATCTATTATTCATCGATGGGTGGTTTATTTACGTGAGCCAGACCCTGCAAATTCAGGACGTGATAACTAGGTATCAAAGCTAACCGGGTTTGAAAACCTTGGGCTCGTAGAAAGTGGTTAGCTATAGTGGGTTTATCATGCTTAGTGAGGACATTTGTATGTTATGTGCTAAGTGATAGCATGATTATATGTTGCATTTTATGTGGGTATGGTGTTGAGACTCATAGATATTATTCGGGTCTTGTTGGAAACGCACTTGATCAACGTTGTTTCTAATAGGAAATCTAAGCGAGCGCTGGAATGGATAACTATCTTTGTAAACTTAGCATGATTATGTGTTATGTGTTATGTTTTATGTGATGCGTGACTTGAGTGGAGTCTCAATGTGGTTGTTCGAACAATCATTATGTGATTGTGTTAGTTTTTTGGAGAAGGGTACTAGTATTATGTATCCTAGGTTATGGGTATTCTCTCTTTTATAGAGACATATGGAAAGAAATAGTGAACTCAGAGTGGGTACCTCAGTGTGTGCTATATCGGTTATGTATTAACGTCAGTTGTGAGTTGGCATTGGTTGCCTTGGTGGCGGTTGGTACGTCTTTGAGAGACGGTAATGTTTTCGAGTCCTTCATGACGGCGTGTGAGGGTTGAGTTCTGATGCTCACTTGGGTGGTATCGTGTAAGTTTGGTGTTGGTTGGTAATCTTTGGATTAGTACGGTTTTGGAGTTAGTCATGACCTCGGTCGGTCAGGTGTAAGGGATGTAGATGGCGTCAGAATTTCTGAAACACAAAGAGTTAGGTTTGAACTTGTATGTATGGTAATGGTGGTGTATGGTTCTGACTTCGGTGTTGGTAACCTAGAAACCCGTGTTGTGGGGTGTGGTTGGTTGGGATGTAGTATTGTGGTTTGACTTCCCTTGGGGTTGGTGAAGTTAGTTGGGCCATTTAGGCATGGTTGGTTGGAATAGGCATGGTTGTTTCATGTAGTTGGGTGAGGCAATTGGCTAAATACCAGGTAAAGTTATCATTGTTGCTGGCAATTCAGTAAGGCACAAGGTGTGTTAGGAGATCATGATGGTGTGATTGATTTTAAGTTGATGTTTTGGCGACGGGTTGTCGTAATGGGTTGGTCTAGGGTTGACCTAGTGAACTGGTACGGAGTAGTGTAGGGATGTATGCAAAGATGGAGTATTCCTCTATTCTGGGTATAGAGAGACTTAGGATTACTTGTGTTTTGAGAACAGCGTATAGTTTCGTTAGGTATAGACTTGCACCTTAATGGTAGGTACTGTTAGCGGATCTTGGAATTATCTGGTTGGTTATTTCTTGCGAAGGGATGTTAGTCCTTTATTGTAGTATTGGTTGTTAGTGTTTGGTGGGTGGTGTGTTCTGAACACCTTGTGTTGTATTTGGGCAGTGGTACTGCAGACATTTCATAAGTTCTAGAATTTATTTATTTTATTTGGGTGCGAGAGATGTGTACCTCAATTCTGGTTAAGTTAAGAGATGTTTTCGGAAGGGCTTGTCAAGTATGTAACCCATGGTTGGTGCGTGACCTATGTGTAGGGTCACAGTGGTTTAGTGTTTATTAGTCAAGGTTTGGAATGACGGTGAGAAAGTGATTGTCTTTGGAGATGGGTCGTGTCTTGGCTCATGTAGCGTTCTAGGTTGGTTGAGAGAGTAGTTGGGAATGTAGTGACTCGGTCGGAGGAGGTTGAGAACTTCTTTTGTTCTTCTGTGGAGTTAGGATGGTATGACTTTGAAAGCCTTGTAAATGTCATGTGTATGTGTCGGGGTTTGGTTTTGGGTAATTGTTCAGTAAGTATCAACTGCTGGTAGATTGACTAGGAGACTTAGTGTCTTGGTTGTACTCGTATAATGGGAGATGGGATAGAACGTAGATTAAAGAGTTGACTTTATTGGTCACTAATGGATGGAAGTGTTGTGTTTGTTGTTCGGCTTGGGTTGTTACGTGGTGTCGGTGGCGTTGTAGTGTGGTAGGCTTTTGCGAATTAGTTTGGTACGAGAGAATAAATGTTTGAAACTTGTTGTTGTGAACTTGGTCGGGATTGTGAGTACATTGACAGAGTGAGGGCATTAGTGTTGAGATAACCCACTTGGGGTTAAGGGTGAGACGTTGTGCAGTAAGTAATGGGTTTTGCTTGTGTGTTGTGTATACCGGTGCATGGTTGGGCTTTTTCGATGATGTATCAAAGGGGATTGGTCATGGAACTATGCTAGGAGGTTGTCTTGGTGTAGCAATAGTATGTTTAATGTATTGTTAAGAGTGGTCAAATGTCCGGTAGTGCTGAGTCACCTTGGTGGGTGTTTGTTGTTTGGTTTGGATAGTGGAACTCAGAGTGAAGTAGTAAGATTGTGTGGAGTGATTGGTACGCTCCGTCAGATTTGTTTTGACCTTATCGGTCCTTGTGCGAGTGGTGTGAAATGTTAGTGTATGCGTTGACTTGAGGAGGAGTGTTGTGTTTTAACTTGAGAAGTCCATTTTGGACCCAAATGTGAAGTGAGGATGTGCATGCCACATAGGCATATGTATGATGGGTGAGTTGAGAACCAAAGTACTATAGTTTAACTTTGAGGAATCTAGAAGGATTCAATGAACACGTGAGATTGTGTATGGAACTCCATTTCAGAATTAGTAAGGTTGGGCAAGGTGTTGGTGTTGGTGTTGTTGTTGGGTTATATAAAGTTAAGTTGCATGTCAGTGTTTGGAGATTGGTGCAAGATAATGGTGTTAGATAGTTGATTGGTTAGTGTTTGGATTGGCTGACATATAGTCACCTTGGAAATAGGTTGGAATTGAGGGTTATGTAATTGAATGGTGTCATGGAGTGGCATGTAAGTCCTGTATGGACAGTTGGGTAGTCGCTCTGAGTTTATGGTAACCGGTTTGGGGTTACGGTTGGGAACTTTGGTCTTATGTTGTGCTTTTGCGTCATTATGTGATTAGTGGGTATGAAATTTCTTTCTCTTATGTTATTGCATTGCTAGCATTTTTGAATTTTCCAGGGATTTTTATCGTGGAAATTGGTGTTGATTTTGTGGCGTCGCCATGGATGTGATGGATTTTATTAGGTGACTGTGTTGTGAGTCACCGAAAGAACAAAAAGGAATGATTTCGAGGAAAACAAAAATTTCCTTTTTGGTATTGTGGCCTTGAGTAGTTTTCTTGAACTAAAATGGTGTGGGTTTTTCTTGAGTAGTTTTCTTTTTCATGTCTTCAATATATATTAAAAAGGATAGACGAAAAATTAAATACTCTCATACAAATCTTCATCATTTTTCTCTCTTGGCCAAAATGTAGAACTATTGCAACACATGATTTTGTGGTTGATTCTATATAGTAATTTTGCGTTGACAACAGTTAATTCTTATGGATTGTATTGCCCACTTTTCCTGCTAACAACTAATGTATACCCCCTCCCCCCCCAACCCACCCACCCACCCACCCACAAAAGAGTAAATTATAAAAGAAAATAAAATAAATTATACTACTTATGAATAAAATTTTAGCCAAACTTAAATATAGAATTTTAATTACTAATTTTGGATTTTAAAATGTGGAAAAAAAAAAACATAAGTAAAAAACTACAATAAAAGTTTATAAAATGTCTCACCACACTGTAACTGGATAATTACAAATATCTTTATTCTTCTCTTTATAATTACAAATGGCTTTTTCAATACACATCATAAAAAAATCATACTACACTGTAGCTTATTTTGGCCAAGGGATAGTACTCTAATAAAAATCATAAAAAAAAATTATTAAAATAAAATTTTAAAATCAGTTTCAATTTTTTCAAAAGTCTTGATAAACATCTAAAAAGTAAATTTTTTTTTTTTGAAAAATTTCAAAAACAAAATTAAAAGAGCTAAATAAACTGGACTTTTTTTTAGAAAGAAAGAAGCTTAAACTTTTTAAAATAGCAGTTCAATATAAAATAAATTAAAAATAGTTCACTAAAAGCAAATAAAAAAGGTTAACTTTTTTAATGTTTCATTTTCCTTTCCATCAACAAATTCCCTTCAAATTCTAAATCCAAATGCAGCCTAAGAGAGAGAGAGAGAGAGAGAGAGAGAGAGAGAAAATTACTATTCAAACCCAAAAGTTAGACTTACTTTATAGGTCCAATGATATGTCAAGAAAATGGTTATTTGATAATTAAATATTCTCTAATTATCAATTAATCATCTTCTTCACACATCACTGGGTTTATAAAATGGATACAAAAAGATGGACTTGTATATCATTTTCTAAAAAAAAAAAAAACATAAGTATTGACATAATTCATTATACATTCCTATTATTTATAACAAACACACCACATAATCTCTAGAAATTTAACAGCTATATATGAAAATACATAACTATACACACTATATTAGACTTCTTTCTAAACCAAACATTAAAAGTTTAATGTTTAAACTAATTATTGAAAATTCCAAGACCAAACATGAAAATTCTAGAGGATTAAAGAAATCTGTTAGAGTTCATTCATTGACCCAGTTAATGAAGATTCATCAACGTAGAACATTTATTAACCCATTGCAACTCAAGAAAAAAAGTGAGGAACTAATAAAAATTGCAAGGGAGAGACTTCCTAACTTGTGTATCTGCATGAGAAGCAAAATTAAAGAAATCAGAGACAGAAGGATAAAAAGAAAAACATAATTAGTAAGAGTACCCCTCAACACTAAAAATGTATACGAATCTATTTTCATGTTTGATGAGTAAGAATATAACCATTGATGATTAATAGGAACCTCAACCCATTTGACTGACACAAAATAAAAATGATTGTTGACATAAAACTCAGTTTTCCTTAACCCACATTTGAGAGAGAGAGAGAGAGAGAGAGAGAGAGAGAAGTGGGTGTTAAAACCCCATCAACTGTTAAAGAGAGCCTCAACCCAATTAATATAAACATTAATTAAGAGCACTTCTCAACACTAAAAATGTATACGAATCTATTTTCAAATTTGGTGAGTAAAAATATGACCATTGATGATTAAAAAGAGCCTCAACCCATTTGACTGAGATCAAATAAAATTCTATATAACATCAACCCAATTAATGTTTAACATTAACTCAAAGTTTATTTTTATTTTTTTATTTTATTTTTTTATTTTTATTTTTTTTAACCTCAACCCATTAAGATGAAATAAAAATGATTGTTACCATGAAACCCATTTTCCATGGATACGTATGTATACGAATCTATTTTCATGTTTGGTGAGTAAAAATATGACCATTGATGATTAAAGAGAGCCTCAACCTATTTGACTAAGATGAAATAAAAATAATTGTTAACATGAACTCATTTTTCCTTAACCCCCACTTGATAAAGAGAGAGAAGTGTGTGTTAAAACCACATTGATTATTAAAGAGAACCTCAGCCCAATTAATATTAAAATTAATTCAGAGCACTCCTCAACACTAAAAATGTATATGAATCTATATGCATGTTTAATGGCTAAAAATATGACCATTGATGATTAAAGAGAGCCTCAACCTATTTGACTAAGATGAAATAAAAATGATTATTAACATAAAACTCATTTTTCCTTAACCCCCATTTGATAAAGAGAGAGAAGTGGGTGTTAAAACCCTATTGATTATTAAAGAGAATTTCAACCCAATTAATGTTAACATTGATTAAGAGCACTTTTCAATACTAAAAATGTATACAAATCTGTTTTCATGTTTGGTGAGTAAAAATATGACCATAATAATTAAAGTGAGCCTCAACTCATTTGACTAAGATGAAATAAAAATGATTATTAACATGAAATCCATTTGTCCTTAACCGCCATTTGAGAGAGAGAGAGAGAGAGAGAGGTGGCTATTAAAACCCCATTGATTATTAAAAAAAACCTCAATCCAATTAATGTTAACATTAAGTCAGAGGTTTTTTTGGAACCTCAACCCATTAAGATGAATTAAAAATGATTATTGACATGAAATCCAGTTTTCCATAACCCTCATTTGAAACATGAAATCCATTTTTCCATAACCCCCATTTGATTGAGAGAGAGAGAGAGAGAGAGAGAGAGAGAGAGAGAGAAGTAGGTGTTAAAACCCCATTGATTATTAAAGAGAATCTCAACCCAATTAATGTTAACATTAACTCAAATTTTTTTTTTTTTTTTTTTTTTTTTTTTTTTTTGGAACCTCAACCCATTACAATGAAATAAAAATGATTGTTTACGTGAAACACATTTTTCCTTACCCTCATTTGATAGAGAGAGAAGTGACTGCTAAAACCCCATTGATTATTAAAGAGAATCTCAACCCAATTAACATTAACTTAGAGTTTTTTTGGAACCTCAAGCCATTAAGATGAAACAAAAATGATTGTTAAGATGACACTTATTTTTCCTTAACCCCCATTTGATACAGAAAGAAGTGGGTGTTAAAACCCCATTGATTATTAATGAAAACCTCAACCCAATTAATATTAGTATTAACTCATTTAATTGAAATTAGAAAAACAGAGGACAGAGTGGAAAAAAAATGGAACTAAAAACAAAACATAATTTTTATTTTTTTATTTTTGTTTTTCTTATGATTCTTAACCCGTTTGACTAAAAAAAAAAAGAAAAAAAAAGGGTGCTAACAAATAGCTATGAGCTTAAAAAAATAAAAATAAATAAATAAAACTTTATGGAAAAGCAAAAAGAAAGTGAGATAAGAGTACCTTACTTGGTGATGGTGGAGAAAAAATAAAAAGAAATACAAAGAGTTTTGTTTTTCCTTATTGAGAGAGCTTTGTTCCTCCTTATTGAATACAAAGCTTGAATGTCTTTTGAATACAAAGATTTTGATTGTTCTTCAGAGCTTCCTTATTGAGAGAGCTCACGGTGATGATGTAAAGTGCAGTGGGTGGGTAAGAGTTGATAGTTAAACAAATCTGCACCATTTAATCTTATTTCTTAGATAAATCTACACCATTGAATCTCTTTTGAATCTCAGCCATAAATTAGACAAATCTGGACTATTGAAAATAGTTTATGAGAGAGATATTTTTAAAAGTCAATTTGAGATAGGGGTGTAAATTTGGTCCGGTCCGGCCCATGTTGGGTCTTGTGGACTCCTGTCAAAATTCGGGTCGGACCGGGCTGGCCACGGGCCAAGAAATTAAGCCCAAGCCCAAGGGGTATTCAGGTCTTGGGCCAGCCAGTGGGTTGAGTTCAGGCCGAGCCGGTGGGCCTGGGCTCGAGCTTGGGTCGGCCTGAACATTTTTTTTGTTTTTTTTTTGTTTTGTCTTTTTTTTTTTTCTTTCAAAATTTTATTATTTTCCATTAAAAACGACATTAGACCTTTGGCTAGCCGGGTCTAAGGTCAGGTCTTGAGTGGGTTTTAAGCAGGCCGATGGACCAAGTTAGGCTTCAAAATGATAGCCTATGCCCAAGGTCTCGGGCTGGGCTCGGGCCTGGTCTAAATAGGCCTAAACGAGCCGAGCCCACCCCGGGCCGTGAGCGGGCTTCGGACAGCCCACGGACCGTAGGCTATTTTTACACTCCTGATCTGAGCCATTATTTTTAAATTAGACAAATTTAAACCATTAATATAGAAGATATTTTCAAACTAACCCTTTTCATTATTATATAGATATATTGTAATATTATGCTTAGTCTGTCGAGATTATTAGTGAGCTTGAAATCATTTTCAGAATTGACATTATGTTTTTACTGACCAAACATAGATACGACAAACTAATGAATAGAAAGAAACTATCTTAATTTTTAATTTAATACAATAATAATAATAATAATAATAATTTCTCATGCTGCTCTTTCAAATGTATGGGAAGTGGGTTTGAGTGAGAGTCCCATACTACTCTTAAATGCAGCCAAGTGAAACCTTGTTTGTTTGTTTGTTTGGTTGCTTTGTTTTGTTTTGTTTTATTTTGTTTTTGTTTTTGTTTTTTTGTTTTTTCAATTGGGATTTAATTTTAGAAAAATTAAAGATATAATATTATTGAGTTAAGAATAATAGTACTTATAATCACTTTTAAAAAAAATTAATCATATAAAAAATCACTTAAAGAATTCGAACTCAAATGTAACAAGTGATATGACACCAATAAAATTTTGCCAAATAACGGTATGACTCACATTTTATTAATTTTAAATTTAGGCCACAACATCTCTCTCGTCTGAAATCAAATTGGACGGTATTATTAGGCCATTGATTCTGGGCCCATCTTGATAATCCAAGTCGTTTTCATTGAGTACGTCATCTGTGTAAAAAATTACGTAAATTAGATATCGATAGCATTTGATTAGCTTGTATCTATTTCAACGACAATTATAATTTTAAAAATAAATTACAAACACAAATATAATTAAGTGGCTATAGATGTCTAATTAATGTGATTTTTTATAAAAATAATGTATTCAACGAACTCTATATATTCAACGATTTTGGACATCAATATGGACCCGGAGACGGGTCCATGACAGCCTAACAATATTACCCAATCTGCTTCCGGATTGGAGAGGTGCTAGATCCTTAAATTTACATCATTCATTACATTCAGATTCCTGTTGATGTTGATCTTGATTGTAACATAACAACTTTCCCTGAAACATAGGCTAGGAGTTTACAAACCATTCCGCCCACCACAAATATATATATATATATTTTTTTTTTGTGTGGATAGATTTTGCCGCTAGTTTTGACTTGTCATCATCGTTTAGGTACATTATAAACTTCTTTAAAGTTTAAAATATATATAATAAATTTTATAATTTTAATATAATTATTTTAATTCATTTAAAATTTTAATTTATATAATATTTTGTCTCATATTTTTTAATAATTCGTTAATTATACAAAAGAAAATATAATATTGTCATATCTTTTACACAAAAATATATATTTTATGTTAGAGGTGTTCATGGATCGGGTTAACTCGAGTGACCTTTATCCGTTATCCATCCAAATTTAGGTGGATTGAAAAAAATCAATTTGTATCTGTCCGTCATCCATCCAAACTTAGGCAGATTAAAAAAAATCAATTCACATTTGTCCTTTAGTTAGCGGATGCTAGCTGTGCAAGTTGATAGGTGGATACATATCCGTTTGACGGTTTGGGTTTTACAATTTTGGGCTTTTTTTTGAAACAAATTTTCAGTAATTATTTATTATTTTGGGTCCAAAAGTTTTTATTTTTTATAATAAAAATAAAGACTCAACTTTCATATTTCATAAATCGTAAATTTAATTATTAAATAATTTTTTTTTTTTTTAGCACACAAAACATAAAAGCATAATATCATTTTCATAGGGGTGTTGGTAGATTGAGTTAAGTTGAGTGGTCTCCTATCTATCATCCATCCGAACTTGGATGGATTATGAAAAAGGCATTTGCATATGTCCACTAGGACCATTGAAACAGTCCATTCTATAGTAGATTTGTTTGAGCCATTCTGTTTTGTCATATCAAATGGATGCTTACCTGACCTTACTATATGTTGTTTATTTTTATTTTTTTACATCATTTATATTAGTTTCGATCCATTCAACTTTATTAAACGAAAGATAAGTACAATTATGTTAAAATTGTGAAACTTATTATATTTTTTTTATAACTTTAAGGGAGGTTAGTGTAATTTACCTGCTTTGTTTCTACACACTTTGCACATACCTTAAAAATCAATTTATAGTTTAAAAATTTTATTTTGTAAAAAATCATAAACTCATTTGACAGATTTATTTTTTATTAAAAATTCACTTTAGTCACTTTAAAAATTATTAAAAAAAAAACCCAAAAAAATTAGGAATGTACTAATTCTTTTTAGTTATTTCCTTTTCTTTTCTTTTTTTTTTTTTGGTAAGTTTATTTGTACTTAATAAATTAACTTTATGACTAATTCCCAAAGGAAGACGTATGAATAAGATGTTTTATTTTGGAAAAAATTGCCTTTGCACCCCTCAAACTATTGTACACGTGTCTTTACCTAGGAAAGGCAAGAGGGTGTGAACGAGTTAATTTTTGTAATTTTAAGAATTATCGTATTAATAAAAATAAGATATAATAAGTGATGAGAATTAAAATATATAAAATGAGAAACAAAAGAATTTAAAACAAATATTACATATAATATTGGAGAAATTATTGAAAAATCCCATTTGGGAGAGTTTTAGTCTAAAAAGTCCTTGTTTTTTAATACTCTGGGAAGTCCTTTCTTTTTGGTAATATGATCCACAAGATCCCATTTGCTAATTTTGGAATGGATTTGGTGACATTTTTACCCTTTCTTCATGTAATGTTTTTAAAAGGATTTTTTAATTCCATTGCTCACATTTGTTTTGATGTGCATATTTTTGGAAAGATCAAATATAGGTAGGATTTTGTGGGTTTCTAGGATTCAGGAGTATTTAAATTTTGAAAAATGTAATTAAATGTGAATGTGAAAGTGATCGTAAAACGTTCTCCGAGGTCACGTTGCATGTACATTATTGAACGATGTGAATGTGCGATGTAGCATCCATATGTATTGAGTGTATGAACATACCATTTACGTTGAAAATTGAAATCCAAAAAAATAATACAATGATTTGTTGCGGAATCGCATCAACACAATAGGTGTTAGTATGTGTGACCGTTGCAATGTGACCATATGTTTGGTGCCACAGATTTTCAAACGTGGCTCCCCGACACCGCATCGCCACATAACATCACACAATGACCAATTGCGGAAACCACATGACAACATTTACACCCCAAATAGCATCCAACACAAATCTATTAAAAAAAGAACACAAAACACATGACCATCAGTAAGATTTTTTTGTGAGAGATTCTGTATTTTTGGTTGATGTGGGATGGGGAGTTTCCTTGACTACATTGTGTAATGTGAGATCCAATTCCGCTCAAAGCGAGATTCACAACAATTTCAAAACCCTAAAAACTAATGAAGCTGATTTCGGAATCTTGACTTGCAATATGGAGATGTGGTTGCCACATTTGGGATGAAGATTTGAACGTGAATCGATGGTCCATACAAGTGTGAAATAACCACATGGGAATGATAAAACGTTGTTGTGGCAAAATCCTAGATGACCAATACCTATCGGCTTCCTCAATTTTGTGGTGGATGCATTTGGGTTGGATCCAAAACCCACATGGCGCTTCCAAAATTTTGGATCTCACAGATGTGGTCACCACTTGCAAATGCAACGTCCTCTGGAGTTGGCAAAAACAATGACCCAATTGAATGTGGAACACCCAAACCAAGACGACGAATGCAGCATTGTTTGTGACAAATCACTTGACAACAAACACACCGAATCAAGGATATGGGTCAGAACTCTCAATTTCTATTGGGCTTGAAAACCTTCGATGTACTTTCCAAATAAGAATGGCACAATGTTGTGGTTTTGGACGTTGTTTGTGACATCCCAAAAGTGTTACCCACACTTCAAATACCAGGACCCCCAACATAACACTGGGGTATTTTCCAAAACAGAAGCTGATTTGGTGGGATTTGAGGGAGTTTCCATTTTTTCAATGTAGGATACAAATCCGTTAACATTGCGATTCACCGTAACTTAAATCCCTGGAAATCCAGGAACAAATTACGAACAAATTTGCAAATGTGGTTTGCTTATGTAATCGCCACGCCAAAACTCGCATATGGAATTTCAGACCAAACTGGATGCGATCTAGTCTCAAAAAACCCTAAAATTTGCACAATTGGAATCAGAATGAAATTTACTATTGAAGTTTGTGTTTTCCTCGATTGGATTGAATGTTGGACAACATACCTGATGTTTTTGTGTGCGTATGGTGGTAACATTGTCGTGATGCTCGACGCGGCATTCATGTTCACATTGTGATCCACACCAGCACAGCATCCTTTACAAATCTGCCAACAAGATTGCCTCATCTATTAGTCCCAACTCGATCATCTATTAGTCCCAACTCGATGTTGTCCATTGACAAACACCCCCAACCCAAAAAGAAGGGATTCTCCAAACAATTTTCCTAAATTACATGGTTGTCACAACTGGTTTGGCCTCAGGACACCAATCACGACGACCATGGGGGTTGATTCCTGCTTATAGAATGGAAGGTGGACAGTTTTCGAGCAACGTCAACAACTAATGGTTTTCCGAAACTTCTACCACATCACAAGGTTAATCAAACGGTGTGGACCACGTATACCGTATCATTAGCTTCAGATATGGAGTGGGTTGACCCGACGGAATTACCGTCAAAAAACATTCTCGGCTGAAAATTAGGTTTCAGTGTGTGATGTGAGTATACCAATCCAACGTACCAAAGCAAAAAAGCCTATAGGAAGCTTTTCCATAACGTGGTAGGCCAATCTAAACAACTTAACATTCAACTCATTAACTATGGGCAAAAACGTAATACAATAAAAAATGGGACTTTTGAGATCATCATAAAACAATTAGGACTAAATGGTTTATAATTCATCCATATGGGATTTATAGGTTAATTCCCCCATAATATTTTAGTCTTTTAGTCTTATTATATTTATATTTAATAAATATAAATTAAGTGAGGTTAGGCTAAAACAAGGTGAAGAGAGGAAAAACATATCCCCACCCCATTTCCACAAATTGGAAGGAGAAAATTCATGCGACGTGGGGTGGGCGCGAGTAGACATAAATTGTCATCTCAACCTTTAAGGTTAATAGGGAGAGAAGTGAGTGCTTAAACTTCATTGATTATTAAAGAGAATTTCAACTCAATTAATGTTAACATTAACTTAGAGTTTTTTGGAACCTCAAGCCATTAACATAAATAAAAAAAATGATTGTTAAAAAAAATAGGGCTATGAATTGAAAAAAAAAAATTAATGGAAAAACAAAAAGAAAGTGAGATAAGAGTACCTTACCTAGTGATGGTGGAGAAAAAATAAAAAAGATTAAAAAGAATTTTGTTCTTCCTTATTAAGAGAGCTTTGTTCCTCCTTATTGAGTACAAAGCTTGAATGTCTTTTGAATACAAAGCTTTCGATTGTTCTTCAAAGCTTCTTTCTTCAAAGCTTCTTTATTGAGAGAGCTCACAGTGATGATGTAAATGGCAGTGGGTGGGTAAGAGTTGATAGTTAAACAAATTTGCACCATTGAATCTTATTTCTTAGATTACTGTACACCATTGAATCTCTTTTGAATCTCAACTATTGTTTTTAAATTAGACAAATCTAGACTATTGAAAATAGTTTGTGAAAGAAATATTTTTAAAAGTTAATCTGAGCTAGGGGTGTAAATTTGGTCCGCCCCGACCCATGTTGGGCCTCATGGGCTCCTATCAAAATTTGGGGTCGGGTCGGGCTGGCTGGCTTGCGGGAAAGAAAATTAGGCCTAAGCCCAGGCCTGGGCTCGGGTTTGGGCTGGGCTTGGTCAGGCCTAAACATTTTTTTTTTTTCTAACAAAATTTTATTATTTTCCACTAAAAAAGACATTGGGTCTTGGGCGAGCCGGGGCGGGGCGAGCCTCAGGCCAAGCCTTGAGTTGGCCTTAAACAAGCTGATGGGTCGAGCTATGGGCTAGGCCAGGTTTCAAAATGATGGCTTAGGCTCAGGCCCAGGCCCAGGGTCTCAGGTTGGGCTGGGCTCAAGCCCAGTCCTAAACGAGCCGAACCCACCCCAGGCCGTGGGCGAATTTATGACCGTCCACAGACCGCAGGCTATTTTTACATTCCTGATCTGAGCCATTTTTTTTAAATTAGACAAATTTAAATCATTAATTTAAAAGATATTTTTAAATTAATCCTTCTATTATTATATAGATATATTGTGGTATTATGTTGTCTGTCGAGATTATTAGTGAGGTTGAAATCATTTTCAGAATTGACATCATGTTTTTACTGACCAAATATAGATACGACAAACTAATGAATAGAAGGAACTATCTTAGTATTTAATTTAATAAAAAGAAATAAAATAAAATTTAATAATATATCATGCTGCCGTTTCAAATGTATGGGAAGTGGGATTGAGTGAGAGTCCCCTACTACTCTTAAACGCAGCCAAGTGAAAGCTTGTTTGTTTTGTTTTGTTTTGTGTTGTTTTATTTATTTATTTTTTTTTTCAATTGAGATTTAATTTTAGAAAAATTAAAGATAATAGTACTGAGTTAAGGATAATAATACTTATAATCACTTTAAAAGAAATTAATCATATAAAAAATCACGAAAGAATTTGAACTTAAATGTGACAAGTGATATGACACAGTAAAATTTTGTCAAATAACGGTAAGACTCACATTTTATTAATATTAAATTTAGGCAACAACTTCTTTTCAGTCTGAAATCAGATTGGACGGTGTTTTTAGGCCATGGTAGGCTTGATTCTGGGCCTATCATGATGATCCAATCCGTTTTCAATAAGTATGTTAACCCTGTAAAAAAATTACGTTAATCAAATATCAATAGTCATTTGATTAGCTTGTATTTGTTTCAACGATAATTATGATTTTAAAAATAAATTACAAACACAAATGGAATCAAGTGGATATCGATGTCAAATTAACTTAATTTTTTGCAACAATAATATACTCAACAAACGCTATACATTCAACAGTTTTGGTCATCAATATGGACCCGGAGTCGGGCCCATCATAGCCTAACAATATTATCCAATCTACTTCCAGATTGGAGAGGTGCTAGATCCTTAAATTTACATCATTCATTACATTCAGATTCCTGTTGATGTTGGACAGGCTAAGAGTTTACAAACCATTCCGCCCACCACAATTTTTTTTTTTTTTTTTTTTTTTTTTTTTTTTTTTTTTTTTTTGAGATTTTGCAGCTAATTTTGACTTTTCATTATCGTTTAGCTGAATCCAATTTTATTTGGGTAAATTATAAACTTCTTTAAAGTTTAAAATATATATAATAAATTTTATGATTTTGACATAATTATATTTAATTTATTTAAAATTTTAATTTGTGTAACACTTTGTCCTATTTTCTTTAATAATTTGTTAATTATATGAAAGAAAATAGAATATTGTCATATCTTTTATACAAAAATATATATTTTATGTTAGAGGTATTCATGGATCGGGTTAGCTCGAGTGGCCTTTTATCCGTTATCCATCCGAACTTAGGTGGATTGAAAAAAATAATTTGCATCCGTCCGTTATCCATCCGAACTTAGGCGGATTAAAAAAATCAATTCACATTCATCCTCTTAGTTACCGGATGCTAGCTGTGTGAGTTGGTAGGTAGATACAGATCAGTTTGGCAGTTTGAGCTTTACTATTTTGAGCTTTTTTTCAAACAAATTTTCAATAATTATTTATTATTTTGTTCCAAATTTTTTTATTTTTTATAATAAAAATAAAAGCTCAACTTTCATATTTCATAAATAGTAAATTTAATTAGTAAATTTTTTTTTTTAGCACACAAAACATAAAAGCATAATATCATTTTCATAAGGGTGTTGGTAGATCGAGTTAAGTTGAGTGGTCTCCTATCTGTCATCCATCCGAACTTGGGCGGATTAGGAAAAAGGCATCCGCATATGTCCACTATGACCATTGAAACAGTCCATTCTATAGCAGATTGGTTTGAGCCATTCTGCTTTGGCATATCAAATGGATGCTTGCCCAACCCTACTTTATGTTGTTTATTTTTATTTTTTTACATCATTTGCATTAGTTTCGAACCATTTAATTTTATTAAATGAAATATAAGTATAATTATGTTAAAATTGTGGAACTTATTATATTTTTTTAAACTTTAAGGGAGGTCAGTGTAATTTACCTGCTTTATTTCTACAGACTTTGGATATACCTTAAAAATCAAATTATAGTTTAAAAATTTTATTTTGTAAAACATAAACTTATTTGATAAATTTATATTTTTTATAAAAAAATTCACTTTAGTCACTTTAAAAATTATTAGAAAACCCAAAAAAGTTAGGAATGTACTAATTCTTTTTAGTATTTTTTTTTAAAAGTTTATTTGTACTTATTAAATTAACTTTATGACTAACTCCCGAAGATGTATGAATAATGAAGGGGGCACAATTACTCAAGCCTATTTATATGGAACCTCGTTGGAGTGGACGAAGGTCCCCACTCCGTACTCAAGCCTATTTGTATGGAATCTCGTTGGACTGGACGAAGGTCCCCACTCTGTACTCAAGCCTATTTGTATGTAACTTTGTTGGACTGGATGAAGGTCCCCACTCTGTACTCAAGCCTGTTTGCATGGAGCCTCGTTGGATTGGATGCAAGTCCCCACTCCGAAGTGTGCTCTCTCTCCCTACTCTATGATGGGCTGAGCTAAGGGATCAGTCTTGGCCCACTCCCCACTCCGAAGAAGGGAAGACCATAGGCCTAGCCCTAGCACCACTCCCCACTCCGAAGAAGGAAAGACCATGGGCCTGGCCCTAGCCCCACTCCCCACTCCGAAGTGGGTAAGTCTATAACTTGGGCTTCAAGGCTCCCACTTCACGACACATGAGTGCTAACAAATCAATCAATACCATGTAAAGTAAAAGGTGTTGGGTATACCTCCTTATTGGAGTGTAGGACCCAATTGGTTTATTAAAAGAGTTTAATTTGGTTTGGTATTAGTTATAATATATTTTTATATATTATATCTAATTTGTGGAGACCCAATTCAATTTGAATACAACTAGGGTTTTGATAAAAAAAAACCTAGATTCACAATATATATATATATTGATATTGTTTTGTACTTCCGTAGAGGAGTAATGGCTGATAAGAGAGCAATTTGTCATCACGCAAAACAAGGGTGGATTTGTTTTGTGGAGCAATAGGTAATTGATTTGTGGTACACAGTGAGGCTGCTAGAGAATTGTTGATGATCAATTCGGTGGTGCTTTGGATTCGGCTGATTTGGGTTAATTATTTTGGATCTTCTACAACTCTGGTTCTAAAGATTTTGGTTCATCTATTTGGTGAGGTCTTTCCTCTTGTTTATTTGTGATTATTTGGAATTCACCTAAGGGTGATTTTGTGAGACCATTCGTATCTCGTTTGTAATCGTTTGGAAACTTTTTGGTTGATAGTCGAATCAAATTTTGATCCCGTAGACGTACCTCACATTGAGGGAACCACGTAAAAATTCTTGTGTTGCCTTTGATTTAATTTCTCCGCATTAGTTTTTATTCCCATTGATTGATTTACTTGTGGGGAATCACATATTTTCTCTAACAACTGGTATCAAAGCTTACGGTTTATTTGGATTTATTTATTTGTGTAAATCAATGGAGGGGAATGTGGGTCGTATCTCTAGCTTCAATGGAAGCAATTGGGTAACATGGAAAACTAAAATGGAGAACTTATTATTTTGTAAAGATTTGTACGGGCTTATTGAGGGTGATAGTGGCAAACCTAAAGGTATGAAAGATGATGAATGGAAGAGGCTTAATCGAAAAGCCGTTGGTGTTATCCGTCAATGGATTGATGATAGTGTGTTTCATCATATTGCTACTGAAACTTCAGCACATGATTTATGGAAAAAAAATTAGAAGGCCTTTATGATAGGAAATCAACCACAAATAAAACTTTTCTGTTTCGTAAGTTGGTTAATTTAAAATTTAAAGAGGGCAGCCCTATTCCGGAATATCTGAATAAAATAAAGAGTATTGTTAACCAACTTGCTTCTATGAAAATTATTTTTGATGATGAGTTGCAGGCTTTGATGCTACTTAGTTCTTTGTCCGAAAGTTGGGAGACTTTGGTTGTGACAGTTAATAATTCGACGCTCGATGGGGTTGTCACAATGGACCAAGTCACTAGTAGCTTATTGAATGAAGAAACTAGAAGAAAATCAGCGGGTTCCTCTCATTCAGAAGCGTTCATTGTGAGAGGCCGAAGCAAAATAAGGGGGAGGAGTAAGACTCCTCATGGTCGTGATCAAAGCCGTGACAAATCAAAAGATGGTTCTTTTTCAAAAAAAGACATTGAGTGCTATTATTGCCATGAGAAAAGGGCACATGAAGCGAGAATGCCGAAAGCTTAAGAACAAGGAGAAAAGGCGTGACAAAAGTGTGGATAAGAAGCAAGAAGACACAACAACAGTTACTACCGATGATCTCATGGTCGTTTGTGAAGATGATTGTATCAATTTTGTGGGCCAAGAGAGCAATTGGGTGATTGATTCCGGTGCTTCTTTTCATGTGAATTCTCAAGTTGATTTCTTCACTACCTACACCAAAGGAGATTATGGTTCTGTTCGAATGGGTAATGAAGGTTTGTCCAAGATTATTGGCATGGGTGATATTTGCTTGGAAACAAATTTGGGCTGCAAGTTGTTGCTTAAATATATGAGGCATGTTCCCGACATTCGCCTCAATTTGATCTCTACTGGGAAGCTAGATGATGAAGGCTTCAACAACAAATTTGGTGATGGAATATGGAAGCTCACAAAGGGATCTTTGGTGGTCGCTAAGTGCAAGAAGACTCATACACTTTATTCGATGCAAGGAAAAATTTGTAAAGGTGTTGTCAATGCACTTGAAGATGATACTTCTACTGAATTGTGGCATAAGCAGCTTGGTCATATGAGTGAAAAGAGCCTACAAGTTTTGTTGAAAAAAGAGCTTCTATCCGGTTTGAAAGGTACACATCTTAAAACTTGTGTTCATTGTTTGATGGGTAAACAACATAGAGTTTCTTTTCATAAAAATGTTGCTTCTAGAAAAGAAAATGTTTTTGAGTTGATTCATTTGGCTGTTTGTGGTCCTTTTAAAGTTAGAACACATAGTGATGCACTTTATTTTGTTACTTTCATTGATGATTATTCAAGGAAAGTTTGGGCTTTTCTACTAAAAACTAAAGATCAAGTTCTAGAAGTATTTAAGCATTTTCAGGCCATGGTTGAAAGAGAAACAGGACAGAAATTGAAGTGCATCCGATCAGACAATGGCGGTAAATACATTGGGCCATTTGATGAGTATTGTCGCAGCCAAGGTATTCGGCACCAAAAGACAGTTAAGAAGACTCCTCAACAAATAGGGTTGCCGAGAGGATGACCCACGCCATTGTGGAAAGAATAAGGTGTTTGCTTTCACAAGCTAAATTGCCAAGATCCTTTTGGGGTGAGGCAATGAAGACAGCGGTTGACGTGATCAATTTGTCACCTTCTTATCCTTTGAATGGTGATGTTCCAGAAAGAGTTTGGACCGGTAAAGATGTGTCTTATGAGCACTTGAGAGTGTTTGGTTGTTGAGCTTTTGTTCACATTCTAAAAGATGAGACGTCCAAACTTGATAATAAGTCAAGACAATGTATTTTTCTTGGCTATGAGCGTGATAAATTCGGGTATAGATTGTGGGATCCGGTCGACAAGAAAGTTATTCGAAGCCGTGATGTTGTGTTTCTTGAAGACCAAACAATTGAAGACTTTGGCAAAGGTGATCAACCGGAGCCAAAAACTAGTGACCTCATTGACATGGATCCATCTCCTTTATCTTCAGGTGATGATGAAAACGGGGGAGATGTGCAACCACCTATTGAAGATGTAGAGGATGATGCTAATCCTAATGAAGTTAAGCCAGAAATTGAGAAAGAGCATCCAACTCAAGAACCGCCACCACAACTTGACTTAAGAAAATCTATAAGGGACCGACAACCTTCAAGAAAGTATCCTCCCAATGAATTTGTGTTGATTTCCGATCAAGGGGAGCCTGAGAGTTACCAAGAAGCAATTGAGCATGCAAAGAAAGATAATTGGAAAAAGGCCATGGAAAATGAGATGAATTTCTTACTTGAAAATCACACTTATGATTTAGTGAAATTGCCTAAAGGGAGGAAAATTCTGAAAAATAAATGGATTTTCAAATTAAAGAATGATGGCAAGAATTTGAGGTACAAAACACGTCTTGTTGTGAAAGGCTTTGGGCAAAAGAAAGGTATTGACTTTGATGAGATTTTCTCACTGGTTGTAAAGCTGTCTTCTATTCGAGTTGTACTTGGCATGGCTGCAAGTATGAACCTTGAAATTGAACAACTTGATGTGAAGACCGCATTTCTTCATGGTGGCCTTGAAGAAAAAATTTACATGCAGCAACCGGAAGGTTTTGTGGAAAAAGGGAAAGAGAAATTTGTTTGCAAATTGAAGAAAAGTTTATATGGCCTCAAGCAAGCCCCGCGGCAATGGTACAAAAAATTTGATTCTTTCATGATAAATAATAGTTTTTCTAAAACCACTTCGGACCATTGTGTGTTTGTGAAAAATTTCCCAAATGATAAATTTATTATTCTTTTGCTCTATGTTGATGACATGTTAATTGTGAGTCAAGATTCTACTATGATTAACAAGTTGAAGTTAGAGTTGAGTAAATCTTTTGCTATGAAATATTTGGGACCGGCAAAACAAATACTTGGTATGAAAATTGTTCGTGATAGTAAAGAGGGGCTGATTTGGTTGTCTCAAGAAAGCTACATTGAGAAAGTTCTTGAGATGTTCAATATGGATAAAGCGAAGCCGGTTGGTTGTCCACTTGCGGGTCACTTCAAACTTAGTTCGAATTAATGTCCTACAAGTGAGAAAGACAAAGAAGAGATGTTGAAAGTTCCTTATACTTTAGTAGTTGGTTCTTTGATGTACGCCATGTTTTGTACAAGGCCGAATATTGCTCACGCCATTGGTGTAGTGAGTCGTTTTCTCTCTAATCCGGGTAAAGAACATTGGGCAGTGGCAAAATGGATTCTAAGATATCTTCGAGGGACTTCGAAGGTGTGTTTGTGTTTGGGGATGGTAAGCTTGATGGGTTCACGGATTCTGACATAGCCGGTGATGTTGATTCTAGGAAATCTACTTCGGGGTATGTGATGACTTTTGCAGGAGGAGCTGTGGCATGGCAATCTAAATTACAAAAATGTGTTGCTCTCTCAACTACCGAAACTAAATTTATTGCCATTACAGAAGCTTGCAAAGAAGAGTTATGGTTGAAGAAATTTTTACAAGAGTTGGGTTTGAAGCAAGAAAAGTATGTGCTTTATTGTGATAGTCAAAGTGCTATTCACTTGAGTAAAAATTCAACTTTTCATTCGAGATCGAAACACATTGATGTGAGATATCATTGGATTTGTGATGTGTTAGATTCAAAATTGTTGCAACTCGAAAAGGTTCACACAGATGATAATATTTTAGATATATTGACAAAGACTTTGTCGAGGGACAAACATTTAAAGTGTCAAACTTTGGCGGGTATGGTTGATGTCTCCACCTAAGTCGGTAAGGGGAGAATTGTTGGGTATACCTCCTTATTGGAGTGTGGGACCCAATTGGTTTTTTAAAAGAGTTTAATTTGGTTTGGTATTAGTTATAATATATTTTTATATATTATATCTAATTTGTGGAGACCCAATTCAATTTGGATACAACTAGGGTTTTGATAAAAAAAACCTAGATTCACAATATATATATTGATATTGTTTAGTACTTCCGTAGAGGAGTAATTGCTGATAAGAGAGCAATTTGTCATCACACAAAACAAGGGTGGATTTGTTTTGCGGAGCAGTAGCTAATTGATTTTTGGTACACAGTGAGGTTGCTAGAGAATTGTTGATGATCAATTCGGTGGTGCTTTGGATTCGGCTGATTTGGGTTAATTATTTTGGGTCTTCTACAACTCTGGTTCTGAAAATTTTGGTTCATCTATTTAGTGAGGTCTTTCCTCTTGTTTATTTGTGATTATTTGGAATTCACCTAAGGGTGGTTTTGTGAGACCATTCGTGCCTCGTTTGTAATCGTTTGAAAATTTTTTGGTTAATAGTAGAATCAAATTTCGATCTCGTGGACATACCTCACATTGAGGGAATCACGTAAAAATTCTTGTGTTGCCTTTGATTTAATTTTTCCACATGAGTTTTTATTCCCATTGATTTATTTACTTGTGGGGAATCACATATTTTTCCTAACAAAAGACACGTGGTGCCCACGAATGACAGAACTTGCTCCCCTCTATTAAGGGATGTGCTACCATCACGGCTAAGGACCAGGCGGAGAATGACGGAGCTTGATGAATAATTCATACAATCCTTATAAAAGGTAACCCTGCTCTCCTTGAAAGGGGCGATCTCTTAACTCTAGAAACACACTCGTCTTCTCTATCTTGTCTCTACCAAACTCCGGTACTGACTCAACCGTCAGAGAGGTTTCCGACCACCCCCGGTCGGGCAGCCTAACCATTTGTTCCTTGTGCAGGCCTTCACCCATCGGTGCACCAGGGTTCGTCCACGAAGTTCCATCTTACTCTATTGCGGAAACTGGTTCGCACAAATATGATATTTTATTTTGGAAAAAATTGACTTTGCACCCCTCAAACTATTGTACACGTGTCTTTACCTAGGAAAGTCAACAGGGTGTGAACAAGATAATTTTTTTAATTTTAAGAATCATCGTATTAATAAAAATAAGATATAATAAGTGATGAGAATTAAAATATATAAAATGAGAAATAAAAGAATTTAAAACAAGTATTACATATAATGTTTTAGTGTTTTAGTCTTATTATATTTATATTTAATAAGTATGAATTAAGTGAGGGTTGGATAAAACAATGTGAAGAGAGGAAAAACCTATCCCCACCCCATTTCCACAAATTGAAAGGAGAAAGTTCATGCGAGGGTGGGCGCGAGGAGACCTAAATTGTCATATCAACCTTTACTCCTTACCATTTGAACAATTATTCTTTTTAAACTGCTAACATTAGTTGATTTTACACAAATTTGTTAATAAGGTTAATATTCTTTTACGAAATATCATTCATGTCGACACACATGAATCACTTTGTCTCATAAAATATCCCTATCCATGCAAAAAAGTACAATAATTATTTTAAAAATCTATATAATAAAATAGGAGAGTTTTTAAATCTTCTACATCTTTTGTTAGACTAGGATATTTGGATGGCTCAGATCTGTTTAAACTACAAAACAAAGACTGAGATGTATTTTTTAAAATATATTCTACATGTATATTTTTACTTTCCTGCTCCTCTCTTACCTTTTTCTTTTATCACCCACTCTCTTATGATCCCATGATTCCACATTCCTCATTTTCTTTACATTTTTTATTATTTCCTCTCCTCCCCCTTTTTTTTATGGGCGTTTGGGTGATAAATCTAATTTTCAATTTTTCTTGTTCAAAAGTCCAGGCGCTACTTTCTTATGTCCATAAGGACAAGCCTTTGCGAAATGATGAAAATATCCCTGCATGTATATGGTTCCCCAATCAAACCCTTAGTCCCTAAATCGTTTTCCTCTCTCTCTCTCTCTCTCTCTCTCTCTCTCTCTCTCTCTCTCTCCATCCCTCTCTCTCCTTTCCTCCCCCTCACTGCCTTTGCCACCACCTTCTCGTCGAACTCAACTGCTCCTCGTTCCGTCATTGTCTTTCTCTTTCTTTGCACTACGTTGCTCCGACAGTGGAGCACTGCACTAGAGTGGACCACCGCATCAAGGCAACCTCTGTTGTCCCTCGCATCCGTCATCTCTCGCTGCTATCTCCTTAGATTTGCATACCCTAGACCACTGTAATGCCCCACTTTTTATTTCACGGATAACATTACCAAAAGCCATTATTATAATACAATTTCAGAGATAACGAACAGAAATTCTAATACATTAATAAAGATAAATAAATGAAGATTCTCTCATTCATATATATAATTAATGCAACATATAACATAATTAAATAAATTTCCTGGAGGTTTACATCATTACATAAAAGGGAAATGGTTCAACCCTTTTACAATAACAACATTCCGCCAATAGATATAAGGCCCCGTGGCCAACAAATAAAGAAGATCTTAGATCTCGAAACATTTCTCGTCGTTCACCTAAAAAAAGATTAGTAACGTATGATGAATATAAAATCCAGTAGGGATTTTAACATGATCCTAAACAATAACAACTTATAGATAACTATGATCATAAATGCTCTAACTCATACTATGTAAATAATGTGACAGTTCGTGCTAAAGTATATCTATCTACATAAGTACTTTTCCCAAAATCATCCAATTCGTTAAACAATGCAGATAGTTCACATTTCCTTCTTGTATTCCATATTAACAATATCACATAACAACCATTTTATTTTTGAAATACATTAACAAAAGTTTTGATTTCTCACTTTTACTTACAAACTCAGTACGTAACCTACATCTATTTCCAGTATGTTCATTACATTTTCCGGGCCTTAAGTCCAAAGTTAAAAAGATACTTTCAACAATTTATTTTGATACGCTTACATGTATACATAATATCCAATACGAAAAGTGAAAACAACTAGCACCCAACTGCTGCTTACTCAATATATAAGACAACTCAGTCCTCCTGAACTATAACCATCATAACACATGATCTACACAGATACACTAGGACAATAATGGTAAACAAAACTCTGCTCTACCTGTCTTAAGCATGATAAGTTAAGGACACACCTTTCCATAACACAAGCCCATTTACCAATCACTAGCTGGAAAGGAATGAGACCTCCGCCAATTTACCAGACACCCGTTGGAAGGTAATGGTACCTCTGCTAAGTTCTCCAAGCACTAGTTAGAAGGTACTAGCACCTCTCATTCTAAGCACATCCAATTCTTCATGCGATAACTGGAAGGTAATGATATCTCTTATTCTCAGAGCATGCATATGACCAACCATCACAATATGCACACGCATGAATAATACAAATGTACTACATACATATAAACTATTCAACATCACAATGTCATCCTTCACCGACGACCAATGACAAAACCTCTAAGCATATGTATTGAATACACGTCATACAATAATCAAATTCTCATGAGACTTTAAGTCCAATAACAATAATAATAATATTTAAAGGTTTCAAATCCAACCTCAAGTTCATTCTTACTTTACGAAGGTTTATAATTTCATTTTCTTTTCAAGACCTATTTCCTTATTTTCCAAATCACAATACTCCAATCGTTTTCTAAAAGCCAATTTTCTACATTTCATTAAAACCACATCCATGATGTCAAAGCCACAACTCAACTCCACTCAACATAATCAATCCCAATTAGTCCCAATTTCATTAACACAATTACAGAAGGCATATCAAACAAAACATAACCAAATTCAACTTTACCCCTTTCAATGTATTAAGGTAATAATATTAAATTAGGGCCTTTTACATAAATACGTAAAATTACTCCCCAATTAACCAAAATAACTATCAATTTAGCAATTAAAACCCCTAAATATCAAACCCTTGATCCCTCTTTCATGCTTTTCAAAAATTCATAATAAATATGGTTTTTATGCAACAAAACTACCACATATTTATCTATAGACGAAGTATTGAAAAGGAGCACAGAGAAGATGACCCAAAAATCACTGACGACGAAACAACGATCTGCTCAGATTAAAAGAAAGCCCTCGCTGAGCTCTACATTTTTATCTAAAGAACTATGGGTCAGAGATGAGTAGAAGTCGATAAAATCAAGGGATGAAGAGCTTGGAGGCTCGCAAATGGCGGAAGGATAGAGAAGGAAGAGAGAAAAAAATGATCCAGATGTGACCAAAACTGACTTTTATAGATACTAAATTCGAACAAACTGCTCAAGCGACCAAAACACCGCTCGAGCGAATAGACACAAAAAGTGGCACCGCTCGAGCGACCAAAACCACTACTCAAGCGCACAATGACCACCTCCAAGTACTTTTATAGATTGTAAAAGATCGCCCGAGTGCAAGAAGTATCACTCGAGCATAGATATCGCACTTCTAGTAGTTTTGCAAATTCTAAAAGGCCACTCGAGCGCAAGGAAGACCGCTCTAGCGAACAAACAAAAATCTGGCAATAACTCATTGAAAACTAACTTCCCAACCTGTTCTAAAAGCACCAAAACTCCCAATAGCCAAACTTAACAAGCAATAAGATGGAAATGAGATGAATAACAGTTAAGTAAATGGATTCTCAGATCCAAAATCATGAAAATAAACAAGAATTGTTATAACCACTACCGTCTCTGCCACCACTTTCCTCTTCTCCCTGTCTCCGATGTTGCCTCCTCTACGACGATGTCCTCCATCTCCCTCTTCTTCCCTATCACTAACATGAACCCTAAAGTCACTCCCCATCTTTTCTCTGAAGATTGGTACACTAGAGCTCCATCGTCGCTGGCTTTGATATCTAGAACTATTACCACCGTTGTAAGATCCCGAGTCATCGTCGTTGTCTTTGCGCTCTTCCTCGGATATGAAAGTCATCGACACACACACAGATCTCATTTCTCTTTTTGACTCTCTTTCTCTTTACAACTTTGTCTTTCTCTCTCTTCTTTTCTCGTTCCATCAGAGATCAAAAAAGGTTTAGATATCTACTCCAATATCGGCAAGCACACCAGAGGTGTCTGAACACTAGAAATATGTGGTGAGGATTTCATTGTAGACTGTGAACACTACAAACGTGTGGTGACTAGGTCATATCTTATTGGGATGAGGATTAGTTGGTTTACTGTGAGGAATGTCATCGACATGAAAACTATCTATGGAGGGAAAGCAAAATATTTTTTGTGCCCACTATGAAATAATCTTTATTATATGTTAGTTTCATTTAATTTCTTCTATGTTTTTTTATGATATAAATTATTATGGTTGCAGATTTGATGCTGCTCTAAAAGACATGAACGTCTGGGTCATGAATGTAGTCCCAATAGGCTCTCCAGATACACTAATAATAGACTTTTGTTAGTTTGTTTGTTGTTGTTGAACATATTTTTGTTATTGTTGCTGTGAATATATAGAATTTTTTTTTTTGTACAGATAATATTTTTTTTGTTTGTTGTTGTTGAATTTGCACTGATAATTTTTTTTTTTTGGTTGTCATAGTTAAATTTGTATAGAATCAAAAACATTGGTCCATATGTTTGGTTTGAGAGATAGAGGAAGAAATAGATATAAAAATTGAACAGATCAAAATTTGAACAGATAAAGATAAAAAAAAAATTAAATAGATAGAATTAAAATTTGAATAGAAAAAAAAAATCACAGATTTTCAAAAAAGAAATTAAACAAATAGGTTGAGATAAAAAATGGACAGATAAAAACAATTCACAGATTTTGAACAGATAGAGAGAGAGACCCATATATTTTAAACAAATAGAGAGAGAAATCCACAAATTTTGAATAGATAGATAGAATTTAGGAGAAAAAATTGAATAGATAGTAAAATTTGGACAAAAAAAATTAAACAAATAGTCATAAAATTGAATATAAAAGTTGAATAGATAGATATAAATTTGAACAAATAGTCAACAAAAATTAAATAGATAAAAAAATCAACAGATAAATTAAGGAGTAAAATTGGAACAATATATCCTCTAAAACTAACAAAAAGACTTCTCACTGAACTATTTTACAAATGGTAGATTTCTCACCAATAAAAAATTAGTAATGCTAGAAATTTTAAAAGTTTTAGCAAAATTTTTATCAAATGTCTCATTGAGTGTGGGACCCACATGGTATGGGTCACACAGTGAAACATTTGGTAAAAATTTTAATAAAACTTTTGGGATCTATAACTTTTTTCATAAAAAATATCTATTGGATATACACTCCTTACCTTGGATTTTTCAGCAATTTACTTTTTTTTTTTAATTTTTTTTTTATTTTCCTCCATATTTATTTATTCTTTTTATTTTCTCATTTTTGTTTATTTATTTTGATTTACGTCGTGCCTTCAGGTACAGGCATATACTAGTATTTAATAAAATAGAAAATATAATAAATTATACACAAATTATTGTCTCCGAATATAATGAAATTAAGCAAATTATATGCACAAATATTTTTATGCGTTGGTAGATGTGATATTTTTATTGACAATTTGAGTTAAAGTGAAGTAATATCAATAACTTAAAGAGTAATTATTCAAATTAATTGTCAAAGAATAAAATAAAATAAATGTAGTAGTAGTTTGAGGCGTCAAAATGAATTTTTCTCCGACTATTTTATTGATCAAATTGTGAAGTCATTCACTTTTAATGATATCTATTATATATTTTGGAAACAATTTGTCATACCATCTTAATTATCATATAATTTACTCAAACGTTCTCAAAGGAGAAATTTTAGTTGCACGTCCTGTATTATAAAAAATTGTTGGGGATAATTACAAATAAAATATTAAAAAATACAAATAATAGAAATTATAATAATTATTGAAAGGCTGAGGCGCGGAAAATTCGCTCTTTTTAAGGAGATTCAAGCCCTCTGCGGTTAGACAAAACCTCACACCGGTGCAGCAGAAAAACCTTGACTTGTCCCCTCCAAGATACAACAGTCCAACTAAGTCGTATGGTTCACCAATACTGCACAATTGATTGAACCTAAATCTTTATTACACACACCCTTTTTTATTTGCCTAATAATCTCACTCAAGACATAACAAAGCAACCCAAAACTTCTTCACCTCTCGTGACTCTTTAGATAGGACCTAAGCTCAAATATATAGGACATAAAACTTGGAAGTTACCTTGGTGGATAAGGAACGGATGAAAACTTAGATGGATAAGCTACAGGAGATTTGACCAAGACCTTGGAGTGGATAAGATTGGTGGACTTGATGAAGACTTTGGATTGCTTAACTTCCAAGTCTTGGAATGGATAGGAGAGAAGACTAGAAGAAGACTTGGATAGATAAGGCTAGTAAAGACTTAAGAGAAGACTAGAATGGAAACCAATAACACATGATAATATTAAAATACCTGTTAATATTCCCCCACATATTTTAATATTATAGCTAACAAAAATGAGATTATTAGGCAAATAAGGATATTATGCATTATAGTAGGTGTGTTCTGCATTGAACCTCTATTAGTGAAACAATAATATCTACTCCAGAGCCAATAGTATGCTCAGCATTGAACTATGACTACTTAAGGGAAATAAATAATTATTGCACACACATAATATTCAAGGTGTTCACAAAAGTTTTAAAAGCTAGCACATTACGGCCTTGTGCGATCCCATGATTCATGAGTGTGTTTAAGAATTAGCTCAAATCTCATAGGTAGCGGCCCCACTACCACACTCACATAGGTGAATTCTGTCAGGGGTACTCCTGTAACTATGACACCCCACTCAATAAGAGCTATAGAAATTCATTAAGAGTTTTTTTAATAACTCAGCCTCTACAACGTTACAGGATAAATGCACTTACATCATAGGGATGGGAAAAAAGTAATTTAGTGCATTTCTCATGGCCATCATATAATCGTTTTTCTCATTGAACCCAGTTACAGGATCTCTGGTCCTTGGGTTGAGTGTCCTCATACATGGCTCATGCTATATTCAATGGGCTTCAACCCTATCCCTCTCGATGTATTCCAGACCCTATCTCTTGCTAAGGCCTTAGTTAATGAATCTGCAAGATTATCACCAGATTTAATATAATCCACATTATGATGCCATTATTCATATAAGATCTCACAGTACTGTGTTTTCTTCTGATAGGTCTGGATTTACCATTATAATAATGGTTATTAACTCGACCAATTGCTGCGATGCTATCACAATGAATCAATATAGGTGGAATCGGTTTTTCCCAACAAGAGATTTCATTTAACAAATCTCTTAATCAATTTGCTTCTTCACTAGCTGTAGCTAAAACAATAAGCTCAGCCTCCATTGTTGAATTAGCAATAATGGTTTGTTTTTTTGATTTCCAACTTATAGCACCACCTCCCAATGTAAATAAGTAACCAGTGGTTGAAAATGAATCACCTGACAAGGTATTCCAATCGGCATCACTGTAACTTTCAAGTACTGCAGAATACTTATTATAAAACAACCCATATTTTATGGTACTAGATAAATATTTCATAATACGCTCAATGGCTAGCCAGTGATCACTGCCAAGCTTGCTAGTAAACCTGCTAAGTACTCCAACTGCATAGGCAATGTCAGGTCTAGTACAGTCAGTCGCATAACGCAAGCTACCAATCATACTAGCATATTCCTTTTGATTAATTACATCCTCATCATTTTCAACAGGAAATAAACGCACATGAGGATCAAAAGGAGTAAGAACATGCTTGCACTTATAAAAATTATATTTTCTCAAAATTTTCTCAACATAATGCGATTGATCAAGAAATATGCCATTACAGGTTTTGGTAATTTTCATTCCCAAAATATAATTAGCCTCACCAAGATCTTTCATATCAAAATGGCTACTAAGCATATTTTTAGTTTCCACAATGATATGCAAATTAGAGTCAAATATAAGTAGATCATCCACATAGAGGCTAATAATGACATGTGAATTTTCTTCAGATTTATAGTAAATGCATTTATCACATTCATTCGTTTTATTACCATTCTTAATCATGCAGAAATCAAATTTCTCATGCCATTGTTTAGGGGGCCTGTTTTAAGCCATAGAGGGATTTAACTAGCTTGCACACTTTGCTTTCTTGACCGGGTTCCACAAAACCCTCAGGTTAATCCATATAGATTTCTTCACCCAAGTCTCCATTTAAAAAGGCTGTTTTAACATCCATTTGATGAATTTTTAGATCATGAATTGCAGCCACTGCAATTAATAATCTAATGGATGTAACTCTAGTAACCAGAGAAAATGTATCGAAAAAGTCAAGATCTGCTTGTTGTTTAAAACCTTATGCAACAAGCCTTACTTTATATTTATCAATAGTTCCATCCGGTTTAAGTTTTTTTTCTCAAAACCCATTTACAGCCAATAGTTTTACAACCTGGTGGTAAATCTACTAATACCCAAGTTTTATTGGATAATAATGATTCAATCTCATCATTTACAGCCTCGTTCCAAAAAACAAAGTCAGGAGATGCCAAAACTTCTTGTAAAGTTAATGGAGTTTCCTCTACATTAAAAACATGATAATTAGGGCCAAAATCTTTTTCTAATCTGGCTCTTTTACTCCTTCTTGGTTCAAAAACTACAGTATCTTGGTTTTGTAAAAGAGGAGTAGAGGAACCGGTTTCAGATAAAATATTTTCTTGATAATTTTGACCCCCACCATTTTTAGATTTAAAAGGAAATTTTTCTTCATGAAAAATTGCATCACTTGATTCAAAAATTATTTTGTTTTCAATATTAAAAAATCTATAGGTTGTACTATTTGTTGCATATCCAAGAAAAGTACAAGTGGTAGCTTTCACACCTAGTTTAGGTCTTTTAGGGTCCACAAGTCTAACAAAAGCTAGACAACCCCAAATCCTCAAATATCTCAAATTTGGCTTATGCCTTTTCTACAATTCCAAAGGTGTAACTTTTGTTTTTTTATATGGCACTCTATTCATAGCATAACATGCAGTTAAAATTGCTTCTCCCCACAAATTTGAAGGAGCACTTGCTTTAATTAGCATAGCATTTATTAAATCCATTAAAGTTCTATTTTTCCTTTCTGCTACACCATTAGATGCATGTGAATATGGTGGAGTAGTTTCATGGATTATTCCCAAAGACTGAGCAAACGAGTTGAATCCAAAAGATTCATACTCCCGGCCTCTATCACTTCTATATCTTTTAATCTTTTTACCGAATTGATTTTCAACTTAAAGAAGGAATTCTTTAAATTTAACAAAAGCATCACTTTTATTTTTCAACAAGTATACATGAGTGTATTTTGAAAAATCATCAATAAAAGTGATAAAATATCTATTTCCACCACGTGTTAAAATTCCTTCAAATTCACATAAATCAGTGTGAATTAATTCTAACAATTCAGTATTTCTTACCACACTTTTATGAGGCCTTTTAGTTATTTTTGCTTGACTGCAAACTTCACATTTCTCAAACTTATTTGTTAGTCTGGGAATTAATCCTAAACTACTCATGACTTCCACATATCGGCTATTAATATGACACAGATGAGCATGCCAAAAATTCATAGAAGACAGCATGTAAACAGAAATATGTGCTTTCTTATTCTCAACATTTAATTTAAACATTCCATCACAGGCATATCTTTTTCCCACAAATATACCTTTTTTAGTGATTACATATTGGTCAGATTCAATAATCTGTTTGAAACCAGCTTTGTTGAGTAAATAACTTGACATCAAATTTTTCCTCATGGACGGTGTGTACAACACATCTTTTAAAACAAGCACACGTCCAGAGGTAAAATTCAGCTCAACATCCCCACACCCGAGCACCTTGGTTAAACTAGAGTCACCAAGCATAACAGTCCTCTCCTCATTAAAACGAGTGAAATTTTTGAACCAATCTTTATCATAGCAGACATGCCTATTGGCACCAGAGTCTGCCCACCACTCTTCCATAGATTGAACCATAAAAATATCTGTGATTATAGCCACAAATGGTTCCTCAGTAACATTAGCCTGTGGTCGAGACTGTTGTTTCCGAAATTTGCAAGTTCGAGCAATATGCCCACTTTTGCCACACACAAAACATGTCACATTTGTTAAATCTTGTGAAAGGGGTTCTTAGTTCCATTTTTTTTGTCTCGGATAATTTTTATTTTGTGGCCTTCCAGTATTTTTTCAAATTTTCTTAACTGGCTTCAAGTGACTATTTTTATGAAATCGACCTTTAGGTAAAGTATTTCCAGAAGTTAAATTTACCTTTTGCAGTGGAATGCTCTTGTGTCATAAGCGCATCTTGTCCTCGTGCTTCCTCCTCTACCCGAATCCGTGTGATTAGAGTCTCCAAGGACGTCTCTTTTTGCTTGTGACGCATCGACTTCTGGAACTCCCTCCAAGATGATGGAAGTTTGTCAACAATGCCTGCTACAACAAGATTGTCTCCAATTTTGATGCCTTCAGATCTAACTTCAACCACTAGCATCTAAAAATCTTGAACTTGCTCCACCACTGATTTTCCATCTATCATCTGATAGTGGAAAAAACGGTTTGCAGCATATTTTTTAGCGCCTGCCTCTTCAGTGTCATATTTGTTCTGCAAGGCTTTCTAGATTTTCTTGGCAGTGGTATAAGTAGTATCATAATAATCATAAAATTGATCTGAAAGACAATTCAAAAAATAGTATCGACATTTATACTCATCTGTGTTGTATTTTTTTATTTTTTCAAGATGAGCAGCATACTCCTCATCGGTCATCTCTTCAGTGGCAACTTTGTTTGGATTTTTCTCAGTCAGGATATACGCCACCTTGAGGAGACTGAGGTAGAAAAGCACCTTGCCTTTCCATCTCTTGAAATGAGCTCCCTTGAACCGGAAGGGCTTGTTGAGATCGCCGGTATTCTCGTTGGGCTTCTCCAGTATTGGCTCCATGAACTTTTGCTAGTTGAATTTCCTTAAAATTGTTGGTGATAATTACAAATAAAACACTAGAAAATATAAATAATAGAAATTATAATAATTATTGAAAGCGCTGAGGCGCGGAAAATTCGCTCTCTTTAAGGAGATTCAAGCCCTCTGTGGTTAGACAAAGACTCACACCGGCGCAGTAGAAAAACCTTGACTTGTCCCTCCCAGGATACAACAACCCGACTAAGTCGTATGGTTCACTAATACTGCACAATTGGTTGAACCCAAAGCTTTATCACATACACCCTTTTTTATTTGCCTAATAATCTCACTCAAGATATAACAAAGCAACCCAAAACTTCTTCACCTCTCTTGACCCTCTTGATAGGACCTAAGCTCAAATATATAGGAGATAAAGCTTGGAAGTTGCCTTGGTGGATAATGAACGAATGAAAACTTGGATGGATAAGCTACAGGAGACTTGACCAAGACCTTTGAGTGGATAAGATTGGTGGACTTGATGAAGACTTTGGATTGCTTAACTTCTAAGTCTTGGAATAGATAGGAGAGAAGACTAGAAGAAGACTTGGATAGATAAGGCTAGCAAAGACTTAAGAGAAGACTAGAATGGAAACCAATAACACATGATAATATTAAAATACCTGCTAACAAAAATTTAAAAGAAGCTCACGATTACAAAATAAACTTAAATGTGAGATAAATGTGTGAGATTTGCTCTTTATTTTTATTTTATTTTTTATATTTGTGTATTTTTCTGTGAAACTTTTTAGTACTCCTAGCATGATTTAAAAAATTATGAGATTTTATGGTATTAGTTACAATTATTATAATGTAATTACGAATTAATGTACTCTATAAGAAGTTTTAGTCATGTGCTTTTGTTATGAATTATGGAGTAGATCGTCTCTTTCTGGCTCACACTATAGATTACGGGTTCAAGTTTGGCCTAGTTTGGGAATAGATGTTTTTTTAGTAACTTTCTGATTTTTTAGTTAAAATATAATGTAAAAAAAGTTAGTATATTTGAGATGACTTTTTGAATTTTTACGAAAAGATGTGCAAAAAGTAGACAGAAAATAAAATTTTTGACTTTTTGGTATGGGTTATTGGCTTTTTGATTTTTTTAATGACTTTTTGACTAAAAAAATAACTTGCCAAACGAGGCCTAATTCTAGACCTGTAAGTCTATCACAAATCTCATTATAATGATTTGAATTGTTCAATTTTAGCATAACAGTAAATTATTCATAAAAAAAAATTAAATTAATGTAATAATCATAACCAAATGATTTCAACATAATTAATTTTAAAAATGATGATATTTTTCAAAATCATACTTATTGTCTTTTTTTTTTAGAGACAAATATGATAAAATCATAAATGATTTAAACATGGAAACCTATCAAAAAAATTAATGAAATTACTATGGGTTGTGTAGCCTTGAAGTAACCTAATATAATTATGTTAGAATTGTAAAACTTATTAAATTTTTTTAAAACTTTAAAAAGTTCAATGTAATTTACCCTACATAATATTATATCAACAGACACTAGAAATATCCTAATTAACAATTACAGCAGTAATTTAGACCCTCTCAAATTTCAACCCTCACCACCCCCACACACACGTGGCGGATGATAATTGGAGGAAGAGAAAAAAAAGAAAAAGAAAAAGAAAAAGTGACCAATCAAAAAAGAAATGGGGTCAAAAGGGGATGGGGGAAAAAGGGTCACAATCTTTATTCTAACAATTAATAGTAGAAACCAATGTTTTACAAACCGGACCAGTAAGCGAACCATTAAAGGGATCAGGTGGATGAGTTATCGGTTCAACCGTTGGGTTGAATCAAAATTGAACCGTGATTTCATAATTATTTTATAAATATATAAAAAATTACTTAATAATAATATAAGAATTAAAATACATGTAATTTCATAAATATATTAATTATATAATGTTTGAAAAAAAATGTTATAAAAATATATATAGCAAATATAAATAAAAATTAAAGTTGACACAATGGTTAATTGTTAAATATGCGTTTGTTTAGAATAAAATATAATTAATACAATAAATGATACTCTTTTTACTACATATCAACAAGCAGTTACGATGGCTCAATAGAAATAGCAATGCTTTTGAACTCAAAGGGGGTTGGGTTTGATTCCCATAAGCTTCCTTTTTCATCACTTATAATTGCACTTTGGAAGACTCCAGCCCACACTGATCCGATTTATTCGCTTTAACCGCTGGTTTGACCGATTTTCAAGTTAGTTTGGATTTGAAGGTTGATCCAGACTGAAACTTAAATCGGTCGATGGGTCAACCAATCAAACCAGCCGATCTGATTTGTCGGTGATTTGCATATAGAATTCAAACACTAAAAGCTTTAAAAAGTAGTTCAAAGGCCATATGATCTTTTGTTGTTCTTTTACTTTTGATTGAAGGTAAAAATTGCGTAATCAAGTAAAAAATATTGGATAGAAAGTTCACTTATTGGTTTAGAACTTTGGAGATGGATGCAAGTGATGGGTTGTGACACATTAAGCACTTCGAGAATTATTTGTAGCTTTTTATTCGTAGTGCCCTCAAAAGAACTACAGACAAATAAAAAAGATAGTCTGCAACTGGTTCTCAGTTTACACTTGAAAAAGAGTACACAAAGGTGAACTAATCTTTGTATTGGATGAATCATGCACAAGCTATCACTTATTTGAAGCAGAAACTTATTGATAAATACTGATTATAAAGGGAGAATTGTAGCACAGTGGGACAGAAAAAAATATAAAAATATATGGGGGTGCAAGTAAAAAGTTGTAAGAGCACCATTACATATTTGTCTCCATATTTGTGTAAAAAAAAATTCTGTCCACTGGGAATCAAAAAGTAAAAATAAAAACACACTTTTTTTTTTTTTTTGGTGAAATTCAGTTGTTAGTTATTAGATTAACACCTATAGGAGTTAGTTTTCGTACCCTTGCAAAGCATAAAGTGCTTGCCTCCTTAATTCAACTTTCCCTTACGGAAAGTTGAACACTGACTCTCCTTTATGCCTAAACCGTTAGAAGAATCACGGAGGCCAGTTTTTTAAAGATCGTTTAATCTATTTCTGTCCAATAAATTTTAGGATAAATTACAAATACATCTCCTAAGATTTACTTAAAATACGAATTCTGAAAATTACATCCCACTTCATAAAATTTCTAATTTCATAACAAATGGCTCTTTTTATTAATAAATAGTCAAGTCAATTAATAATTTTTAATGATATCATAAATTATTGGGAAAAAAAAAAAGCTTAGGGTTGGACTCTTATAACAAATTAAAACCTTCTTTTTTCAAGTTAAATCCTAAACTTCTGATTTGTTCATTTGCTTATTTTTATTAAGTAAAATCGTCGGAAAAATAATATTTTAGTCATTGAATTCAATGCAAAAGAGTATTTTAGATATTTTATATATACTTACATTGAGTTTAGTGACTAAATATTCTTTTTCTCTAGATTTTACTAAACAAAATAAGCGAATTGTTTATATTGAAAATAAATCAAAAAATTGGCCTTTAAATGGACAAAATTGAACACTCAGGGTTTATTTTGTTATAAGATTCAAACCTTGAATTTTTTTTTTTTTTTTTTTTTTGTAATTGTCTCAAAATTATTTTAATTAATAATTCAGGTAATTTTATCATGGTATAAAAGAACAGTTAGAAATTTCATTTTTTAGTTAATTCTATTAAATAAAAAATTATGACAAGAGAGTATTTTTAATTTTTCAAACTATAAAAATGATATGTATTTTAAGCAAATCTCAATGAATTTATTTATAATTTATTCTAAATTATTATGAAAGCCAAGAATTGTTGAGTGCAACCTCAAGGAGTTAACTTATGCTGTGTTTAGTTGTGAGATTTAGGGAAGGATTGGAAAATGAAAGAGAAAAAGTGTGTAAAACTATATGAAATATAGACATATTTTATTCACATTTCACAACCTTTTTCTATTTCGCTTTCTAAATCTCTCTCTAAATGTATTAACCAAACACAACATTAATAAACATAACTTAAGATTTAAAGATATATTCTCTTCAATTCTCAAGTTCAATACTCTGCAATAAGTTTCTTCGAATTAATTCATATAAGCTTTTAAATGGGAGTCTTGTAATTGTTGGCGATGGTATTGATCCTTTCGAGATTGGTCGAGATATCCTTTTGAGATTGGTCAAGATCTGAATATTTAATTGTAAAAAAATAAAATAAAAGTAAGTGAAAATCAATACTGCTTGGTTGAAGTGGGGTAGAGTGCCCGAGGTGCCCAATTTTTTTTTTTTTTTTTTTTTTTTGATGTCCAGAACACCCCCAAGGCCGGACCCTTTGGATCCGACCCTACAAGCCAAACTGGGGGGAGCTAGCCGATCCACCTCATCCGTCGGACTCCCACTTGAGTAGAAGGGGATTCGAAACCTGGTCAGTAAGGAGAGGAGCACACTCCCTTACCAACTAGGCTGGCCCCTTGGTGGTAGGTGCCCAAATTGACTTGACTGGTTTTCTCCCAACTAATAAAAAATTACATTAATCACCTTTCCCAACCTCCAATTATTGGGTCCTTGAATGAAATAGTTGGTCAATACTCCACTTACTTTCTTTTGGAATACAATTATCTGTGCTCAAATTATAAAGTAATTTTATAATATAAATAATTTCTAAATAAATTACATTCATTTCTTTTAAAATTTTAAAAAAATATAATTAATTATATATTTCTGATATAATTACAATGATGTCTATTGATGTTTTGATTTATATAATAATTAGGTTCATTTTCATTAATAATTTGTTAATGATATAAATACGAAAATAATGTTATAAATTTTGTTCAACTAATATATATATATATATCTTTATTTATTGTAGAGTCTATTTATCATTTTCATTATTTTTAATCATTTTAGCCTTACTAGAAAGAATGTCAATGTAATTCTGTCTAATTTTTTTTGTATTTTTTTTTTAAGAAATTCAAAGTGAATGAAACATAATTTTTTTTAATCAGTTCTTTTTTTTAAAAAAATTAATTTTTCTATTTGTTTAAATTCAACATTCACACATAATCTTAATTGTGTAAAAAATAATTATTTCATATAAAACATAAATGCAAACATAATCCAATTAAAAGGGATAAAATGGGTTGTTATGGTTTTCCTACAATAATCTTGTTGTGTTTATTCACAACAAAACAAGTAAGTCAATATATAATTCAACAACTCAAGTTTAAAATTGAAGTAAAATAACATCAAAATGTCATATATATATATATATATATTCAAACCAAACACTCCAAAACAATATCATTTTTCAACTTTAAGCCTAAACAATTAAATTACTATAATAAAATCATTTGAAAAAAATCCATCTCAAAAGATCATAATCCATTTACAATAGTAGACTTGATTCTCTTCATTCTTCTAAATGGACCTAATAATTTAATTTGAACAAGAGACAAAAGTGCCAAAAGATAAATGCAAAAACGAAAACAAAAGCAACTTTAAGTGATAAGAACTTTTTAAGGCCACAGCAAAGATGAACACTTTTTTCCCCCCTCCTTTTTGCAATGAAATAGAACTTCATTCATAAAAGAACTATGAGCTTAAAGCATACATCATCCAAGAAAGGCAAAAGCAAAAAGTGGTACATCACCAAGCTAAAAGAAACTGATTATGATTCTCTACAATTATCATCTTTATAATAATTTTATAAAGAAAATTCACATCAAAGAAAGTTTCCATCATGTGATTTTCTGAGAGTATAAAATGTTTTCATCTCTATCCTCGCTTCACTTACCCTCACCATTTACCTCTATCCTGTTTACTAATCCTTCCATAGATCTCTTCTCTAATGCATTTGATACAGGTTCCTCATTTGTAGAGACACCTTTGCTGACCCCTGATCTCGACCATACTACTCTCCCTGATGGTCCACTCCCATTGTGCTTTCTAGCTCGTCTTCTACTTCTCCATCAGACCTTCCCCCCACCACTCTTCCCACCGGTCGTCCACATCGGGTAACTCAACCACCTATTCATCTTCTTGATTATATTGTCGGGTCTACTTCCTTTTATACTTATGAACCTACCTCCTATCGTGAGGCTTACACTAATCCTCTTTGACAGCAGGCTATGACTGATGAACTATAGGCTTTAGACAAAACGCATACCTGGGATGTTGTTGATTTTCCTCTTGGAAAGACTGTAATTGGCTACAAAATCAAGACCCATTTTGAAGGCTCTATTGAGCGCTACAAAGCCTATCTTGTTGCAAAGGGCTTCACCTAGGAATATGACATTGATTATAAGGAGACTTTCGCTTCGGTTGCTCGGCTTACCTTTGTGCGTAGCTTACTTGCTGTTGTCACTGCTCGCCACTAGGAGCTCTTTCAGATAGATGTCAAAAATGCTTTCCTTAATGGTGATCTTCTTGAGGAAGTCTACATGCAACCTCCCACTGGGTCTGCTTATCTGGTTCATAAGATTTGCAAACTCCAGCGTGCTTTCTATAGTCTCAAACAAGCCCCATGAGCTTGGTTTGCTAAATTCAGTTCCACCATCCATGACTTCGACTTCACCTTCAGCTCATATGACTGCTCTATTTGTTCGGACCACTCCTCATGACACCACTCTTCTTTTTCTTTACGTGGATGATATGTTTATCACCGGTGATGATGTGGTTGGTATTCTTAGCCTCAAATAAGTTCTCAATCGTCAATTTGAGATGAAGGACCTTGGTACTCTCAATTATTTCTTAGGGCTTGAAATCTCCTATGATTCCACTGGTTATTATTTATCACAAGCCAAATATGCATTTGATTTTCTGGCACGTACTGGTTTTATCAATTGCAAGACTACTTCTACTCCCGTTGATCCTTAGACTCGTCTCACTCATCTAGACGGGGATCTTCTCTTTGATGTTACTCGTTATCGCCAGTTGGTAGGTAGTCTCACTACAAGAAAAAACACTTTCTGTGACCAACACTTTTGGTCGCGAAAAGTATCATATTTGGTCGCGAAAAGGTTTTCGCGACCAAAATATGTTGGTCGCGAGTTGGTCGCTAAAGCCTCGTCACAGATAGTTTTCTGCGACCAAAAAGGCCTTTGGTCGCTAAAAGTGACCATTCGCGACCAACTTTTTTGGTCACGGAAAGTCCAATTCATATTACCCAAAAGTAAACTTTTAGCGACCAAAGGTAAGTTGGTCGCCAAAAGTCAGCGCCTTTTACCAAAAAATGTAATTCTTTTGTGCCGCCTGAGATTCGAACTCTTGACCAAAGAGTCACCATGCATCCTTTCCACTCTGCCAATTACATCATTCTTGTTCATATTTGGAAATAAAAATATATAACCCATAAAAATTGGGTTATTTATTATTTTATAAAACTTTTAATGCCTAAACAAAAAAAAATAGTATGTAATTATAGTAGTATTATTTTTTAATAAATTTATCCCGCCATAACTTTTCGCGACCAACGTCTCTTTTTGGTCGCTAAAAGGTAATCTTTCGCGACCAAAAAGCCTTTTGGTCGCCAATAGTATACTTTCCGCGACCAACTTTTCTTTTTGGTCGCCAAAAGGTGATCTTCCGCGACCAAAAAAGCCTTTGGTCGCCAATAGTATACTTTCCGCGACCAACGTCTCTTTTTGGTCGCCAAAGGGTAATCTTCCGCGACCAAAAAGCCTTTTGGTCGCTAATAGTATACTTTCCGCGACCAACTTTTTTTTTGGTCGCCAAAGGGTATACTTTCCGTGACCAACTCTCTTTTTGGTCGCCAAAAGGTGCTCTTCCGTGACCAAAAAAGCCTTTGGTCGCCAATAGTATACTTTCCGTGACCAACTTTTTCTTTTGGTCGCCAAAGGGTGATTTTCCGAGACCAAAAAAATGTGGTCGCCAAAAGTTAAATTTTGGTCGCAGAAAGTGGACTATTTGCGACCAAAAAAAATAAGTGGTCGCCAAAAGTGTTTTTTCTAGTAGTGTCTTGTTTATCTCATTGTGACTCGTTCTGACATTGTTTATGATGTCCATCTTGTTAGTCAGTACATATCGGTTCCTCACACCCCGCATTATACTGCTCTACTTTGCATACTTCGCTACCTCAAAGGCACTATGTTCCATGGACTCCACTACTTTGCTCACTCTTCTCTTGAGCTTCGTGCATTTTTTGATGTTGATTGGGCTGGGGATCCTATTGATTGACATTCCACCACGGGTTTCTGTTTCTTCTTAGGGGATTCTCTTCTTACTTAGCGCAGCAAGAAACAGTCCCTTACTGTTCGCTCTAATATTGAAGCTGAATACTGCGCTCTTGCTGACACTACTCAGGAACTTTTGTGGCTTCGTTGGCTCCTTGCTGATATGGGTGTTTCTTTCCCTGGTGCTACCTCTCTCTATCGTGACAATCAGAGTATCATTCATATTGCTCACAATGATGTCTTCTATGATCGCACCAAACATATTGAGATTGATTGTCATTTCATCATTCGACAGCATGTTACTAGTGGCACTGTTCATCTTCTTCCTATTTCTTCTACTGATCAACTTGTTGATATTTTCACTAAGGCTCATCCTCCTGGTCGTTTTAGTGATCTAGTTTCGAAACTCAAGTTGGTTGATGATTACCCACCTTTACCCACCTTGAGTTTGAGAGGGGATATTAATGCATATTAACTTTATACTTATCTATTTGTATTATAGATATATCTCTATCTTTATCTTCTTGTATCACTATCTCTATCTCCTTTTATACTTATCTAGGTTTCCTTTCAACCTATAAATACAGGCTTCTCCTATTGTATGATTCATTCAATCCAATAATACAGATACAGGGTGTTAGAGAAGAACGAGGTGACAAAATGTTACATTGATATGATTAGGGATATGTATGAAGAGGTGGTTACCTCAATTAGATTTCTTGTTGGAGAGACAAATGAATTTCCTATCACTTTAGTGTTACACCAAGGATCTACCTTAAGTCTTCATGTTTTTGCGTTAGTTATGAATGAGTTGATGAGAAATATTCAGGATGACATGCCATAGTGTATACTTTTTGCAAATGATATCGTGTTAGTGGAGAAGACTAGAGAAGAAGTCAACACAAAGTTAGAGATTTGGAGAAAAACACTTGAATCTAAAGGATTCCAAATAAGCAGAACTAAGATAGAGTACATAGAGTGTAAATTTAGTAACAGTAACAATGAAAGTAGAAGAGAAGTGAAGATTGAGAATCAAGAATTGTCTGAAAGTGAACATTTTCATTATTTAGGGTCGATTATCACAACAATGAGGGAGATTGATGCGGAAGTGGCCCATAGAATTAAGGCGGGATGTCTTGAGTAGAGAAATGCATCTGGGGTACTGTGCGATAAACGAATACCCACTAAACTAAAAATTAAGTTTTATAGAACAACTATTAAACCAGCAATGTTGTATGGGATGAATTGTTGGACAACTAAGAAACAACATGTAAATAAAATGAGTGTTACTGAGATAAGGATGCTAAGATGGATGTGTGGCAAAATTAGACAAGACAGAATTAGGAATGAGTGTATTCGAAAATGGGTAGGAGTAGGGCCAATAAAAGATAAGTTAAGAGAGAATTGATTGAAATAGTTTGGTCATATTCAATGGAAACCAATAGAGACAATAGTGAAAAGATGCGATGCAGTGACGATAGATGGAAGTGTTAGGGGACTAGATATGCTTAGATTAATGTTGGTTAGCATTGTAAATAGATATATGGATCTACTTGATTTGACTAACGAAATTGCTTTTGATAGAGCCGCGTGGAAAAGAAAGATTCATATAACTGACCCCATTTGATGAGATTTAAGTCTTAGTTTGGTTTGGTATTTTTTACTGTCGTATAGCATTGTTATATTATTCATATTCACTCCACGTAAGCTAAACCCAAAGGGCTTGAGGTCCAAAATAATCAGTGCCAAAACAATATATATAAATATTAATGTTAGAGAGACAATAATCTTGTATTATATTTGAGTATTATCTAATGTGACATTTTATATGATAATAAATATACCATCTAATAATTTTTAAATTTTATTTATAAGTACAATACATTTTTATTTTTATTTTTTTTTTGTGACGCCCATTAGATAACGTAGTTAGAGCATCTCCAACGGTGAACCAAACCTGGCATCAGATTTAAATTTTGGTGAAAAAGTCACTTTTTGGAGCTCCAATAGTTTCAGCAAATTGGTATCAAAATGAGAATTCAACAAAAAATTCATCAAAGTAAGAACAGGGTACAGATTTCACTACTTTACTGTGCGTGACCGTTGGAGGAGACCAACCGATCGACCGGTTCCCTTTCAAATAGGTAGGTTCAAACCAGTCAAAAAGGTTCAAACAGGACACCCTGGGGTAGGTGGCAACCTGGTAAGGGCCTGGGGTCCTGGGTTCGATTCCCCTCTGGGCCAATCTCCTGGGCGTAGCACAATGGTTAGGAAGTTGAGCTCAAGATGCCTAATCAGCAGCTTGGTGTGGGTTTAATGCTCCCCTGCTGTGCGAGTCTTGACTTAAGCGGAGCTTGTCTTGGGAGATCGGGACAAACTTCCAGGTTATAGTCTCTTACTCAGAACGGACAACAAGACACCGTGGTGATCTCCTCAAGGGGCGCTACCTTGGACCTGCGGGAGAGTGGGAGGATTTTCCTGTAACAAAAAAAAAAAAGAAAGGGTTCAAATAGGTAAAAAAAAAATAAATTTGCCTTACTGGTCGATCCACCGATCGACCCTCCCTTTTTGATGCACGGTTGGAGGAAGAAATATCAAATTAAAAAAATTAACTTTTTTTTACTTAAATTTAGTGAAAATTTTGGTCCACCGTTTCAAATGCTCTTAATGTTATATGGGAGTCCATATCAAATGATTGAAAATATGACACCCAAGACTCACTACGCCAAAATTGAGCTTTAGCGGCGGTTTTTTACCGCCGTTAAAGGCTGTAAAACCGCCGTTAAAGCCTTTAACGGCGGTTTTAACGGCGGTTTCGTTACCGCCGTTTATGCGCGTGTCGGAAAAAGTAAAACCGTCGTAAAAAGACAAATTACCGTCGTTAAAAGTCGACCAAAAACGGCGGTTTTATAGGACCAAAAACGGCGGTTTTTTACCGCCGTAAATAAGTTCGAATTTTTCAAAAAATAATTCTTTCTCCTTGCACTCCCCAAGTTTTGAACCCAAGACCTCTCATCCACTCACACTAACCACTTTGCCACAGCCACTCTTCATGAAATATATTACCTAAATAAATATTTAAACATTACTTTTACTTTATTGTAGATGGTTTCGCCGGAACTCGCCGGAGTGTCGCCGGAGCACGCCGGAGTTTCGCCGAAGCTCCGCCGGCAAAGATCGCCGGCATTAACGGCGGTAATGGTTGGGTATTAGCGGCGGTTTTTTACCGCCATTAAAAGTGGGCATTAACGGCGGTTCGTTACCGCCGTTAAAAGTGGATTTCATTACTGTCGTTAAAGACACTTTTAGTGACGATTTTTTTAACGGCGGTAACGAAACCGCCGTTAAAAGTACTATTAACGGCGGTTTTCATTACCGCCGTTAATAGTACTTTTAACGGCGATTTTCGTTACCGCCGTTAAAAAAACCGCCGTTAATATTGATTTTTGGCGTAGTGACTTTTTCCGGCATCTTATTTTTCTCTTTTCCCGAAATTTTAAAAATGCCGGATAAACTTTGTTATTTTTTTATTTTTTATTTTTTATAGTGACTTATTCAAAAGAAAAAGGTGTTAACACAAAAAGACCCATCTCATTGCTATGTAGTTAATTTTCGTTAAGTTTTTGGACTATAATTTTAATTTTGTTTATTTATATCTAATTGTTATTTTGTTGATTTGCTAACTTTTGTTTAGACTAATTGTTAGACATTAGGGCTAATTAAGTTGATGAGAAAATGCAATTTCTATATAAAAGGAAATATTAAATAGTAAATATTTAAAGATAAAGAATTTCTCCCATTAAAATTTTGTCTCGAGTCTCGTCGAGGATAGAGCCAACCTTGAAAGTATTTCAGTAGAATCCACCACAGCCAAACAAGCACTTGATCTTTATATGGATACTTCATCCATGCTTATTTTATTTTATTTTATTTTAAGTACAATGTTAGATCATTTTCAGCAATCCCTCCCTAAACTTTTCTGCGCAATACCAAGATAACCTCATTTTTCAAAATAATGAACTAGATTTTACTCCCGGGATGTTAAAAAACCTAATATTTGGCATCCTTTATAAAAATGTACATTTTTATTTTTTTTTTAATCATTTTTTAATCACATTACTTCTCTATTTTTTTTACGTATCTTTTCATAAAAAAATTAAAAATATACTTAGGGTGGTTTAGAATGTTCTAAATAAGTATACTTTTTGACTTTTTTACAAAAAGATGTGTAAAAAAGTAAAGAGGAGATGTTAATTGATATAACCTAAAAAAAATAAAAAGTGTGAACATCCTAAACCTCTTTTAAAATCAGACATCCTATAATAGAGAGTGAGATAGAGAGCTTGGTGGAGCAAATTTGAAGGTTCGACTCCCAATTGTAGTTGTGGGAGAGAGTAGATATGCTATTGAAGATGGTCTTATATATTCGTAAAACAAAATTTAGACTATTAATTATAAACAAGCAATATTATACGATCCAAAAAATTAAATAATGAATTATATGAATTCATTTTAAGAATAACCTGCATTACATTATGTTTGGACTTACGATACATATTTTGTTTTCTGATCACTTGTTACACTCCATTTGAATCATGAGGCGAGGTGAGATGAGATGAGGTGAGAAAAGAAATGATTGTGATTTCTTTCTTAGGTGAGGAAAAAAGAAAAAGAAATTGTTATGGTTTCTCATAATTATGTTTGGATAAATAAAAGAAAAAATAAATGTGATTTATCACCTATCTTGTTTAGATATAATAAATAAAAGAAAAGAAATAAAAGTTTTTTATTTAATTTTACTAAAATAATCTTCCATATTAATAAGTTATGTTTTTTCATAAGAGTAATTTTGGTATTATAGAAAACTTTCATTAAACCCAATTCTTTTCTCACCAAATCTCACCACTTTCGGTGAGAAACAAAACACAAGTTTAATAAAAATCATTTTCTTACCGTCTCTTATCATTTCTCATTATTTTTCATCTACTTAATCATCCATACAAGTAAAGAGATTTTCTATTCTCGCAATTTCTTTTCTCACCAAACCCTTCCGTCTAAATAGAGAGTTAAATTATTTTTTCAAGTAAATTTTTTGCTAAAATCTTATTAAACTGTGGGTGTTAATTTCTGACCTTACAACCAAACTATATCTCCGAGCCAAGATCTACAAAACTTAGCCGTAGAGCAAACGAAAGAATAGATTAAGTCCAACACCTATACACAAGAAGATAAGAAATATCACGATGACTCGTCCACTGAGGGACACTCTAACGATCAAATTAGTCAACTTATCTCTTAAAGATATTAGCACAAAATAACACTAGTTCAGAACATACTTTAGACCCACAAGATGCCTTATTTTTATGATGGATAGTGTCCTCATCCCCTAGAAGTCTTACTTGGACTATATTCTTTACAAGGATATCACTTATCGAAGACTGCTCCTATTTAGATTAGGATCAACTCTCTTAAGAGTCTAACCTTACCCAAATAAGTAATCTAACATCTTCTAAGACTCTTATCCTTTATCTGAATATCTCAAAATTTGATATTGTAGCATTATATCTCGACAATATCATTAATAACCTAGGCAACATGGTTGTCTACGTGACAGTTCGGCTACGACCTCAGCCACGTGGATAATCCCAAAAATGTCCCCATAAACAATATTGCCAATCTTTCTGAGGTATCAAGTAATGTTCATATAAGATAAGATCATTCTTAGTTGTCAGTCAACACCATCTAGAACTTTGGTCTATTTTGATAATTAGGTTAAAAGTTAAAAAATTATTTTTTTTGACTTTTTAAAGGTACATCATTTCTCTATTTTTTTTAAAATATATTTTTCAAAAAAAAAAATTTATTTTTTAACATACTTCTCAAAATAGACATTTTATATTTTTACTTGTTTATTTATAATAAATAAAAGGAGATTAATCTTATATTGTCATAGGACTGCTATTTAAATATAGAATTTGATCTGACATTCCATCACTATTAAACTATGCTTCCACATAACCAAACAGTTCAGACTCCACAGCGAGAACTTTTTTACAAATACGTATATTTATTTATTAGACACAAAAATCTGTTAAATATTGCATCTCTCTAAATAAAATAAAATAAAAATTAACCTTTAGTGATGAAAATTCTTAGTGGCCACATCACTAAAAAATTGGCAACATTGAAAAAATTTCTTCCAAAATACTCAGAGCGATGGACCTTAAGCTAGCGTGTGTATAACTCCCAAGAGTTGGCTTAATAGGGTGGGTTTGGGATTTAAGAGTTTACTTTTTTTTAGATTTTAGCTTCAAAATTTCTTAGGTGCTATTAATTATTATGTTGGGTTAGTCCATATTGAAAAAAATGATTTTATGATGACTTTAATGTGGAATTAAAGTGGGTCTTAACCATCAGTCGAGACGAGATCAAATGAGTTTAGATTCTTTGTAACAAAGCTTTACACTACAAAAAGAATGATAAAAAACTATTGAGAATTGAATGAAATTTTTTTTCATAAAATTGGCCTCATGAATGAGGTATTGGGAATAGTGTGTAACCACTTATCCTACATTGATTGTAAAGGAAAGCATTGATAAGTGTTTAAATCCCAAGGTTTTGAAAAGGCATGAACCCTTTGCGACATTCAAAGTTTTTGAAGGAATGAGAGTTATGGATATTTTAAGGATGAGCTTGGGCTAAAACTATAGTTCAAGTTGGTTATGAAAAAATTGCTACGGACGTGCGCTGCTCGCCTGTCCAAACTAATGGGTCTTGGTTGTGCCTCGTGGATTGTGGGGTTTGAGATTTGCGGCTTGCTAGGTTAGGTTTGGGCTGGGTCAGATTGGTGGCCTATCAACCTAATTTTTTGGGCTAAGTCTGTTATATGGTTGCTGATATATATACACGCATGTGTATATTGTATGTAACTTCTACACTTACACTATGTCACTACAACAAAAAACATTTTTGGCGACATTTTTTAGCAACCAAACTGAAATTAGTCGCCAATTTTATGTAATCGGCGACAATTTAATTGTTGGTCGCCAAAAATTACACTATTGGCGACGAGTTAAGATTTTTAGTCGCTAAAAGGTTTGGCGCCAAATTAATTTTTTGGGCAGGAGAGCCAAAAATATTTTCGCGACCAAATTAACATATAGCGACAAAATTTTGGTCGTCGATTGTAAAGTTTTGGTGACAGAAATGAAATAGTCGCGGAAAAGATGAACGGTACTTACGGCGACTGAAGGATTTTTGTCACCAATAACTAAGCAAACGAAACTACGTCGCTTTGCATTTTTCAAATTTTTTTTTTTTAAAGACTGGACCGTCCCTTTTATTGAATAAACAAATAAGCCCTAACTCTAACTCTCCCTCTCCCGCTCCCTCTCACTCTCTCACACCGCATCCTCCTCCTTTTCGTCTTCGTCTCTCTTCCTCTCGCTCTCTCTCGCCACCGATTGAATTCCACCGACGGCATTCACTTCTCTCTCTCTATGATATTTTGAAGACAGATATATATATATATATAGCATATATTAAAAGTGTGTAAAAGTGGTATAACGCTATTGTTTGCAGTGATATAACACTCTTGTTTGCTTGGTTTCTTATGCTTTCCTTGCAGATTTATCCACCATGTGTTTGAAAATATCTTTCTTTCTTTTTTTTGGGTATGAGATGCTTTATCCACCATGTGTTTGCAAATATCTTTGACTAAGAGATTGAGATGTTTTGGTTTCCATATATTGTTCACCATGTGTTTGATAATATGCCTAAACCAACTTGAAAAAAAAAATAAATAAATAAAAATAAATAAATAAATCAACAAACAACTGTAGCTTAGGTCTTGCAAAGGAAAATTAAGAGTTTTAAATTAGACTATATTATAGTTTTTGTGTTCTTCTTGAATTTTTTCTGAGCAAAACAAACTGGAGTTTACACTCTGTCTGTTAATGGGCCCTTATTGAAGGCTAAATTTCTTAGAAGTGGATTCTGGCGATTCAGTGGAATCATGGGTGCTAGGATTAATGTGAGTCATCAACTACACATGCAACAGTGCAAGAAGGTGCATTGTAGTTTCAGTTCATCTTCCAATGGTAACGGTAGTATGGCAAAGAATTTCAATGAAAATGATGAAGATTATGTCAACTCCAGTGTAGTTGAAGCACGTACGTTAATTGTGTATTTTCTTCAATTCCATGCCATTGAATGCAATTCTTTTGGCTGGTTTGGTTCTGCTTTTGGAAAATGCATTTGCTTATAATTCAGTTAAAAGAAAATTGCGTTTTGCCATTTGCTTTCTATTAGAGCACAGAAAATTGAAACATCAAACTCTTACTTCTAAGAGTATCCGGAATACTGTCATATCACTTCTTGCCAAAAATGAGAAATGTAAACACAAAACATCGTTTTGGTGTTCCTTTAAGCATCGTTTTAATCACGCATTGTGTTTTGTCATTTTGCTTTCTATTAGAGCACAGAACATGGAAGCATCCTTTTGTGCCATTTTTCCTTTATTCAATTTGGAGGAATAGAATACATACATCTCAACACCCCTCTTTATATACTTTGCAACCTAGCCTTAGTAGCTTACTTTTTTTCCCCCCTCTTTATCTACTTATACTGTTATATGAAGCCCATTTGGTTTGAACACCGTTTTGAAGCTTTGTCACACTTTTTCTCATTCCTAAATTGTTTCCATGTTACTGCCAATTTAATTTTTTTATAACTTTTTCAGTTTTTAATAACACACCTTCTTGTGCAACATGCATGTTTCTACAGTTATGGATCCCTTATAGTATTATTGTCAATGGATGATGACTATGATCATGTTGTCCGAAATTCTATAGCTCTAAGCAATGTGCTGTTGGGCTGTTTACTTCTTCACTACTTGCTAAAGTTTGTAACTTGTAGTTATATGCATCGTACCTCAATGATGCTCATGTCTCTATGGTTTTCCCATGTAGTTGAGGTGAAGAGTGGCCCAGATGGTTTTATGATTAAGATGAGAGATGGTAGGCATTTAAGATGTGTTCATAACAACCCTCAGAGTGGACATCTGCCTGATTATGCTCCACATCCTGCTATTGTATTGAAGATGGAAGATGGAAGATGGGACTGGCCTTCTCCTCCCAATAATTGTTTGTATGTACATATCACATTTTATACTTTCTACAATGAAGAATATTCTCTTAGGATTGCGCATTTTAACCTTTTTTTTCTTTTTCCTTTTTTAACTCTCAATTAATGATTTGCTTTTAATTATAGTGGAGATGCCAAGTGTGTTGCTCATGGCAGCTATCCTCAATGTCCAAATCATAAGTTGTCGTATTTCATTTTGGAAACTTTTTTTTCCCATCTAAATTGTTGTGTTAACTTAAAACATACCAATTGTCAATGGCTTTTCAGGCTAGGCCCACTATGTATCAAGTTGTAAAGGAGATGGTTGACAAGATGGGCTATGCAGTAAGTTTGGATTTGATTTTATTACTTCTCATGATTAGCAATGCCTCTATCTTTTCATACCTTGATTTCTCTTTTGTAAGACCTCCATTTGATATAACTCTTTGTTTCTCATGCGGGTGAAGGTTGTTCGAGTCACCAAGAGGGTACATGAAGCATATTTTGCTCAGTTATACCTCACAAAGGCATATTCGTGTTACAAGCCTGTATTTTGTTTGACTAATATTTTCCATAAAACTTGCTTTAATAGTAATATTTAACTGATAAAGTTTTTTTTTTTTTTTAAATCTCAGTTGGGTAATGAAACGGAGAGTGTTAGCTTTGATCTTTGACCTTCGGATGCCATTAACATTGCAATATGCAAGGTACTTTTGCTCATTTTGAAGATTGTAACTGCTTTGGTGGATTTTTGTGGTTGTTTATCATCATGTAGTCCTCTTATCTAACATAGTTTTAATCACTGCTCTCTCACTAGATAGCATTATATAATGTTATTGGATAAACATAATGTTATTTGCATGCAAAACTGATAGCTGAGTAATACTATGAGATGCAACAAAGTATACAATGAAATAGAAAAGAAAAGGACTTCTAGGAAGGGTATGTGTATTGGGGGTGATGATGACTCAAAAATGAGTGACGAAACAAAAGAAGAAATGGCAAAGAAAATTGGGAAATGAGGAAGGAAAAGAGAGGATAGTGTCCCCTAAGTTTAGGTGGGTTTGTGGACCCCATTCGGGGGTCGAAATTACAAAATGACCACCGAAACCACTGAAACTTGGCATAGGCAGTTTGTTCAAGCCTAAATAGACTTGTAAGAACAAACGGGACCTCGATTGCATTTCCAATTAAAAAATTAGAAGGAAAAATGTAAAACACAAGGCTTAAAAGGCCCGTTTGGGGGCCAAAATTTCGAAATGACCATCGAAACCACCAAGACATAGAATGTACAGCCTTTTGAAGCCTAAATAGACTTGTAGGAACAAATGAGACCTCTATTGGATCTTCGGTTAGAAAATTAGAAGGAAAATTGTAAAACACAAGACTAAAAAGGCCCGTTCGGGGGGCCGAAATTGCGAAATAACCACCGAAACTACCGAAACTTGGCATGGACAGCTTGTTCGAGCCAAAATAGACTTGTACGAACAAATGGGACCTCGATTGGATCCTTGGTTAGAAAATTAGAAGGAAAATTGTAAAACACAAGACTTAAAATGCTCGTTCAGGGGGCCGAAATTGCGAAATGACCACCGAAACCACTGAAACTTGGCACAGACAGCTTGTTCAAGCCTAAATAGACTTATAGGAACAAACGGGACCTCGATTGGATCTCCGCTTAGAAAATTAGAAGGAAATTTGTAAAACACAAGACTTAAAATGCCGGTTCAGGGGCCGAAATTGCGAAATGACTACTGAAACGACCGAAACTTGGCACAGATAGCTTGTTCAAGCCTAAATAGACTTGTAGGAACAAAGGGGACCTTGATTGGATCCCCGATTAGAAAATTAGATGAAAAATTGTAAAACACAAGACTTAAAAGTCCCGTTCGGGGGGCCGAAATTGCGAAATGACCACCGAAACTTGGTACGAACAGCTTGTTCAAACCTAAATAGACTTGTAGGAACAAATGGGACCTCGATTGGATTTCTGGTTAGAAAATTACAAGAAAAAATGTAAAACACAAGACTTAAAATGCCCGTTCGGGGGCCAAAATTTTGAAATGACCACCGAAACCAGCGAAACTTGGCACGGACAGTCTTTTCAAGCCTAAATAGACTTGTAGGAATAAACGGGACCTCTATTGGATCTCCTGTTAGAAAATTAGAAGGAAAATTGTAAAACACAAGACTTAAAAGGCCCGTTCGGGGGCTGAAATTGTAAAATGACCACCGAAACCACCAAAACTTGGCACGAACAGCTTGTTCAAACTTAAATAGACTTGGAGGAACAAATGAGAACTCGATTGGATTTCCGGTTAGAAAATCACAAGAAAAAATGTAAAACACAAGACTTAAAAGGCTCGTTCGGGGACCGAAATTGCAAAATGACCACTGAAACTACCGAAACTTGGCACAGGCAACTTGTTCAAGCCTAAATAGACTTGTATAAGCAAAAAGCACCCGATTGGACTTCCCGTTACAAAATTAAAATCAAAATTGTGAAATTCATATCGATGTTTTTTTTTTTTTGTCAATCTAATATTGTTTTTTCTTTTTTCATGTGACAGATTGGCAATGGTGGAAAACAGTTCGGGCTACATCAGAAGATTTGATTTTGTGTTTTTAGAAATATTTTGACATAGGATTTTGGTAAATGATTTATGGATTAAATGTTTAGCATCAAAATATTTAGTTTTGTGTTTTTGAAAATATTTTGACATAGGAATTGGTAATGTATTTATGGGTTTGATGTTAGTAATTTGTAAGTACTTTGGTATGCATGTTTTAGATTGTCAGAGAATTGTAATTATGTTTATTGGGATTTTTCATAGCTATTAATTTTGAATTAGTATTAATGTCTTGCAGAGGTGTATTATTATTTACATTACATTTGTGTATATATTGTGCACAGGAAAACAGGTGTTTTGGATTATTTTGAATAGGAAAATCATTAAAATCAAAATTTGTATAGTGAATTTTTAGTGACAGGTGGTGTTTTTGTCACTGTTAATATATTTGGCGACAACATATTGTTTTTGTCGCTAAAAGTTAGTGGTTATTCCAAGAACTTTTAGCAACCAAAACTTACTCGTCGCTAAAAACGTGATTTTTAGCGACCAAATTAATTTTGTCGTTAAATAGTACTTTCGGCGACGCATTTATTTGTCGCTAAAACTACATAGCCTATCCAAATTTTAACCTTTTAGCAACAAATTGTAATTTTATAGCGACAAAATATTTGATTTTTGGCGACCAATTTTGCTTGTCGCTAAATGTCTAGCATACAGTGACAATTTCTAATTTCGTCACCAATACTTTTAGTGACAGGACTTTGGCGACCAATTTGTATTCTTTGTCGCCGATTCTTTTGGCGACAAATTTTTGAGTCGCCAAATGTGTTTTTTTGTTGTAGTGTGTTTAGTTGGGAGATTTAAGAAGTGATTAGGAAAATAAAAGGGAAAAGGAAAAAGGGAAAGAGAAAGGTAAAGGGAAAAAGTACATAAAATATGAGTAAAATATACCTATATTTCACCTAGTTTCACATACATTTTCCCATTCCTTTTTCTAAATCCCTCCCCAAATCCCCCCCTCTAAAAAAATCCCCCAACCAAATATAGTGTTAAGATAGCATCTTATTTCTCACCAATTTTGGTGCATTACTCCATCACTTTTGCAGTAGTAAAGTTTTGCCCTTCATGTTTGGGAGGCTCATTCTCTCTCCCCCATTGTGTATAAAAGGATATCAATTTCTTCGGTTTTCAATATAGAAATTATTTGCTCTTAAGTGATAGTTAGTCTGTCATAGTATATTCTTTCTGTATGAAAAAGTACTGCCATTATCAGTTCGCCGGGGCAAAACAGAAGGTGCTTGCATTAGCGGGTTCTAAACCGTCGTATCTTGGGAGACAAATGCTGATATACGTCCAACACCTACGGTGAGGCTGCAAATCTGTTTTAAGGAGACTGTCTTATCACACAGGCTTTGATTTGCTTCCTTGTCTTATTTCAATATTTTAGTTTGATATATATTTCTGTTCATCATGTTGTAATCTCAAGCATGATTTAGTTTCATGATTTCTTGTTCTGTAATATCAATTTTATTAAATATGAATCTGTTTATTTTTGTTTAAATACACAATTTGTATAATAATCTTAGAACAAATTATATGTTTCTCATAAAATTAGGCACATAGATTCATATGTAATTTGTAATAGATTAATTTATTACATTAGATTTGCTTTTATTAGTAATTTGGAAAATAAAATAGTTTCATGCTAGGTTAGTAGATTGTGTTTCTTGGGGGTTTTGTCACTGCATATTTTCAGTTTTAATAAATCATAATTAAAAAAATAAAAGATAAAAAAACTAAACTCATGGTTTTGGATTTCCCTAGAAGTGTATCATCATTGAACAATTTGTAGCATGACCCTTTTTCCTATTACATATAGTTCATGTTTTACAATTTCTTTAGATTATTTATCTTGCATTTTGGAGTGATTTTCTGCTTACTTTCTTTACAGGAATACATATGTAAAAGGGAATGGGAAAAAAAATTACAAACCCAAACGAACAGAATCTGGGACTATAAAACCAAAAGTTTGGACTACTAACATTTTTGTTGAACAGAAATACCTAAATGAGGAAATGAATTTTTGGACCAAAAGAATCCTAATTTGGATTGGTTAAATTTCTTATAATTGAAGAAATTTTTTGCTTGAGTTCTAGTAGTAGTTAAATTACCGATTTTTATTAAAGCAAGTTTGTTTGCATGTAATGTTGGAAGTAGTTTATTTGCTTGTAAATTGTTGTAGCAATTTTTAATTGCTTATATAGTTTTGGAACTTGGTTTGTTTTAACCTAGCTTATCTTCCGGAAAACTTAATTCTAAATTGTTTCCCATAGACTAGGAGTCAACATACTCTTGAAAGTTTTGTCTAAAGTTAATTGGGTCTTAAATGGGACCAGTGTGACCCCTCCAGTCTTCCAGGAAACTTTTCTGACCATGTTCGATTCTTGGATAAGTTGTAAGATCAGTTTCAAATTAAATTTTAGACCTTGGGATTTTCTAATGTTAAGTTTAGTTTATGAAAAAACAAAATAATGAAATTCTATTGTATTTTTCAGAAATGACAATTGTGACTCATGCTGCTGCTACTGTTGCTAATGTTGGTGGAGATTAGAACTCCGGGTCATCTGGCTTGCCAACCCCTGCTGTGACCCAGTGGTCAATCTTATTGATGTGACCTCTATGGTCAATCCTATTGCTACTCCTGCTGTTCTATGAGGACAGCTTAACCATCATAAGAGCTAGAGAAGTTCACTGGAGTGAATTTGAAGAGGTGGCAGCAAAAATTGTTGTTCTACCTGACTACTCTTAGCCTTGCAAGGTTTTTGAGTGAGGATCCACCAACCGTGGAAGAGAATCAGCAAGACACGAAGAAGTTCATGGCTCTAGATGCTTGGAAGCAGTCGAACTTCCTTTGCCGAAGCTATGTTCTAAAACGGCTTGGCAAATACATTGTTCAATGTGTTTTATGCCAAGAAGTTTACAAAGGAGCTGTGGGATACTTTGGACAAGAAGTACAAAACCAAGGATGTTAGGGCAAAGAAATTTGTCATTGGCCGGTTTCTGGACTTCAAAATAGTGGACTCTAAAGTTGTCATTAGCCAAGTCCAAGAGTTCTAAGTAATTTTGCACGAGATTATGTAGAAGGAATGTTGCTGAGTGAATCATTCCTGGCAGCTGCTTTAATTGAAAAGCTGTCTAGCGGTTGAAAAGATTTCAAGAACTATTTGAAGCACAAATGAAAGGAGATGACAGTCAAAGAGCTCATTGTTAGGCTCCGTATTGAGAAAGACAACAGGAAGAAAGAGGGGAGTATCTCTACTATGAAAGCAAACATGGTTAAGCAAGATCAGTCCTTGGGGGTTAAGAAGAAGCTACTAACTAGCAAAAAGCTCAAAACTGGGGGCTACAGGTGGTGTCTCCAAGAGGCCAATCTACAAACCGCAGGAACCTACTTATAGGTTCAATTGAAAGTACTTCAATTGTGAAAACAATGGGCATAGGGCAGTTGATTACCGCAAGAACAAGAAGCCTTACAAGAAGAACTCTCAACGAAATAAAAATCGGACTCATATGGCTGAAATGGAGGATCTATCATAAGATATGGACGACATGCATCTATCTGCTATCGTCTCAAAAGTGAACATGGTGGGGTTCAACCTGAAAGAATGGTGGATAGACATTGGGGCCACTCACTACATCTGTGTTGAGAAGAAGATGTTCACAACTTTCAAACTGGTTTCAAATGGTGAGAAGTTGTTCATGAGCAACTCTGTGACCTTAACTTTTGAAAAGAAAGGCAAAGTGGTCCTGAAGATGATTTAGGAAAAGAACTGACTCTGAATGATGTCTTGTTTGTGCCGGACATTCGTAAGAACCTTGTCTGGGGGTTTATCCTAAGTAAGCATGGCTTCTGCATGGTTTTTGAGTTTTATAAGGTTGCGTTGACCAAAAGCGAAGTCTGTATGGGAAAGGGGTATATGTCGGGCGGTATATTTAAGCTCAATGTAATGACTATTATCCCAAAAATGAATAAGAAAACTTCTTCTTCTGCTGCTTATATGCTTGAGTCCTCTGAATTGTGGCATGGTATGGTCATGTCAATTTTGACTCTTTGCGTAGATTAATTAAGTTAAATCACATACCATCTTTAATATTAATCCACATCACAAGTGTAAAACTTGTGTAGAAGCAAAATTAACAAGGACTTCATTTCATTCTGCTAAAAGAAGTACTGAGCCTTTATATTTAGTGCATAGTGATATGTGTGACTTGAAAGTTATACAATCATGTGGTGGCAACAAGTATTTCATCACTTTTGTTAATGATTGAACTAAATATTATTATGTGTATTTTCCTAAAAGCAAAGATGAGGCGATTGATAAATTTATTCTTTTTAAGAATAAAGTTGAGAATCAACTAAGTCGAAAGATCAAGACTTTAAGAAGTGATCATGGTAGAGAATATGAATCAATGTTTATTGAGATTTATGCTAAATCTAGAATTATTCACCAAATTGTAGCGCCTTATTACCCTCAGTCAAATGGTGTTGTTGAGCGAAAAAATAGGACGTTAAAGGAAATGATGAATGCAATGTTGATAAGTTCAAGGTTGCCACGGAACTTCTAGGAGGAAGTAATTCTCTCCATCAACATATGAATTATGCAAATGCCGCAAGCCTTCTTATAATTTCCTACAAATGTAGGGGTGTCTTGTGAGGCACCTGAAAATTTTATTTTCTTAAAAGTCCCTCAATTTTGAAATTAATTACAATTTTAATCCTATGATCAAAATACATGCGCCAACTGAAAACTTGCAAACCCTAATCAATTTAAGTAACTTAGAAATCATTTCTAATATCCTAATACTAATTAATTCACTCCTAAATATGGAATTACAACTTCAAAACCCTAGATTTGTCTGGTTTTCATCAGGTTCATCGGTTGATAGCCTTTTTATTCGAAACAAGAAATCTAGACCGGATTAGATTCCCTAAACCTAATTTAGTTTAATTCGACACTTAAATAAATGTTCCAATTCATAAACTAAATGCAAAGCCCTCACATTTTTATTAAATTACTAATTGACCCCAAATTAGTACTATTATATATATATACACACTTGTACCATTAAACCTATTTTATACACTATATTTTGAAATTTCCAACAATTGTACACTAGAAAAAAAAATAATAATAATCCCCTCAAATCATCATCATGTGGCTGGCCATACATATATAGACGCAATAGGTGTGCATTTTGAAACAAACTTGCATGAATTAAGGAAGATCTTTGACCTATGTGCAAACTTTATATATATATATATATAGATGTATATATGCATTGTACTTGTAACTAGGATAGTTTGATTAAGATAAAACACTAACAAGATCATGCTTAGGTACTTAATTAAGGCCTCTAATCATCCATCATTTCATTGAATTCAAACTAAATCCAAAATATCCAATCCATTTCCAACCAATGGGTACTTTAGATATTTTGCACCAATTTTAGTATAAATAAAACCTCTCCCTTAGAATTTTTCACACAAGAACACACACACACAAACACCCTATTCGGCTAAGAGAAAGAGAGGGAAAAGGAGTGAGCTTGGTGGAGGAAAAGAGAAAAAGGGAAAGTCTTGTTAGCAAACCAACCAAGTCTCAAGTAAGCCACATCACCATCTCTCCTTCTATTTCCTTTTTTAAATATATGTTATTAGAGATTTAAAATCACATTTTCAAATGTGTGTTAATGGTGTTCATGTGTTTAAAGTTGACTTGGGCTTTGATCCTTCTCTATTCATATTTCCTCTTAATAGATGCAAAACTACATTTTTCTTCCCATATTTCACATTATTTCCAAAGGCATGCCATCACTCTAAAAATATGAGTTATTGATACATTATTTAATATGTTTGCATCACAAAAGAAGTGAAAATTTTCCCTTAGTTGGCCTCTTTTCTCACCGACCTTCTTATTTTGAGTATTATGGATGGAAAACCAGTTTTATAGCCAACTTTAAAAAAATTTAGAAAAATGTAGAAACATCTTCTGGACCTTGGTTTTATTTCAAAACCTTCCTTAAATAGTTAACTTTCAAGCAAATTTGGTTCCATTGAAAAAGAGCAAGCGCTTTGTAAAAAAAACCCAATTTTCATAACAGTCGATGAATCTGGACAGAGCTAGAGTATTTCTTAAATAACTTAAAATCTAGAAAAGCTATTCCATTTCCAAAACATTTTCTCAAAACTAG